>VXBU01007394.1:24934-38835 GCA_013400315.1 Bombycilla garrulus | reverse complement strand
GATGTTAAAATAGACATATAATGTTGAGTAATTGGAGGAAATCTGAAGGAGAACAAAGCCGATCAGAGCTCCAGTTAACATGACTTACAGAAACCAATTAATTCAGAGTTATTTTTCATAAAGAAAATGTTGAAAAGAGGGGTAGAAGTATGGAGTACTCTTAAAAGTATATCATTATCAGTTAGTAAAGGACAATTACCTTCGGAGTAACTGTTCACATTAGGGGAGTAGCACCATCCTGGTATCAACCATGAATTGGGGAAAACCTTTCAGCTGGAAAGTTAGACTTTAAAAAACAACAACAACAGCANCCTCTCAACAAAACCGAAAAATGTCCAACTCTCTAATGGCATGGGCAGTGAAACTTAGAGAGTTGGATGGATTCTTGACTTTAAGGCAGCTGCTATTATGAATGACACAAACATAGAAGATTCTCCCTTTGGACAGAAGATGCAAGGTATATTGGAGCCCTCTGCAGTTCTGATAAAGGAAAATAGCAGAAAAAAGCATGAGCTATTCACACTTACCAAGAAAAATTTGTGTGTCTATGAGTTTTTTCCATCCTAGTTGATTCTGTATAATTCTGTGAGAAAGAAAGCCCACTGAATTATTCCAAAGTAATAATATAAAAAAATATAAGTTTTCTGGAAATCCTTTGTTTTGTCTGACCTTTCTAGTCATAATCTCATAATACCAATATTACCCTTATCTTCTAAAGAGAAAAAGCCTGAGAAGGTGAGAAGGTAAAAGGTGAAGCTGTGGTTTTAAGGGAGAAGAAATTCAGCTAGTCATCTTTTTCATTAAATTTCTTTCTTATTTCATCCTTCACAATGGCAATAAAACATTTTTTTATTCAGTTATACCGACTTTTCCAAGTTTAATGATCCTATTAACTCTCAGATGAAATTGACAATGAATTCCTCATTATTAGTTTGCCAAAGTAAATGGAAATAGTAATTTAAAATTTAACAGTGTATATTTAATGATCAATACCATTATTATTACTGGCTAATCCTGAAATAGTAGCATGCATAACATATAAAATATTCAGAAGGTAACTCACTACCATTAAAACAACAATAACAACAACAATAAAAATTTAATAAATCAGAATCCTTGATTTAATAAGTAGTGGCTTTGTTTAATTACAGTTGGATTGGGTTCACTGGGCTGAGAATGCAATTATATATTTCAGTGCAGCATTAGTAGGCCAGAATAAAAGGCCCCTTCTTTTTGTATCATCTCCTTAAATAATAAATATTTTTAATTTCATAATCATGAGAAAATATTTGACCATGTCTGTTGTACTTGGCTTATCCTAGAAAAGAATCTTCATTTATATGCGAGTGTTGTGACTGAAGGAAGAATCAAAAGGCCATGGACACGCATTTTCTTCACAGGGATTCCTGAACACGGTCTGGATTGTTTGATGGATTTAGTAATATTTGCCATCTTTTACATACTACAGAGCATTTCATCAGTTATTCTTTACATAGTATTTCCACTGAACCATAGAAGAACACAAATGAAAAAAAAAAATGTCTCTGCACATTTAGCAGATGAAGCTCTAGAGAGAATCCAAGATTCACCGTGTTGAGTGCTTGGAGTAGTTAAACAGAGCAGACTTTGCTGGAAAACAAATATGTCAATAATGGCTTTTAAAGAGCACTGATAGACCTCACATGCTCACAACAGATGTCCAAGGTAGGAAAGTATGTCATCCATATTGGCCATTTTTTCTCATCCATGGGCAGTGAGAAGAAATTAATTTTTCTATGCCCCAAAGAGGAAACACAGAATCACTCTGTTGATACTGGACGCCATAGTGATAAAGCCCTGTTTACTTATTTTACCTCCGGTTTAAGGGCTTCATTTAATCTTCCTTTTTGGGGGGAAAATGCTATCTGATTGAATTGCATACATTATTGAGTATTTGCTGAATTTAGGAGTCTTGTAATTCAGATTGAAAGGTTTTAATGTTATCATTATATTTATATGTTAATACATGTGGAGATTTGCTGATGACTTGGTACAGCCAAGGATTACTAAGGTTGATTATTGGTGATATTCATATGCCAGTATTTTTATCGGTCTGTCAATGTAAGGTGATAAATGCATACTTAAAATACATGTAAAATAAGCTTGCTTTAATTTAACTTTATATACTTTATGCAAAATCAGATTAAAGTAACTGTGAAAGCAAAAACTTAGCTTTGCTTGAAAAATCTACAATTGCCTTAAAATGGTTATGGATTCTTTGCTAGGGAGGGAGGATTGATTTAATGCACAATATTTTAATGAATCTTTAGTATTAGTAAATTATAAAGGGATGGCTGTGAAGGCAAAAGTCAAATTACCTTCTTTCAGTTTGCATGCTAAAAGCCAATTTGGAGGAAGTGTCAAGAAATGGATATATTGTCTTCCGTGCTGAAAATTTTCCAATTATTTAAGTGAAAGTGAATTTTTTTGGTGTCTTTACATTTGTGACGGGGTAGCTATTTTGATTTCTAGCCAAATGTGTTGAATTTTAATTATGCTCTGTCTCAGTATAGAAAATGTGCTTTGAATAGCCTGTATTTACTGTGACATCCAAGTAAGAAAAGGAACTGTGTCATATTTCTCTTTGAAGAAACTTCTTGGCAAGTATGATGGATCCCCACAAATGAAAAGAGTTTGCTAGCTCAAAATGTGTATGGAAAATTGATGTAAAAGTGACTGATATATATTGGAAATGCATATTTTCACATATAACCCTCTCTCTATGTCATGGGAATGCGACCTAAACATTTTGACTATTTCCTGATGGCAGCAATATCTAGTGCTTATAAATCTGTAAATCCTAAAGAGCAATGTTAAAATTGTGAGTGGATAATGTAGAAGAGGAGAAACAAGTCAGATGCAATCATATGAATCACAAGAATTGGCAGGAAACATATGTGTATATATAGATTAACTCGGCCATAGCAGGCCCCCAGGCTAGACCAGCCTAGGGGTGAAACAAGCCCCTGGTGAACAAAGATAGGTTGGATTCAAACATACACAGATATCTCAGTCAATGCATGTAGCCTAAATGCAGATGTTTCATTGGTTGAGGAATGGGGCAGTGTTTAAGGCCAGACCTATCACCTGTCAGAGTGAGGGTTCTGAGTTCTGAATCTCCTATTTAAGGAGGATGGAAACAATAAAACAGGCTGTTTGTCACAAGGATCTCTGAGGATGTTTTCATTCCTGTTTCTGACCTATGACTTCATGTAACAATACATGCTTTTTTAAAAAATTTTTGGTGGTGGGTCATGAGAGATTTTTAAATGTTTAGAATTTTTTAATCTAGAAGTTCAGTATAATTCGGGTTAGGATAATAGCTTTATTACCTTTAAAATTAGCTTCAGTGTTTAGATACATACCTTCATAATTTTGATATGGCTTGAGATAGATTTAATAAAAATAATAATACTACCAAGAAATACTCGCAGTAACTACCAATCTAAAATTGGTAGTTTCTCATTCTGGATACTGACAAAATACACAGGAAACTACTAGCATTAATAGCAGTGCTTTGCTAATGCATTATTTCCCTTGTATCTTCTCCACATCTCCATTTGGGGAAAAATATGGTCATTGGTCTAGCAAGGTGTTTCAACCCAAAAATATTTATTCTTTTATAGTATGATCTTCTCATAAAGTCAATTTAAGCTTATTAACCATAAAAAGAAAGACTAATGTAAGAAGACATTTTGCCTTTCTAAGATATCACATATTCCATACTACTTACAGAATCACTGCATCTTGTCAGAAAGCTCTGGTCTATCAGTATGCAGCAGGAAAAGAGGAAAGATGAATACAGCTCAGAAATATTTGATAAAATTATCTTCAGTAGAAAATACTGTCTCGTTAAGTTCCCACAGGAAAAGTTTTTTTCTGTTAGTTTTGATTAAATTCTGTGATGAGGGTTTTTCAAGTTAGGATGGAATCATTTGTGGAAGCCAAAAGAGAAATTTAATTCAGAAGAAATGAAAGCCTTGTGGGTTAAATACCTGTCTAGAAATCCAATTTCATGTATCTGAAGTAAACTCGGAAAAAAACCCCAAACAATCTAATAGGATGAACAGGTGTATTAATATCTGAGCTGTTGTTTATCCTGATGGCTCAAAGTTTTAGTGCAGAAAAGAAATGTAGTGAACCTTTTTGCATCAATGAAGAGGCAAAACACAAAATATAATATTGTTTTAGAAAAGATTTAGAAATACTTTATATAGCTGAGAATTTGTAGATGTTACCCCAAACACATGCTCACTACTAAAGGTTTTGTTTATCTGGTAAATTGTATTTTATATGTGGCAAAAGGAAACATTTATTTGCAGATTAAATAGAACAGAATCACTATTTCTATAAGCTGTTGTTTTTTTTATATTACTTCACAAATGTAATTTATATTGTCTCCATACTGTTTCAAGATACATTTTTCCCAAATATAACATGATGATGATAACAAAATGATACAGTGACCTAGTTGTGCTGAACTCATTATAGCAAATCTAATAAACACTTTTTATAAACAATGCTATGCATATTTTGCATATTTATGCATAATTTGTCAACAGAGTCTGATCAGAATCATAAAGATTCAGTGACATGAAGATGCATGGTAATGCAGGAGAAAAAAAAATAATCAAAATGTCAAATCATTACTTTGGCACAAGAGTACTGTTTTAGGAGGTCAACCACACCAATTCTGTTTACCTCTTTTATTTGGGAGGACACTTTATTAGGTTTTGTGTCTGCAGAAAAGTTCTAGATTCTGGAATTGAGGATTTTTTTCCATTTGTTTTGTTTAGTTTCTACAATAGATTGTTCAGATCTGTGGTCCTTTGATATAAAGGGAATTCAGTATATTTTTTAATGTAAAAGAAATGAAATCCTTAAGGTAGGTCTTTCCTTTCTTAATATTAGTAATATTAATATTAATATTAATATTAGTATTGTGCATGTTGTTTTTATTTCAGCTGTGCACATATTTTTCCAGATATTGGCCTAAAAAACCACAGAGTTCTTTGACTTCTTCCTAAAAATATTCCCCTCAGTGATGAGTTTGTACACACTGTTAGGCCTTTTGAAGTCATTGGAACATGCCACCTGCATAAAGATGTGTTTGGTTGCACACTTAAAGCCTTAGCCTGTAAACATTTGCATCATCCAATCTGTATTCATGAAAAAAATAATGTACTATTTTAAAAAAATCAGTAATGAAAGCAAAAATTCAGCTGGAGAATAAATTTTGTAATTATTATTTTGTAATAATTTATTACAAAATAAATTTTGCAAAAAGCCAAAACCAAGACACCCAGTAAAAGCTGAAAAGAAGTTGCTGGAAGGTCAGCTGAATCAGGTGTAGCTGGCAGTGAGAAACAGGCTTCCTGCCTTGGAGATCACTGCCTGTATTGCAGAAACTCTTAGAGAATTCATGAGGACTTCATGCTTCCTATTTTCATTGATTTATCAACAGTGTCTAAAAATCTTAACACTATTAAACTAGAGAAAGAAAAATTAAATGATTGGATAGTTTCTCTACTAGGGGTTTTTCCTACTTAAATGCGTATTACTCTGAAAACATTTTAAGGTTTTTCTCATTGTTAACCTTGTAGAAAAGTATAAGAAGCCCTTAGCATCCATTTACAGTAAAATAGATTATTTGACCTCGAAATCTGTACACACACATCCGCAAATTGTGATTTGTGTGTTCAGCCAAGAACACAGCAAAGGCCTGGGCAAATTAAAGGTTAATCCCTCATCTGAAGTGCAGAGGTGTTTCCTCATGCCTGCAGGTGGGAGATGAATATGCTAATGGGGCATCTGCATCTGACTCTGCAGTGATTTGCAGGTGAAAATGTAACTTGTGATAATTAAAGGCTAATTACTTTTAGCTAGCAAGTGGAAACCAGGTGCTCTAAAGCAAAAGAGGAAGACTTCATTTTATGCTGTTAAGATTTTAGAGGGGTAAAATAAGAAAGAGACTATGATTGTATTTATTTTCTCTTCCCTTTCTTTGCTTTTTTTTGTTTTAGTGAAGTAGCAGGCAGAAATGAAATGGTTAGGTGTAATATGCAGTTTTCATAGGTTTTGGGGGGGTTATTTTTATTTATTTTTCTCATTGTTTTCCTTAAGAGGTGGCCATATAGAATTAGGCAGGGATTCTGGAAATAGTTTTGCTGTTTAGATGTTAGTAGTATTGCCATCACAGGCAATGTGTCTTCTTTCAAAGCCTGTTTTAAAAACATCTCTTTTTAAGATGCTCACTAAAAAAATCTGTTTTAAAAGCTTCTCTCAAGTACTGCTTTCAAAGGCACCCCCAAGAGTGAGCACTCAGACAGATTAGAGCATTAGAGCTTCTCACATATTTCCATCATGCCTTTATGGTAGGATGTGTTAACTTTCCTAGTTAGTTTTCCCTTTGGAGGCCCTGGGATCCAAGGAACTTCAGGCAGTTACACCCACGTTCCTTTCCTCTTTCAACACGGCCTGGTTGCTATCATAAGAAGCCTCATGAAGACATTTCTATGTTAGATGAGGTACCATATCACTTATCTGGGAAGTAAACAACTCAGCATCACAAAGGGGTAAATCTAATTCTTTTGTTGATGGCTTGGCATAGCTGCTCTTTTACCACTCATGCACTGTATATTTTACAGTAGCTTTACAATTTAAAAAATAATCAATTTTCTGTTGAAAAAAAAGACAGTTACATGTAATTTAGTGGTTAAACGTAGATATAATGATAATTTATCGCCTTGAATAGTGGGTGACGAATCTATAAACTCATTTCCTTAAGGAACTTAATTTTTCATGTAACAAACTGGGGTTGCACTCAGACCATCGAAGGTGATATCTAAAATAAGCACTCCATAGATCTGTACTTAGGCTCTAGGTTATTTATAGTACCTACATGGTTGCTGATTCTTTTCTTGGACAGGTTTTAGAGGTACTAAAACCTTGAAGTACTAACCAGGTAATAGCTGATTTATTTTAAGACATACACTTTTTATTTGTGGCTTTCTTTGGTTTTGTTACCCTTTTTACCTGGTTTGTAGACATGTTCTACTCACACCAAATCTAACACGGAGGAAACACCCATAGTAAAGTATTTAATTTTTAAGCAATAATTCAGGTATTGATATATTCTTGTGGGCTAGGAAGTGTGAGAGTTTCCCCAGGTTAGAAAAATCAGCTTTGAACTGAATTGAGTAGAAAGACATCTTGACCTCATTTTCCATGTTAGTATATTAAAATCTATCAGCGGCTAATTTGTATTTAAAAAAAATATCCTCAAATGAGTAATTTCTTTTAACTTTTCA
Source organism: Bombycilla garrulus (assembly GCA_013400315.1). NCBI lineage: Eukaryota > Metazoa > Chordata > Aves > Passeriformes > Bombycillidae > Bombycilla > Bombycilla garrulus. The sequence continues at coordinate 31,486 of VXBU01007394.1, read as the reverse complement.
GGTTAATAATTCTTTTGAAAGAATTTGGGTATTAGATTGAGTGGAAATGCAGACTGTCCAGTTACCAGCTGGAGGTCTGGGGGGCCTCTTTCAGAGGTCAATTCAATTTCCAGCAAGTTTGTTGTCTTGTAATAACAGGGAGACCTTTAGGGGCAATTGGCTAGGACAAACTTGGGCAGCAAAAGCCTGTTTGGGCAGGCAGGTAGGCCAGCTAGTCTTCTTGGTTTTGCTTTTAAAATGTCAGGAAAATTGATGTGTCCTCTTGAACTTTTTTATTCTACTGCATCAGCACTTTTGCACAAAAATGTTCCACTAGTGAATTTGGTTTTTTTATGTCTTATTCTTTCTAGTTGTACTTCTGATTTCCTTTAGGAAGTGATTGTATGTTCTTATAGCTGTACTTTGAGATGAAGGGAATTATAATGAGTCTTTCATTTTTACAGATGATTATGTAAATTGAGTGTCAGAATCCAATATTGTATAAATACATTGATCACTAATTCTGGTGTGGTTTCGTTCCTGTAAGTCTCTCCTAAATTTTGTAGAAAGGAGGATAAAAAAAAATATTGGTTAAAAGAAGCAGCATAGGTAGTAACAAGGATAGTTTATATTCATTTACTTATTAAAGCATTGAAGCAACCAGGTCAAATGGGCTCACAGGCTGCAAGGAGGACATCAATATCCTTCTTCATATTGTAAATACCTTACACTATAAAGTGCAATTGCTTTAATTAGTAGAGCAAATTATGAAGAAAGGCATTTTATGGAAAACAAAAGCGCCATTCTTCAGCAGCTCAGGAGCTCACATGTAAGTTTTATCTTGTCCTAAAGATATGTTTTATTAGTTTGTTCCATCACCCTCTTTTTGGACTCCTTATCTCTGGAAACACCCATGAGAAGAAAAAGAATAGGTGTTTATTTTTCATTAGCATTCTGTTTAGTAAATAAGGAGTCAAATAGCTATTCATCCACAATTTCTCAAAGCTGCTTTATATAAGACAGGTTTTGTTATTGAATTCCCCAAAGTAAGAACTCTCCCACAACCCCTGAATTTGTGCTTGTTGCCTTTGCATCCACTGGACTGATAGACAAGGATGTCTACACATTATTTTAGATTTTTAAATTTTCTTTAGAGCCTTCAAAGATGTGGGAATTTTCATCCTGCTGTTTTGCTCTATCATAGTCTTACTGGGATTTCTGTTTCAGGATGATACCTTCTTGGCTTAGATAATCTTTTGCATTTAATTATATTTTAGTTCTTTTTATTCTATAGTATCTCCCTCCTTCCCACCACTCATCTCCTTGGGGATTACTCATCTTTGATATGTGCATGAAGAACACGGTAATGAGAAAAACTGCAAGAGCTGGAAATACTTTTAAGAAATATTTTTTTCCTGCTATAGTGCAGTTAACAGAATTCAAATATATTAATTTAGTTTTATGGAATAATTTATAGCAATATAGAAACTAATAAATAAATAGCTGTTTTAATTTTATCAGATAATATTCAGAAAATGTTATGGACAGAAAGCTTTCCTCTTCCTCTGATGTGTATGGATGTCCTTGAATTTCACTGATACTGAAAAACTAGTTTATCACACCTCAGTAAGTTCCTTATGTCCTTGTTTTCCAACAGTGATAACTTAATTTTGTCAGTGAAGTGGTGGAAAATGCAATATTTCACAAAACAAATTGTAGCAGAGAAATAGAAAGCAATAGTGAGAATCTTTTCTTTGCCTTCCTTATAATTTATTATTATTATTGCTATTATAAAAAACCAGACAAACAACAACAAAAAAACAATACTGAAATTTTAAGCATATTCTTTTGGTTTTGTTTGAGATTTTTATCCTCAGGAAAGGATGGAAAGGGGAAATAAGCTTTGGCAGTTTAGTAGGTATCTCACAGAGCTCAGTTGGACAGATTAAAACAGGAAGATGAGGCTAGAGAAAGGGAAGAACTGTTCTCTAATAATATGATTTTGTTATTCCTTGATTGAAGTTTGGTAAAACATTTGAAATAATGACATTAGGCAGCTGGATTGGCAGCATTCTTGCAGCCTGTGTCATGTGTGAGAAGCATGCCTGTAAAAGCAGCCACATGTGAGGGGTTTATCAGACTGAGAGGAAGATGCATCTAGATACTGTGGCTAGCAGAGATGCAACTTTGATAGCTGGTGTGGGCTGTGCATTTACCAACTCTTGCCCAGAACTTTAATGAGCAAATTTTGTAGGTGCATGTAGGAGAAAGACAGAGAGAGACCTTACTCATAAGGAAGGAAGGAAGGGAGAGAGGGAGGGGAAAAAATACCTCTCCATTTTGGCAGTGGTGGAACTGTTTTGGAGCTGGCTGGCACTGGCTCTGCTCAACATGGGTGGTCTCCTGGTCCCTTCTTTTAGAGTTCACCCCACAGCTGTCTCCCCTGCACCAAAACCTTGTCAGATAAATAAGATACCATAGATAATAGGCATAAAAAAACCCAAAACACCAAAAAAAACCAAACAAACAAAACCCAAAACAAAACCCAAACAAACCAACAGAAAAAAACCCACCAGCTTCTTTGAAAGATTCATTTTTTGTGTTTATGAGATGTATCAAATAGACGTCAACTTGACAGGGACAAGTTTTGCACCATGCAGTGGTATTATATGTCTGACTTGGCTGGTGTGCTGCAATGGGACACTCATTTACACAGCTGATCAGGTACCTTGAGGAAAAACTGTCCAGTCCATGCAGTATAAAGCAGATTAGGGTGACTTTATTAATAAGAACACAAAATAAAGACAAATAAAAGTATAATACTTGTGTATCCTAACAGTGAATAGAAAATTTAGTCTGTGTAAAAGACTGTTTGGGTAGTGGGGAACCACTTCAGATTGATTCACAAATCCATAAATGATCCTTCATTAATTTTTTTTTCTCAGAATAATAAAATTTGCATTGATAAAATTATTTGATTTAGAGCATGGAAGTAAAAAAAATTAGTCTGAATTTGTGTTGCTTTTAATCTGGAAAACTTTAGCCTCAACTAAAGGAAGGTTTCTGTATGTCTATGAGTATGAAACAGGGGTGAGTGGTTTTCAATACATGCTTTAGTAATGCTGTTATCTTTTTTGCTCTTCAGTAATGTAATGCAATGATTTCTGAGTTGTCTGCTATTTTTCCATGACCACCTGTCTGTGGGAGAATGCTTTCCTCCTCTCATGACAAGGCAGTAACATAAATTAGAGACTCAAACCTAAGCGGAGCTCAACCACTGCACTATAAAACCACAAAGCTGATGGGTGAGAAGAAGAACATAATGCTCCTTGAACAAGGAAAGATTTAAGAATGTCAAGTTTCTGAGGTCTCAGCAGCCCTTACGTAAGTGGGGTACTTAAATAGCTCCCTTACTCTCTCTGCAGCTTCTTTGCCCTCTGGGCAGTACATGAAGGTGTGTGAGTAAACTTGTGTTGCAGATGTGCTGGGGTCAGAGCCCCACTGAACCTGCTGCCCTTGGGCACATTTTGTTCAACATGGTATTACAAAGTTAGGTTGGTGTGTTTGGAAAAAAAACCAGAAAACCTGTTGTGTGTGTTCACAGGACTCAGGGCTGCCCAGTGAATGCTGACATTGACCTCTTTTGTGTTTACCTTCCCTGCTGCTTTAGGTACTGACGCTCACAGACTCCCCACTGGCTGCGTGGTCTTTATTGCAGAGAGGTCAGAACTCAAGAGTAGTGGCATACGGTGTCTTTTCCACGTTCCTACACATTATTCCTGTTCCCCAAGGTCTCCATCCCTTGGAGATGTTGCCAAAGGCATTTACATAGCTCTGCGGTCAATACCCAGTTTCACCTTTAAAGGGAAAAATTACTACTTAAAAAAATAAGAAATAAAAAAGCACTTGAAAAAAGTCTAATCAGACAAAAAAAAAGACCCAAAACAAATGAACAAAGCCAACCAAACCCACCACACACAAGCAACACTCCCAATATGTTTGCAGAATTTAGGCAATAGAAAAGGAGGGGTCAAAAATGTTTTTATTGGCCTAACCACACACTTCTAAAATTTTTCACATTTGAAGGTCCAGTTTGTAGCAAAATAGTAGAAAATTTTTAATTTCTTTGAGCTATATCAGCAAACCCTCAGAAAACTCTGAGCATTAGAAAGTGATGACAACTTTAATTATGCATAAAATTTGTTGCTGATTGATTAAAATGAAATAACTTTTTAATTCTAGGATATGACAATTGACTGTAATTTATTTCAGTAACTTCTTGAGAGAAGGGGAAAAATTTTAATATTTTTCATCAGAATTATGTTCTAATTATGAATCTACTAGTTCTGGCAGTTAAAGCAAATCCATGTTTACAGCTGCACATACCACTAACCATGTCCTTTTAATCTGATAGCTCTTTTTGTGTCTGTAAATACCATCACTTACATATTAAAAAAATTTTAGAGCACTTCAGTACTTTACTTTATTGCTTACTAAATGCTTCAAGTCCTTAAGTAATTAACAGAAAGTGTGTGGTTTTGGTTTAGTTTGGAGGTATTTTTGTTTGTTTTAAATAACTTTGTAGTACATAGGTTCATTAGAAGTCTCCGCTAACACAAGTAAATGGTTACATCATTGCCATGAAAGCTGGACTAGGTTACCTTTGGCTGCAGCTCCAATGTTTAGTGACTTCAGGATTGCTATACTCCAGCGAGAAGTGTACTGGGGCCAAAATCAGTGCATCATGCAAGTGGAAACCACTACTGTGCCTCTGTCCTTCTGGGCTGGTTCTGCCTCAGTGACAATTCATCGCTAGTAGACATCAGCCCTTCCAAAGATATGTAGAAACATAGCTTTTATTTAGTGCTGATTATGTTTAATACAGCAGAATACATAATCTGTGAATTTTTAATATGACTTTAGGAAAGTCTATTTCTTTAGAGAAACAGTGTAAAACATTAAGCAGAGATAAGATGCAGTTTAGCATGGAATAGCAGACTGTGCAATTAATTTCTTCCCACAGCTTTAGCGTGAACATGTGCACACTGAGTCAAATCATTATTAATTACCACTTAATTTGGGCTAATTGCATTGTCCTGACCATCACCCCTCATTCCCTAAATGCTTGCGATTCCTGAAATACTGTTGCTAGCACACTTCACTTAAACTCTTTGCTTTCAGTAGGTGCCTTCTGTAGGAAAGCTGATATTCCACAAGCTATGTTGCTTTTCTTGTGTTTAGTTTTGCAGGAATTCTGTTTTTGCAGCCTTGTGATAGTGTTCATAATATTCTTCCTGAACATGGTTCTTCAGTTATTTACAAAGTTCTACCAATTGTAAATTTTCATTGGGTAGAGAATGTGGAGTTAGAATTAAAAGAAATCTTTTTTTGTTTAAAAAAACCCCCAAAACAAACAAACAATAAAAACTCCAAACAAACAAAAAAAAACCCAAACAAACCAAAACAGACAAAAAACCCACATCAATATCCAAAATGTATCAGCCTGACTCCCTTATCTGATAATCACTATAATCCAGTGGGAATTTATGATGTTCATTAAATATGTTTAAGCTTTGAAGGTAACTTTTTCTCCTGAGTACTTTACCAGAAAAAAAACTCTGCTTTGTTGGTAGAAACAACAAGTTCTTGAGTTTAAATAATATTAAAGAAAAGATCTAATAATTTAAATGTATGAATTCTCTGACAGTGCTTAAAAAGATAGAGCAATATGTTCTTCTCTTGTCCACTGATTAGCAGAGCCTATTTTTCTGCATGAAGACTGTTTGGAAAAATCTACTAAGCAAGTGCATGATGCAAGTCTTGGTTGTTTTTTTTTCTGGACTGAACATGGACTTGTATTAGTACCCTTGGAGAAGAGACAGTTGTGTTAACAGAAGCCTAATGCTGACATTTTTACACACTATTTTCTGTCAAGGTTTGGGATTTTCACATGCATCTTTTTTTTTTTTTTTTTGTTTAAAAGATTGGTTAGCTTCAGATGCCAAAAATGTCTCTTGTGGCCTTTTGAAGACCAAGGGAGCTCAAAAAAGATACAAATTATCCAAGGAATTTCTTTATTTCTATTCACATTACTTTCTTAGCTGATAAGAACTTTACCAAGCTGCTTTTCATCCCAATGAAGATTGTGACTGGCAAAGTGGGATGCAGAAGCTCAGGCTCGCTAGAGCTGCTGGTCTGACCACTGCTTGGATTTCCTCCTGCCACACCACATAAAACATCAGCAGTACTCAGCCACCTGTAAAAGGTTCAGAAAGGAGCAACCTCAGAGCATCCTCAAGATGGGCTAAATGCACCTGATGATTAGCAATTATCAGGTGTCAGTCTTGGAATGACAAGCACCAAATGTGTCGATATGGTCTGTGAGCAATTTTATCAGTGCTGGTTTAGGTATTGTTGTGCAGATTGAAGCCTGAGTTTCATGAACATCAGCTAAAGCCTTTTAGTGACTGTGTGGTGGTGTCATCTGTCTAAAGGTCTTATTTATAGTAGGTGAAAGTTTTAAGAATTACTTTTAGGATATTCTTTAGTAGCCCCTAAGATCTAGGAGAAATT
>VXBU01007392.1:307171-324737 GCA_013400315.1 Bombycilla garrulus | reverse complement strand
GGACGGGTCTCGTTTCTCGGCCTCGCTCGGCTTCTCGGCCCCTGGCAGGCGCAGAACCCCAAATGCTGCCACCCGCACGCCCTGCAACCCCGCTGCCCCCGCCGCATCCCGCCAGCAGCATCAACCCTCCACCACTTTCCCCAGACACCACACATCCCGGCCCAAAAACCTCCTCCCAGACACCACACCCCGGCCCCAAAAACCTCCTCCTAGGCACCACACTCTGGCCCCAAAAGCCTCCTCTCATCCCCATCCTCTCAAACCCTGGGTTTTAACAGGAATGCGAGAATGGAACGGGCACTCTGACACGTCAAGGTCACCTCCTGGCCACCCAGCGCAGCATTCCCAGCCCCACGACACACGGTGCCACCACCGATCCCACCTACCCATGTCCCGGGGCAGCGGGAAGAGGACATCAAAGCCGTCGGGCAGCTCGATGGCCGTGAGGAAGCGCACGTGGCCCGTGTGGCCCTGGGACAGCCCCACCAGCGTGGGGGCCGCCTTGGCTGACACGGCCAGGGTCAGCACCACGCCGGCGCTGGTCCCGATCCACAGCAGGTCCTTGCACGCCAGGAGGGCCGTGATCCGCAGGCAGGCGGCTTTGTGCTGCCGGATGATGGCATCCGAGCCTGCGGGGCATCCCAGCCATCAGCGCCTCATCCTGCCCCGCACAGGGCCGGGAACGCCCCACCCACGGGGATCCACTCCCGGCGGTGACTGCGGCACACGGGGAAGGGACCTCACAGCCATCCGTTTCCCCAGGGGCTGCCCTCTTTCCAGGTGGGATTACCCAGCCGCCGAGCGCTCCCTTCCCCGAACTCAGGATCCTAAATTCCCCAAGCACTGGACGCCTCAGGGCCTTTTCCAGGGACACCCGGCACTTACCGGCGAGCATCTTGTGCACCGGGGGGGTGATGTCTGCCTCTGCCAGCTGCTCGTAGGTGGTGGCGTGGTACAGCCGGACCTGGGCGCTGCCCTGCAGCGCGACCCACACGCCGCTGCCCGCGCTCACCATGCAGGTGACGCTGCGCCCGCCGTCCTGCCCCACCTGGAGCGTGTGCTGCGGGGGACAGAGCCACGGCGGAGCCGCGGTGATGCCACCGGTGCCCGCCACGCCTCCCGCCGCGCCCTCCCGCTGCCGCCGCCCACGGTACCTCCTGAGCCAGCGTGCCGGGGTTGAGGACGATGACCCGGTTTTGGCAGCCGCACCACAGCTTCCCTGCCACCGCCACCATCTTGGTGATGGGGCTCCCCGGTGAGCCCAGGGACAGCGACTTGGAGTTCTGGGGGTCCCAGAAGCGGCCTGAGAAGGTGGGGAGGGTGGGGTGCGGAGTTAAAGCGTTGCCAAAAATAAAAGTCTAGCTCGGTGCGGACAAGGGGGTGTGGTGGCTGAAGATGAGTTTCTCCAGGTCACCCCTCAGAGGGGACACAAACTGATGCCACCACGGGGTTCCAGTGGCAGGTAGGGAGCAGGAGAAGGATGCCCACCTCCACCTGCCTCTGAGTGCGGTGTCTCCAGCACCCCTCCAGGGATGTCCCTCTCCGTGGAAGCAGGGAAGCCACCCTGAGCATCTCTCCCCAGGGGCTGCCCAAGCCACCCCTCAACAGCCACCACTTTGGGGCTGCATTTTTGATGTCCCAAAGCCAGCCTCACCTGCTTCCCGCTGGTACACAATGAGCTCCCCGTTGGCCAACGACACAAAAACCTGGTTATCCAGGTACCTGTGGGGACAAACCACCTTTGATGTCCAGCTGCAGAACCCCGCTCAGCCACCCCAAAACCCCCTGCTCTGTCCCCGCCCCTGGAGCTGTAAATCCCCCTTCCCCACTCACAGGATGCACATGACGGCGGCGGCGTGTTGCATCTTCATGCTGTTCTTCCTGTTCCGGATGTTGTCTGAGGACTGGTACACGTGGATGCTGCAGGGGGAGAGCAAAGCTCGAGGCTCCCCCAGGACTGCTGTCCTTCCCGTCGGGGAATTTGCACCTCGGGGGCGGGAACGTACCAGCCATCCTCGGTGCCCAGCCACATGGAGCTCTGGTGGGCCTCGGGGTCCAGGCTGAGGAGGTCCTCGAGGCTGCCGCGGGTGAAGGAGCCGCGGCTGGAGCGGCGCAGGGCCCGCCCGTCCGTGGGGCTCTCGCCGTGCCGGCTCTGCCCGTAGGAGCCAGCGATGGGCACGAAGCCAGGCTCCTGCTCTTCCTCCGAGCTCGTCGTCTCCACTGCGGCCTCCTTGCAGCTCGGAATCTCTTCGTCTGTGCAGGAGGAAGAGGAGGAGGAGGAGGAGGAAGGAAGGGGTCAGACCTCACTCACCCAACACCCTCCATAGTCACGGCAAAGAGACCACGGGCTGTGTCAAGCTCAGGGATGCTGAGCCCCAAAACCCACGATGTTTCACCCAAAAGACCCCCGCCTTCCATCTCAGCACCACAGTGTTGGGCCACTGCCACTCAACATCTCTTTCCCCAGGCTCAAAAGCCTCCATTTGCAGATTCCCCCGAGGAATACGAGGCAGAAAGGCCAAAGCAATGGAGCTGCCCGCCATTTTGGGGTGAAAATGCGTATTTCTCCCTAAGCAGGGGCTGGGGAGGACTCACTGCCGAAGCTGGAGGAGATGGTGGAGTGGCTGGCTTGGCTCTGCAGCGTCCCCGAGGGGCTGGGCGAGGACTCGTCATCCGTGTCATCGCTGTCAAAGGGCACCAGCTCCCTGTTGCCGCCGTCCACGGGCTCCGAGAGCTCCAGCGACGAGCCCGAGATGGAGATGTGCAGGCACGGCTGCGGCGCCGCGTCCTCCGGCTGCGCCGGGCCCAGCTCCGCCGAGGGGCTGCCCAGCGGCTCTGCGCGCTCCCTGCCGCCACCGGGGACACGGGGAGGGAGGGAGGGAGGGACAGAGGGAGGGACAGAGGGAAGGAGGGAGGGGAGAGAAGCAGCTCCAGCACCGCCCTGCGCCCCCGGCTCCGCGGGGCTGGGCAATGCCCTACCTATAGGCGCGCTTGAGGCCGGGCACCGAGGCGATGCAGAGGATCCTGGCGGAGCAGACGGCGATGCAGGCCTCCACCGTGGGCTCCTTGCGGATGCTCAGCAGGCAAACCTGCCCCACGTAGCCGTCGCTGTTGCAAACCCAGACCTCGTGCGAGCTCTCCGGGCTGCCGTGGCTGGGGGAAGCGCAGGAGAACTGCGAGGGAGCGGAAGATCGGGTCACTCAGGGCTGAGGCAGGAGCTGGTGACGAGAGCGCTGCAAGGGTGCCTGAGCCCAGACTTGGAGTACCTGCATCCCGCTCCGTGTCTTCATGATGGGGATGGCTTTCAGGAACTCCGGGTCCAGGCAGTTTTTGCTGGAAGCTGGTGAAAATCAGATTGGGGGATCAAGAAGTGACAGAGGAATGGGGTCCACCAAAGGGGGGGTGGAGGGGGATGCCAAGAACCCCCCCAGCACATCCACCTCCCCCCTCCCTGCCGTTACCCAGCTTCTTCTTGGCGTCCTCGAAGGCTTGCTCGAAGCCGAGCCGGGCGTCAGGGTTGGGGAACTCGAAGATGAAGGACTCGGTGCCGTCAGCTTTGGTGGTGCTGAGCTCCACCTTGTTGGGGGGGAAGGCCATGCTGAAGGACAGGGACTGCTTCTCCGACAGCTCCCGGTGGATGGCGGCCATCAGGTCCTTGATCACGTCATCCAGGCCCTTGGGACGAGGGGGACAACGCTTCAGCTCTCAGGGACAGGCCACCACAAGCCACGTACTTGATAATCCCCTGTCTGTGCCCTGGCATCCTCCAGAGGCTGCCCCAACCTCTTCTGTGGCTTTAGGGCTGGACATTTAAGGCCACCGGCCCTTCCAGAGGTCCTCCCCTCTCGCTGAGGACATCCCGTGTGGTCCCACTGGGAAGGTATCCAACCAGGGGACAGCTCCAGGGCTGCCATCCCCATACCTGGTGGGGGAAGCTGAGGGTCTCTGACAGCTTGCTGACTTGCCCCAGCGTGTTGAGGTCTTCATCCAGGCGGCTGATGCTTTTCTGGATGCTCTCCCTGTTGGTGGCTTGCGAGGCACCTGCGTGGGGACGCACGCACAGCGTTAACCCCTCCCTCCCTGGCACTAGCAGCCAGGGCGAGCGCTGGGTTTTGGGGTGAGGTGGGACACTCCAGCAGGCGCTGACAGACCTTTGACAATGTCCACGTCCTCCAGGGGCAGCTTCCAGAGCAGTTTGTACTTGCTGGCGGTGTCGATCACGCTGGCCGCAGTGTACCTGGGAGGTTGGGGGGGATGGCCAAGCTGCACCCACTGCCACAGTCCCCGAAAGCCAGGCCAGCTGGCAGGGATGCCCAGGGGGTGTCCCCAAGCCTGGTGGTACTCACAGGCTCATGGAGCTGCGGCGGAGCGAGCCTGACTTGCGCTTGAGCGTGGTGCACACCAGCAGGTCCGTGAAGAGGAAGAAGGAGCGGTCCTTCTTCCCACCCACCGCCTTCTGTGGGGCAGTGGGAGACACCAGGGGGGTTAACGACCCCCCTCCTCTGTGTCAGTGCAGGGAGAGGGCCCTGCCTCAGTTTCCCCGTGTGCTGCCTTGCCCTTCCATCTGTCCCGTCCATCCATAGCCCCCCGACCTGCACTCAAAGCCTCCCCCTGCCCGCCCGGTGCGTGCTCCCACGGCCCCACGGATCCTGCTCTTACCACTTCCACGACCATCTCCTGGCGCAGGAACCTGCGGAGCGGAGCCTGGAGCTGTGGGGACAAGGAGACCTGTGGGTGGGAATCTTGGTGGCCTTCAGCCCTGCCCCTACATCCCTCAGCTCGGAATTGGGACCCCAGCCCCTTCCCAAACCCCCCAGAGCCCACCAAGCCGAACGATGATGAGGGAAAGCTGGACCTGGGGGAGAAAACAAGCAACCCAGCCTGGGCTGACCCAGAAAGAGCGGAAATGAGGAGAAATTTTGTGGAGAAGGAAAGAGTGACCCCATCTAAGGCCCCCCACACGTACGTCCTCCATCCCTTCGATGTGGGACTCGATCTCCTGCACGATGCGGGCGTTCCTCTCCACCTCCTCCGCGCTCTTCATGCCCTTGTTGATCCTCTCGGCCACTTGCTTGATGTTGCGCTGGGCGTCGATGAGGAAAGGGTGGTCGGGGTGGTCCTCTGGCGTGTGCTTCAGCAGGTCCTGCCGCAGGGACAGAGCCGGGGTGTCACCTCTGGTGACGCCTGGACACCGTCAGCGTCATTGCCCGACCCCCTCCCACACTGCTCTGGCTGCTGGGGATGGAAACCAGCCCCAAGGAAGGAGGGGGGACATGGGACTGATCCCAAAATGACACCGCAATGTCCAGCGTGGCTGAGGGTGAGGGGACTGCAGCGCGGGGGCAGCGGGGTGACTGTCCTCATAGTGACCATCTCCAGGAGGGCAGAGCCACGTGCAACACCAGCTTTGCGACAAGGGGTGGGAAAAGGGGTCAGGAGAGACCCGAGAGCCCTGGAAGCTGCGTGGAGGTGAGGAGGAGCCGTGGCCCTGCACGCTGCTGGCGTGGCACTGCCACCCCGGTGTCACCCACCTTCACCAGCAGCTCGTATCGCGGGATCCTCTGCACCGGCTTGATCATCAGGTCGGACAGCGCCTGCTTCTCCTTGTTCTCCCGCATGCTTTGCTGCAAAACACCCACGAGGGACAAGGGTGGGCCCCTTGCTGCGACACAGCAGGGATCCCACTGACCCAGGATCACCCATTTTGGTTTGGGCTCGCTTCCTTCCACCCCATCCAGAGTCATTCCGGTTCATCCCAACTGACCCTCTTTGCAACCAAACCAAGAAGGCGGGGGGGAAATGCCCAGTCTGGCAATACATTTATTCCCGTTGACTCCCATCCTGCCCAGCTCTAGATCGTGGTCAGGATGTGGGGAGACAGGAACCAGGACCCACCTCCAGGAACTTCATGAAAGCCGGCCGGGCTTCCTTGGCGATCCTGACGGCGTCCTTGGCATTGAGGAAGTTATCGATGTAGGCAGAGTAGATGTTCACCAGCACATCCTTGGAGAACTGTGAGGGAAAAACAGGGCTATGTGCAGCACGGATCATGGACACAGCAGGAGAGCTGCCCCAAGGGTTAACTCTGGCTCTGGGCTGGCGCAGGGAGGGCTCACCCGCTGTCCGCCCACCTCGATTTTTCAGCCCTGACGTTTGTGCTCCCGAGGCAGAAACACGGAGCTGCAGAGCCAGCCGGGAGCAGCAGCTCCCACCCTTATGCTAAGCAGACAGCAGGCCTGGAGATCGTCTCCTGTGCTCCATCCCAGGCCTGCTCGGGCCCATCCTTTCATCACTCCCCTGCCCCCTGCTCCAAAACCTCTGCTCTGGGGCCGTGCCCAGGAGCGGGCACACCCGCATTCCCGGCGGGAATCACCCTGCCAGGACCTACCGACTGCACCAGGAGGTCGCCCACTTTCTGCTTCTCGTGCCAGTTCTGCACGCAGTCGTGGATCTGCTCCAGGAACTGCTCGTGGTGCTCCAGCAGCTCGGGGATCTGGTCGAAGATCTCGTCCACCAGCGAAGGGTCGCACAGCAGGGAGTTCTCCGGCTGCTTCAGCGGCTTCATGTAACCCTGCGGGGAGCAGAGGCACCGGCACCCATGGAGCTTTCCTCTCCCTCCCCAGGCAGTCTGGATTTCTCAGCCCATGTGAATATGGGGACGGATGGCATCCCGCAGCAGGGGGCTCCTCCAGGGGATGTTGGGTTGTGGGACCTGCCAGCAGGACCAGACAGGTTTTGTAGCCCAGCCTCCCTGGGTCCCATCTGGCTCCGTGAATCCTCCCCGCTGTGTCGGGAGGGGGACAGGCCTGCACAAGGAACCTGCATTGCACAGGATCCTCTGTCCCGGGGCCTTAAGAGCCATCTTGGCTCTCATGAGTCTTGACCACCTCTGTCTGCCCGACCTAGCTTAGAAATCACAGCAACATGACCCCGGGATCCAAAGGCCGGCGTGCTCCTGGTGGGATTTAGGGTATTTGGAACCAGGAGGGGCTGGACCAGCAGGATGCACCCACTGGATCATGCCCTGAACCAGCACACAATGGCCAACAAGCAACACTCAGGGCCAGCAGGTCCTCAGCAAGGCTGAGTGGATGGCTCTGCTATGAAAGCCCTTGCCTCCCTCCAGAGCTGCAGAGCGGAGCACTGCCCCTGGAACGGGAGAGACGGATTTGCAGGGGATGCAGCAGGATGTGGAAGGTGTTCTCAAGCCTTGCCACCCCCTCAGTCTGGCCAGTACAGGGTGCTGGTGGCTTTCAGGATGTGTGGAGAACCATGGAGCTGAGCACTGAGGACAGGATCCATCTCCAGTGGCTTCAGACCTCTCCCACCAAGCCGGCAAAGGAGTCATCCCCCAAGGATCAGGTTCCTCAGGCTGAGGCCAGGTGTCTCGTGGAGGCCCAAGTCAGAAAGACCAAATCTGTCCTGAGGCTCCTAACCCCCTTCACCTGCCCTAATGTGTCCAGCACCTCCAGCAGGAGCTGGGATGCGCTGGGCCATGCATCCTTCCACATGGGGAAGAAGAGCACGGAGACAGCCCTTGCTGCAGCACACAGGGACAGCAGGGAGGACTCGTCCGTGCTCCTTGTGGCCTGGCCCTAGTGGACAGTCACAGAGGTCCCACAGGCACTGCTTTTGCAGAGCTCAGAGTTTTTGGCGTTTCCCCCCCGGCAGGGATGCGGTTGGACAACCCACACCTCGGCCAGCTGACGTCTCCAGGGCGTTGTCCATCATTAACCTGCTGAAACAGCTTCATTAACATCTGAAACGTGGGGCGGACCCTCCGGCCAGGCTGCTCCAGGGGGTTTGGAACCAGCTCAGCAAAAAAAGACTGAGAAAAACCTTCGGCTCAGGTCTGCAGGTGATGATCCGAGCAGGAAAGGGGAGCACGAGGGAACAGGGGATTTCAGGGGTCCTCCCGTCAGGGCAGGGCCATCAGGAGATGGGGTGCAACGGGAGGAAGAGCTTTTGGAAGACAAGCACGGCAAGAGACTCGGGGACACAGTACGATACCTGCCAGGCGACAACACGCTGGCAATGTCACAGGCTCGCTTTGGGGACGGAGGTAACTCCCGCGCCCCGTTCTTGACACAGCGCTCCCACCTCAGCTCCGGCCGTCCCCAACATCCCCCCGTCACCCCAACCCACCCCGGTGCCACACAGCTCCTGGAACAGCACCCAGGGGTGACCACGGGGACCCCGCGCCACGGTTTGGGGTGTCACCCCCCGGCCGTGCCCCCTTACCTGCATCAAGGTGCGCAGGGACTCCACGTAGGACTGCTCGGTGTCCAGCAGGGTCATGATGACGTGCTTCCTCATGTCCTGCCCGGGGGGGAAAGACACGCGGGTGTTTTGGGGTGACCCGGGGCGGGGGAGCTGCGCGCCGGGGGTCGGGGCCGGCACCGGGTCTGGCTGGGGAGGCTGAACACCGGAGGAGCCCGGCTGGCGTCCAGCTCCCCTGCGCTGCCTCTCCACCCCGATGGAGGAATCCGGGAGGATTAGGAAGTACATGACACCGAGCGCACAGACGCCTGGTTTCCTCCGCGGCCGCGTCAGGAGCCCGCCCTGGAGCTCACAGCCCTACATGGGTCGGTCCCGGAGCCCTCTGGCTCTCCAGCGGCCCCGCTCCGAGCGGACCCGTAGGAATTCGCCTCCCGCCCAGCACCCCGGGCACCCTGCGGCCGGGCTGTGGCCCCACGGGAGCCGCTTTAGTGGGGTGGTGGCGGCGCGGGGAGGTGGCGCTGTGGGATGGGCCGCCAGCCTCGGGAAGCAGATGGGTTGGGGTCTTCTCGGCTGCGGGGCTCGGGGACCCCTCTCGTGTGCACGCCCAGCTCAGGCTGGGGGCCCAATGCCTCAGAGCCCAGGGCATGAGACACCCCGAAAGTTTTGGGTGTGAGATGTTCCGAAGGCTCCGAGTGCACGGACACCCCAGAAGTTCTGGCTGTGAAATGCTTCAAGGCTGCTGGGTGTGAGACGCCCCAAGAGATTTCGGTGAGAGACGCCCCAAGGGTCTCCGGCCCCAAAAGTCTTGGATGCAGAACTGCTCCAGAGGTGCAGGGATACCCCAGAAGATTTGTGTTTGGATACACTCCAGAGGTTCTGGGCGCAGAGACACCCCAAAGGTTTTGCGGGCGAGAGGCTCCAGGTGCAGAGATATCCCAAAAGCTTTTGGTGCAGAGATGCTCCAAGCGCCCGGGGTGCACAGATACCCCAAAAGTTTTGCATGTGCAGAATCTCCAGAGCCCCCGGATGTGAGACACCCCAAACGTCCTCAGCCTTGTGGGATGAGCCCCTGTCCCCTGGACACGTGGGGCTGTGTCCTCCTCACTGGGGACACAATGAGCTGTGCAGCTGCTCTGCAGCCACGGGAAGAAGTTTGACCATCCTCATCTCGGAGAGAGGCCACCACGCCCCTGGTGGTCCCCAGGGAGCAACGGAGAGGGATCCTGGCAGAGCTGTGCCTCAGTTTCCCTGCTCCCCACCAGGCTGCTGACGGAACCAAGCACGGAGGAAACTCTTGCCTAGAGCCAAATATTGGTGACGGGTCCGAGTGTCTCCAGGAATCAGGAAACCATGGTGACACCGGAGTCCT
The DNA here is from genome assembly GCA_013400315.1 of Bombycilla garrulus. Lineage (NCBI taxonomy): Eukaryota > Metazoa > Chordata > Aves > Passeriformes > Bombycillidae > Bombycilla > Bombycilla garrulus. Next base: position 315,148 of record VXBU01007392.1, on the reverse strand, counting down.
CGGGGACACCAGCTGAGACCTCCCCCCTTGGTTAGGAGGCTTATCAACACTCTCACTGCCGGATTAATTGGTTGTAATTATGGACCAACTCACTGGAGGACAGAACTCAGGGGAATCTGATGCCCCAAACTGCCTCAGTTTCCCCAACCTGCACCCAGCCTGCAGTTGCCTGCTGCTCCTCTTTTTTCCCGGAGCCGTCCCAGCTCAGGAGGGAAGCAAAGGCTCAGACCCAGGAGCTGAACAGGCCCAGCCCCACACGCTGCACCAGCAGCTGGGGATTTGCACCGGTGGGGAGGCGCAGGACGAGGCCCAGCTGTGGGCAAGGAGATTTTTCCCACTGTCACAGCACAGCACTGTCCCGGCAGGGGCAAATTCCCACTGGGATGAGCAGCATGTGGGGGCAAGGCACCATCCCAGCAGGGCAAAGCGATCCGTGGGCAAAGGCAGGATGCGCCCCACCGCATTCCTTATCCCAGCAGAGCCTCTCCGCTGGGGGGCTGCTGATGCTTCGGTCTCCATCTGCTCTCCCTGGGGACGCCCCCGCCTCCCCCCGGCCTCATCCTGCCTCCCCCGAGATGCTCAGCACCCCCGGGATCAGCCCCTGCCGGCGTGGGATCAGGTATTTCCCACCTCCGCCGTGTAAATCAGCACGGGGGGGAGGCGGCAGCGATGGCTCCGGCCCCTCCATCACCCTCTCCGGGCGGGAGCATCCCCGCTCCCCGCAATCCAGAGGATGCCGGGGGTGTCGAGCTGAGGATGAGGACGGAGGCACCGTTGCCACGGCAATCGCGGTGCGGACCCCACAGGTGCCGGGCTCCGCACGCGTGTCCAAGCGTGACGCATCCCTGCACCCCCATCTCACCCCCGCATCCCGCCGGCCCCCTCCGCCCGCTCCCCCGGGACCCCTCCTGCCATCACCTCGGTGCCACCGCGGCTGCCGCAGCCCTTCTCCGGCAGCTCCTCGGCCGCCCCGCTGAGCCCGGAGGTGGCGAAGGCCGCGTCGATGCCGTCCCCGATGTCTCGCATGTCCTCCAGCGCGATGGTGAACTGCGCCAGAGTCCTCACCATCTGCAGCATGCGGGTCCCGGGGGGTCGGTCCGTCCCACGCGGCCCAAGGAATCGCGCAGAAATCCCCTCTCTATCCCTCCGTCTCTATCCCCAGGTGTCCGCCCGAGCCGGAACGCTGCGCCGGGATGCGGCGGGGAGGGGAATAGGAGCGAGGCGCTATTTATATCGCGGGGGTTCGGTGTGGATGTGGAACTACGGGGATGGAGGAGAGGCGCTCCCGCAGAGCGGCTGCGGGGTGCGAGGCTGCGCCTGCGTCCGCGGCGACGCCAGGGTCCCCGGCCCCCGGAGCTGCCCAGGCACGGGCGGGAGGCAGCGGCGGGAGCGCGGGAGGCAGAGCCGTGCCCACACGGACGCGGGCAGGGCCGGATCCCGCCGAGAGACGCTGCTGCTGGAAAGGCTTTGCCCGGGGAGGATGCCGGGGGTGGGGAGCTGGTGCCTCCTTGGGGCCTGCGGTTTTTGGGGATGCACGCACGACGCCGGGGTGCTCGGCACCCTCAGGGGCTCCACCCCTGGGGATATCCCGCTCCCTGACCTTGCAGACGGGGAAACTGAGGCGCGCCCCCTTTCCCCCAGGGCATCACCCCCTCAGCACGCACATCCCTGCTGGCCGGGTGATGCATCCTGCCCAGATCTGCTTGTAACGCTCCCCTCCTGCTTCGTTAATTAAATCTAATTAGCCGCTCACCCCGTTTCCACAGCAACGGCGTGCAGCAGGGCTGCATCCTCCCGCTGCAGACAGTAAATTTCCTCTTGGAAATGGGGATGATGGGCATCCCACCCCGGGAAGGGTGCGTGGCAGAGAAAGGACCACTCGGGGCGTGTAATGAGAGCTGCAGCAGCTGTCAGCGCAGCCAGGGCTCAGGGAAGAGGGAATGCTAATTGCAGCCAGGTAATGAGGCTGTGCTCAAGGCAGCAGCTCCTGCTCCTGGAGCAGCGGTGCCCTGGTGATCCCAGCTGTTGGAATGTTGGAATCATTTCATTTGCAATCCCAGGTCTGTTTGTGTTGCAGTCCTGAGCTCTTCTGGGATCCAATCCCAGACCCATTTCTGCTGTAATCTCAGATCCCTTTAGGCTGCCATCGTAGAACCAGTTTTGTTGCAAGCTTGGATCCATCTGCATTGCAATCCCAGAGCCATCTGGATTGAAATCCTGGGCTGCCCTGAGCTCCAACCCCAGATTCATTTTGGTGGTAATCCCAGACACACTGGGGCTGCAATCCCAAACCCATTTTAGTTGCAATCCTGGCCATTTCTGCATTGCAATCTGGGATCCATCAGGGATAAAATCCTGGGCTCTGCTAGAATCCTACTGCAAACACGCTTCTGTTGCAATCCCTGTTTTACTCGGGCTCCATTTCCAGGCTAATTTTTCTGTTGCAATTTGGGTTCCAAACCCAGAACAAAATGGGTAGCTAATCCAGGTCCGGCTGGATTTCAGTTCCAGACCCTTCTGTTTGCTGTCCCTGGGTGCTTTTGGGTTGTAATCCCAAACCCACCTGGATTGCAAATCCAGGCCCAGCTGGGCTGCAACACTCTGGGTTGGGATCACTAATTTGCCATCCTGGGCCCCTCTGGGTTCCAATCCCAGACCCATTCCTTTGCAATTCCAGAACCACTTAGGTTGCAGTCACAGACCCACCAAGGGTTCAAACCTGGGTCCAGCTGCCTCGCAATCCCAAAACCGCCTGTGCTGCAATCCCAACCCCATTCCTTTTGCACTGCCAACCCCATTCCTACTGCAACCTCAGACCCACCGGGGATGCAATCCTGGGTCCAACCGCATCGCAATCCCCGATCCCTCTGGTTTGCAGTCACAATCCCATTCCTCTGGCAATCCCGTTCCCACTCCTCTGGCAATCGCAATCCCGTTCCTACTCCTCTGGCAATCCCATTCCCACTCCTCTGGCAATCCCATTCCCACTCCTCTGGCAATCCCAATCCCAATCCCACTCCTCTGGCAATCCCATTCCCACTCCTCTGGCAATCCCAATCCCAATCCCACTCCTCTGGCAATCCCATTCCCACTCCTCTGGCAATCCCAATCCCATTCCTGTGGCAATCCCAGCCCCACTCCCGCCGCAGTCCCTGCTCCGGGCCAGCCCCAGCTGCTGCCGCGCCGCCAGCGCTGGGAGCCACCGGCTCCGCCCGCAGCGACGCCCCGAGCCCTCCCCCGGGCCCGCCCGTCTCCGGGGCGAGCAGGGCGATCCTTCCACGGCCTGAGAGCCTTCCCCGCTCCCTGAACGCCACCCTCGCATCCATCCCTTCCCCGCACCCAGCGGGTCCCCGCTGGAGACTCTCCCTCCTCCCGTGGGTTTGGAAGCCTCTCTCAATCCCAGCCCGTCCCCGGGGACGCGACACGGGAAGGAGGATGGCTGCAGAAGGGTTAAACCCGCCCTGCCCGGCTGGGGGGGGTGAGGCAGGCGGAATCCCGCTGCGCTTTCGGGGGCCGGGTGGGGGTCACCTCTCCGTCACCCGGGGAAGCAAAACCCGGAGCGATGCCGGCCAGCCGAGCCCGGACCCCCCTGCGAGCGGCCCGCAGCCCACAGGAAATTCCTGGGAGTGTTTGGCCACTCCAACAGCGCTGCCTATTTTTAGGGCTGTCTAAAATATGAGCCGGTTATTTTTAGCAGCGCGGCTCTTTGTAAACACCTTTAGGTTTCCTTTCGGACCAGCCCCCGTTTTTGTTTTTTTTTTCTCAACCTGGGTGTTTCCTCCCCCAAAACCCCAAACCCTCCTGGGAAGCTCATCCCCCATCCCAAGGCTTGTGCCAGCGTGGCAAAATACTCCTGAAAACCCAAAGATGGAGAGGATCCGGGGTTTGCGGGTGATTCAGCAGCATCCCAAACCTGAGATGGGGGGCCAGGGAAAGGCCTTTCCCCCCAGCTTTCCCTCTGACACTGGAAACACAACCCTGAAGAAGGATGGGAACTCTCCCATCTTGATTTATTTTATTTTTTAAATTAGGCTCAGGGCACAACCCCATGATTTTGCTTTTCCCTGCGCAGGAGTATCGATGCAGGAGGAGTTGGAGCACCCCCAGGGATTTTAAAACATCCCAAAATGTTTGGAAAAGGCCATGGTATATTGTGTCCCGACTCCACCCCTGCAAACAAAGAGCCATCAGTGGAGGGAAGTCCTAAAACATCCATTTTTTAAACAAACAAAGGCCAAAGGAGAGTAGGAATGCACATTCCACGAGGAATCACAGCCATCACACAAATTCTGGCCCTTGCGCCCGGGCTGAGGCCGCGCACACACCAGTGCACGGAATGATGATGGTTTCAGCTGCTCTGAGGACTCCCCCCCACTCTCCCAAATCCTGGGGATTTGATCGGTGTGGGAGGGCGTTCCTTGCGCTGTCACCGCTCGTCTGGGATGCTAAAATCACGTCCCCTGGGAAGGAGGATCTCCGTATCCCCAGAGTCATCCCAAAATTCCCACAGCACTCAGCGTTTCTCCCTTTCATTGGTGTAATGAGTTGTGCCAGCACCCAGCTACACCCTGGGCGAGCTGCAGCCGGGCCTCTGTCCCTGAGACCCTGTTCTGGGGTGAAAATATCCAGATTTAGGGGGGGAAACGGAGTGGTTTAGACCCCTTTGGGGGTGGGATTTGCTGCTCAGGGCCTTCCTGCAGCTGCTGAAGGAGGAGCCAACCCTGCCGCAAGCAAAGTTGTTCCCACCCCTCCAGAACATGCCAAAATTTTAAAAGTAAATAAATACAAGTTGTTTTTCCCTCGTTACAGCTCGTTCCTGCTGCCAGCTCCTAATGGGAGATTCTCTAGGGTGTCACAGCAGGGTTGTGCTGGGAGCTACCTGAATCTCCTTGAAAACACCCATTCCCAGGCTGAAAGAACCTGGATTTTCTGCGCCTTGTCTTTCCCTGAGTGCCTGTTCCCAGGGTGGATCCCACTAGAGGGAGCTGGGACATAGTGGGAGCCACTGGTCCACAGGGATGGTGCATGGTGAATTCCCAAGCTTAACACTCTGAACACATCCTCAGCTCTATTTCTACCAAAACCCTGGAAAGAAAAGGCTTGGAAATAAACTGGACCTGCTTCCACCCATCCCAGTGCGATGAGCAAACACCTCTGCCACAAACAGCATCATCCTGGCGTGTAAAACTTCCTCGTGCAGCCAGAAAAGCCCCTGGCTGGCACCATCCCCCAAAACAGGATGATGCTGTTCTATCCAATCCTGTATTTCCTCAATCACTCAGCCTCTGGCAGGAAATCACTCAGGGGGGGAAAAAGAATCTCATTCTGTCCTCTTGGGAAGTGTTAAAGCAGGAGATTTGATCGGGTTTTTGCAGGGTTTTCAACCCTGAGCAGCCTTTCCCTCGGGATCAGTGATGCCGTGCCCTACGTCCCACACATGCCACAGAGTCGGGGGATGGCAGCCACCGAGGAGTGGATCAGCCACTGCCACCCCTGGGTACCAATCCCCTCCATTCCAGGGTGCCAGTCACCTTCCAGGGCCACCCCTGGGTGCTAATCACCACCGTCCCTGAGCACAAGTCACCTCTTTCTCCAGGTGTCACCTCATGCCTGGCTTCCAGTCTCTCCCTCCCTGCTGCCAGCCTCTCATCTCTGAACGACAGCCAACCCATCCCTGCAACCACCAGGTCCTGGGGAAGCCACTCCCACGGGAACAGGAGGACCTGTGGCACAGAAGAGGGGCCCTGAGCCCGACCGGCGCCGTAGGGAATCGCATCCGGGGCTGCGTTCCTTCCCTGGCCAGCCTCTCCCTGCTCTCCCACGGGTAAGGAGAGTCCGAGCTGCTCTCCAAAGAGTAACTTCTTGAAAGGAAATAAGAGCATAAATCAGCAGCTCTGATTCAGCCCCGCTTCAGTTACTAATAATATTCCCGTGTTTATTCGCAGGCCCGGGGCTGGAGATGTTTGCTTTTCCCTCGGCCGTGGTTTTTCCCAGGCTCCCAGCTCACAGAGGAGCATTGATTTGGTCAGGGATGCTCCCATGGAGAAACCCTCCAGAACTGGGAGGATGAGGAGGAGGAGGAGGGGGAGGAGCAGGGCAGCTTCAGCCCCAGTGCACGGGAATTCAGTTGTTTTCCCTTCTTGGACTTCTCGGCTGCGGTGATTCATCCCGGCAGGACACGGCCTGGCTGCAATTCTGCTTTTAAAGTGTGACAGAAAAAACGGGAATAAAAAAAAAGAAAGCAGTTTGGGACAACTTTTTCCAAGGATTGAAAGGATGCTGGGCATCCCTGTGCTGTCCAGAGGAACAGCAGTGCAGGGAGTGGTGCCGGTGTGATGGGGAATGGGGAGCTGTAGGAGACTCATCTCCCAAAGCAACAAATGCACAGTGGGGCTTTTCCTGTGGGATTTTCGCTAGGAATCGGGGTTTACACCAATGGTACTGGGGTGAGGGGTTCTCCCCTCTGCCAAAACCTGAATTGTGCTGGTGCACCTCCTCCATCCTCCCTGCGCTGCTGGCAGCATCCCACGGATCCCCCCTCTCCCTGCCGCCGCTCCCAGCCGACGGGAGATGCTCACCCCAATTTAACCCTCCCCGATTACCCCCCATCCCCTGGCGGGTCTGCAGAGCCCTCACAAAACCAGTGGTCCAGGGCAGAGCTGGGGGCTTGTGGCCCCCCGTTTGCCGCCAGCCTTTCCCGAGTGTCCTGGAGCAACTTTCACCAAATATGGAAGGTTTTTTTTGCCTCCGGTTTTCGGCACGCAGGCCGCGGCCCAAGAGCGCAGCTTTCCAGATGCTGAGGTCAGCCCAGCTCTGCTTCCCTCCCCCTGCTCCTTCCCCGCTGCCTCCCAGTGGGCTTGGCCCTGCACCCACCGGGACAGGGGTAAATCCACCCCCTCAAATCGCTGGAATCCCTGGATCCCCCAGCAGCATCCTCTGCCTGACCCTGTGTCCCACGCCACCCCGAAAGCAATGGTTATTAGGATTTTTGGGGGACAAGGGAGCCAGGGAGAAGGGTACCGGATACTGGCACTCCCCCCGCAGGGAGCGCTGGGCACCAGGAAGTGTTGGGTGCCCAGGAGCTGATGGGGATCCAGGTCTCCACGTGGAGCCAGAATTCCAAGCACACCCAAAGCCACGAGGTATCCCGTGGATGATGGATGGTCAAAAGCTGATGGCTGCTCAGGAGCTATCCAGGAGTCCATGGGCACCCAGGAGTCCATGGGCACCCAGAGGGGATGGGGATGCAGGAGCTGATGGATTCCCAGGATCCAGCAGGTGCCAGGAGTCCGTGGACACTCACACACCCAGAAGTAATCACATGAGCTGATGCCCCCCAGGTGCCAACCAGTACCAGGAGTCCACGGGCACCAGAAATGTCATCCAGCGGCTGCCAGACAGCCAGGAGCTGCCAGATGGATTCCTAGGATCAAACAGCTGCTAGAAGCCCTTGGGCAGCCACAAATCCACAAGCACCCAGGAGCTGATGGACACCCAGGAGACCTGAACACCCCGTCCCACGCCCCTGCCAGCCCCTCTCCTGTCCCTGCTGCCTGGATCCACGTCCCGGGAGCAGCTGAGCCCCACAGACTCTCGGGGCCTGGCGCTCCCTGGGTCCCCTCACCCGGCTGCGAGCGGGACAGCAGGGATCTGGGGAGGGAGGGGAAGCACAGACCTCCGCCAGGAAAGACCACAGCCCACGTCACATCGTCACATCGCAGTCCAGGCCAGAGGTGACAGCTTCCCTGCCCTGTCACTGTCACGGCAGCACCCCGGGACGGGGGGAACGGGGTGGGACAGGGGGGTGCGGCATCCACTGACCTGCGCCAGGTTCGGACGATCGAGGGACGAGTTCCCTCTCCGCTCGCCGGGGCTCTGAGCCATCTACATCCCATCTCACCGGGGTTTTGGGCAACCCAAAACAAACCGAAAGGACCAAACCCGATCCCCTACCGCTAGCGACGGTGTTTCTGCTGA
>VXBU01007392.1:251137-290066 GCA_013400315.1 Bombycilla garrulus | reverse complement strand
TATATGTATTATGTTTATATAATTTATATATTTATAGGTATTATATTTTTATATATATGTAATATATATTACATATTTATAAATATAAATCTCACACGCACACACATACGCAAACTTCTACACCCCTGTAACACAAATAAATGCCCCTGAGCAAATGGAGACACGCTCGTGTTGATACATAACTCCATCCATATATACAGAAATATATTTATACATCCATGCACACATATCTATGCTCATATATAGGAATATCTTTATACCTCTGGATGTATATAGGCACAAATATGTATAAATATATATATATAGAAAAGGTAGAGGCCAGGCCACTGGCACCCACAGCGGAGTTGCCAAGGAAAACCAGGTCCCCCAGGCAGATTTAAGCACATTTGTGTGCAATGCAACCTCTGGCACGGGGCTGATCCCTGTGAATGCCTGAGGGATGCAGGCACGTCCCAGGTGCACCCCAGAGCAAAGGAGCAGAGGGACAGGGAGGAATCCACCCTGAGCCAGCCCTGCCAGGGGGATCACGGTGGGATTTTGAGCCCTGCTCCATGGCAGCTTTCCCCAAGGGCAAAGCCCGGCAGCTTCGGTTTGGAGTGGCTCTGGGATCACCCCAAATCCCAGCCGAAACACGGATGTTCTCTGGATCTGACCCCATTCTCTCCTGTTCTGCCTCATCCTGCCCACTTCAATTCGATCTCTTTGGGTCCAGCCCTGCCCGGTCTGCCCTCATCCTGCCCAGTTTGGTTTGGCGCTATCGGATCCCATCCTGACAGGTTCAGCCTTACCCGCTCGGCTCTGATCCTGCACTCTGACTCGCTCCGATCCCACCCTGCCCGCTTCGCTCTGACCCCGCTGGGTCCCATCTTGCCCTGTCCAGTCCCATCCCGCTCCATTCGGATCCCACCCGTTCCCGGTTCGGCTTGTCCCGTCCCCCCTCCCCATTCGCGGCTCTTACCGGCAGCGGGATGTTCCGGGAAACAGCGGAACCACTCGGACCCTAAAATGAGGTCCCATCGTGCCCGGCTGGGTCTGACCCTGCCGGCTCCCATCCTGCCCGGTTCGCTCTGCCCCTGCTGGGCCCCATCCCATCCCGGCTGATCCCGTTCCCACCGTCCGCGGCACTTACCGGCAGCGGGATGCGCCGGGACCCGCGGCACGGAGCGCTCGGAGCCGCCCCGCTGCCGCCGCCGCTCCGCCCCGGGGCCGCCCCTCTCCGCCCCGCTCCGGCTCCGGCACCTGCGGGACGGCCCGGAGGGCGCAGGGGAGGGCTCACAGCTGCGCCGGGGCGAGGCGGGGGGGAGAAACAGCTGGGCCAGCCCGGGCCAACATCTGGCGTAGGATCCGGGGCGAGCATCTGTATCAAAGCGGGTGTCGGGGGGATGCCGGCGGCCCCAAAAGCGGGATTTTCAGGGCGGGATGCCCTCGCCCTGGGGAGCAGCTGGGTTGTCCCGGCCCTGGGTGTCGGGGGCAGGGTCGCAGCCAGAGGGGTCGGTGCCTCCCGTACTCATTAACCAGGCGGTCAGTGCTCCGCGCTTCCTGAGCAGGGCCATTAAAGAGCAATAAGGCAAAGAGCCCCGGGGGGACGGGCTGGGACAGATGCATAAACAGCACTGGGATGCTGGAATTTCGCGGAATGGTCCTTGGGCTTGACTCGAGGACCTTTCGCTGAATGAAGGCCTTTTCCCGGGAGACCCTCCAGAATTATTCCCTACTTTCTCTTTGGGGGCTTGTGCTGGGTCTCGGTGGATGTGGAAGGGAAGGAGGTGGTGCTGAAGGCTTTACCCAGATGATGGAACTCCCTAGGAGGGGGCTCCCCAGCGTCACCTCATTGAGCAGGTGCCCAAATATGCCGCGAGAGGGTTCGGGTTGTGCGGAGTGGATGGCGAAGCGGCATGAGAGATCCGGATGTTGCTGCAGTGGACAGCGCAGGCTTTCATCGATCCTGGCGCGAGCCCACGGCCAAGCCGGGCAGCGTGGCCACGGGAGAGATGGGCTCTGGCAGGATCCGACACGAGTATTTGCAACCACAGCCAGTCTGGAGCCATCCCTTACATCCCGGGGCTGCCCGGGCTTGTGGGGTTGGGCTGGCGATGGCTCCGTGCCCTCGTGAAATTCCCCGCTCCCTCAGCCTCCAGGGGCAGAGGAAAAACTGGGGGGGAAATGTGCTTTTCCTCAGAAAGCACACCTTGTGCAAACAAGCCCAGCATCCTGGCACGGGGAGCCCAGGACTTCCCGCAAGCATCCGGGGAATGCAGCTGAGGATGGATGCTGCTCCTTCCCCCGGCGAACTGGCAGGGAAGGGCGTCCATCCCTCCTGCAGCGCTGCCTCTGGCTTTGGGGAAGGCTGGTGGCCTCTTCCCTTCCCTCCCTTCCCTCCCGGCGCGTGTCCTTGCGGGTCCCCAAGGTGACCAGCCGGCTGTGGGGACACTGTAAATAGTGGCGGGAGGGGTAAAAAACAGAAAATGTGATAGTGGCTCCTGGCTGCCTGCCAGCTCCAAACCACAAGCCCAGCCCTAGAGCACCTGGAATTAACGGGAAATCCCCCAAAAATGACATTCTGGGGGCTGAGCTGGTACAGGAGAGGCAAATTTGGAGGCAGCAGCTGGGTCTGAAAAACGATATTTCAAGCAAAGCGTTGTTTTTATTCCTCTTTTTATCCATACAAAAGGATGGCTGGGGAAAATAAGCGGGGAAAGGGACTAGCCTGGGTTCCTCTTGGAGTCTGACCGAGTGAATTAATCCCTGGCTAAAAGGCCTGGCACGGTGGCTGGATTGGAGTTTCCGAGCCCCTGGTTTCTGCTCCTCCGGCTGGATGCTGCCAGTAACTGCATTATCTCCCGAGTGCAGGTGACCTTTGCCGCTGCTGTTCCCGGGGGTAGCTGCACCTTCCCACCGGTATCCGGGCTCCCAGCAGATCCCAGAAGGCTTGGATAGAGACAGCAGCACCGCTGGTCAAGGCCAGGGAGGCAGCTGGAACTGGGACCGTGGTCTTTCGACAGCTGCAAAACCTCTTGGAGGTGAAAGGCAGCATTTTTCAGACGCTGAAGTTTTGTGAGAGCCTCGGGGCTGGGGTGTCCCCACCAGCAGACAGTGGCTGTCCCCACGGGGAGGTTCCTCAGAGCTCTCAGGTTGTTCCCCAGCACAGACATGCAGGGATCAGGCTGGGTCCCTTCTGCCTTGGGCTCCACCGCGTCTCAGCAGACCGGAGATGTCTTGCACGAAGAATTTCATTACATCTAAAAGCTATTTATAACGGAAATGGAGTTAATTTCTCGTGTCCTGACAACTCCAGCCTGCCAGGGTGGTGGATCTGGTTGAGCTTGCTGATGAGGAGGCTACATTTGATGACAACATTCTCTTTTTAAACCAGCTCAGAGGATATGGTCACCCCGGACTCCTCCATGGACACCCCATGCTATCCCAGCACCTTTTGAGTCCCTGGATTTTTGGCAGAGGGGGTGTTTGGCGCAGAAAGTCTCATCTCCTGAGGTCTGCTCCCATGGAGCCCTGCACCTTCTTGCTGCCACCATAGTCCACGGCCATGAGGGGTCCTTCACAATTCGGACCTTCGCAATTTGGGGTCAGCTTTCTCTCTTCTGGGGCAGAGTTGGAGTCTGGGATGGGGACATCTCCAAACTTTTCATGGTTGAGTGGAAATCAGGCAGCTCCAGGTTGGCCACAATCCTTCCTTTGGCTCCTTGCCCACCCTCCATCCTGAAAACCCTCTTGCGGTTTCATCTCTCTGAGGCTCTTACCATCCAGGGAGACAAAAGGATGGCCAAAAGCAGGCTCAGATCCCTGTGGGGACCTGGAGGATCTGTCCCTGCTGCCTGGGGGTGATGGTGGAGCACCCCACACCCCTTTGGATCAGCAGCTCCACTTTCCAGGCCACATCCACAGGAAGGAATAAGGAGCTCAAAGCACACGGGACCTGGAGGTGCCTTTGGGATTTCCCATCCAGGAAAGATTTAGAGCAGCTTCCCTCAACTCATTGTTGTTTCCTCATCAGCTTGTTTGCTTTGGCTGTTGGATTCTGCTGTTCTGCTGCTGGAGAGCCTTCTCTGGGAAATGATTGATCCCAATTACAGCAAGGGATGGTGGAGATGCCTCACTGTTGGAACCCAGGGGGTTCCTATGATGCCTTTGGCCAACCCAAACCCTGCTCAGGAGGCTTTTCAGCCTTGCCAGAGGTGTCAGGGACCCTGGAATGATACTAAAAATGCCTGTGCCTCTGATTCTAATCCATGGAACAGGTTGTCAACTTTGTATGAGGAATTTCAAGTCACGAAAGCTTAGACAGAGAAATAGTAGTAGTTATAAGTAAAAAGAAAAGAATTTGAGTGTGTGTCCAGGGGGGTTTAAAGCTCTGTACAGGGGGGTTTAAAGATCTGTACAGGGGGTCTGAGGCACAAGATGGAGAATTTTTACACGTGCCATGTTATCTTTTGTTCTTCTTCATCACCTCCATCTTCTTGGTGCTGCTGGCACTTTTGGATTGGTTTGACACAGATCTGGACAGTGTGGTGTGAGGGGCACGGGTTGGTAATTAATGATAAACATTCAATAGGTAGTTATTAGTATCAAAGATCAGAGCTGACCCGGGGTGGTCTGTGCCAACCCTGGCAGGGCAGAGAAATCTACTTTTGATAAGGAACTGATAAACTGCCTTGAGAACACCAACAAACCACTGCAGACTCCTTCAGCAGCACGGGCTGAAAACCTGGACTGTTAGGTGCATTGTGGGGTCTACCGGGGCTGAGGAGATCCCCACACCTCACCATCCCAAAGAGAGCACACAGCCAAGGGGTAAAACAGTTATTTCAAGGCCGAAACCCAGCATCTCAGGGATAAGCCACCCTGAGGAACTCCAGGCTCATGGTCCAGCACCATAAACCAGTTGTCCCAGTTTGCCACCGTGTGGGCACCCAGCACGTGGATCTCATGGATGGGCGGAGACAGCACAAGGATGAGGCGGCCGAATTTCACCAGGAATTTTGTGCAATGCTTCGCGTTACAAACTGCTTGGTGCTTCCCTGGGATCCCTGTGCTCAGTTCTGGAAGCAATGAGGAATTTTCCATGTGACTTCCAAACCGTGGATGGATTCACCCAGCTGGATTGATACGCAATTTTTAGTGTGTGCAACGAGTCTGTGCATTTCCATAATGGGCATTTTAAGTGTTTTCTTGAGTAATTTTTCAGGTCAATTGAAGTTATATCCTCATTAACAGCATTAAATGCAGCGCTGTTGTCTCGGTTCGCTCATCCCCTCACCAAGGGCTGTAAGGATGGGGCCTTGGGGATTCCTGAGAACCCAAAATAACTTCAAGGCATGAGGCATCTCCCAGAGGGGACCAAAGCTTTCCAGGAATTCAAACTCATGGACCGTTTGCTTCCCAGGAGAAGGCAGGGATCTGCTCACATCTTGGGCTGGTTCTCCCTTTTCTGCAGGTGGGTCCATCACACCCAGCCACCACAGCAAACATTTAAAGCTCACTTCCCTGTTCCTTCCACTTCAGAGGAAACCAAACTGGACGTTTATTCTGGGGGAAAAAAAACCAAAACTCTGTTTCTTGTCTGGCATCACTGGAGAAGTTTTCCGTGGGAGCTATTCATACGTCTTCACTTCTCCCTTTCGATTCTGCTTCTCGGAAGATCACGCTGTGCCCCAGAAGAAGATGAAAGGGGAAGGCAGGAAGAGCGTCCCGAGTGATTTATTTTTTTAATTCCAAGAACTGTTTTCTTTCTTATAAGAAGGAAAACGCTTCTTTCCTTTTCCTTTTTCTGTGGAAGAGCAGTATGACGAGAACAAGGTGAAAGGACGCGGTGCTCGTGCAGCAGGGCTGGGAGCAGCACTATCTTGGCAGCGCCTTCCAAACAAAGCTCCGAGCGGAGCCAGTGCCCTGACACTTCATCCAAACACCGGGGGGAAACCATAACAAGGAAAACGCAATCCCGGGGGGTCCTGGCCGTCAGTTGTCTGCCTTTGGGCAAAACCAGGCACGGCTGCCGAGCCTTCCCTCCGGACGTGGCGGCTTGCAGTGTTTGGGGGTTTGGGTGGGTGGGATTCGGGTGCCCGTCCAGCGCAGGAGCGTGGTCAGGAGATGCCTGTGGATGCTCAGGAGATGCTGATGTGGATGTCAGGTGTAGCTCTGGGGCATTGTAAGGCCATCCTGAGAAAGGAGGTCTGTCGCTGCTGGGAGTGACAGGGTGGACCAGGGAGATCCCGTGGTGACCTCGATCTGTGCCTCAGTTTCTCCAGCCGCACAAAAGAGCGAATGCCCAGCTTTCAGCTTCCGGGTCACGGCTATAAAACTCTCAAACAGAGGGCTGGAAGGCTGTAACCCACGTCTGCCACAGGTGAAACCTCCTGGAGCAGCAGGCAGGGCCCTCCTCCCCTCAACCCGCCCGTCCTGTGCCATCCGGGACACCTGAGACCTGCCCCAGCCAGAAATGTTCCAGCAGGTCCATCCCGTCGGGGATGTGTTGCAAAACCAAGGCAGTGGCTGAGGAGGGAGGAGGGGAATCTGATGGGAAACAAGATCAGCTCGTTGCCCTGGAGCTTGCGTGTGCTGGCAGGCCCAGGAGCAGCGGGTGACCTCACTCACAGCACCTTTCGCAGTGTTTCAGCCTCTCGGATTTGTTTTCTAAATCCTTTTCCCCGCAAACAAGGTTCAGTTGTTTTCTATTCCAAGTTATTATTTTTAAATCCCTTTATCCAGGCCAGGAGCTGCCAGTGCCTGGGTCACTCTGGCTCCGTGCACGCCAAACCAAGAGTCCTGATCTCAGCAGGGTGGTGACTCCTCCAACTCAAGGGATAAATACCCAGACAAATCTGGCATAAACAGAGAAAATGATGAAATGGGTTTGATTTAATATATCCAGTAATCCTAGGCATTCTCACTTCCTTCCCGTTATTATCTGATGCGCCTTCTATTCCTGGACACTCAGAGAGACTTGCTCAAAGGAAAACCCAACAATAACAGACGGGAGGTTAAAATAAAACCAGAAAAGTAACGGGAATGGCGGACGAGAAGTTGGTTGGGTTTCCAGGAAGGTCCAAAGGAACCTCCTGTGCAGGGATGTGACTGTGCCGTGCTCCAAAACCCCGCTGGAGGGGGAGGTGAAGGTGAAGGTGAAGGTGCCATGCTCCGAACCCCCACTGAAACTGCTGGGCTCGGCCGTCCTTGGTTCAAAGTGGTTGCTCTCAGCACGGTGGCTGGAGAAGGAGCCTGGCGTGTTCTCTGGAATGTGCTGTGGTGGGCTCTGTCCCTGACACGCGGCTCTGAGCGTGACTTATTCCCACCCTTGTCATCCAGAGGCCAGGATGGGCTGAGACCAGGCGGCTGTAATTACACAAATCGTTAAATCTCTGTTTTCCAGGCACTTGGACATCTGGTTTTTAACCCAGCCACGAGAGGAAATGCTGGGTTTCTCCCCCAGGACGAGAGCAGGTGCAAACCACCCTCGGCTGAGCAGGACCTCTGAGCTTGACACACCTCGTGGTCTCCTCTGTGGCACACCTGGACGGGCCTCTCTGCTCGCTTCCAGACTGAGGGCTGAGCTGCATCCCATCTCCTCCTGAGACAGTCTCCAAACGTCCCGAGCTCTGGGGTTTTAGAGGCACCACGTGGCTCATGAACCAACACAGCAACGGTCTGGTTTGGCCATTCCCAGATTGGGGAACCTGCGAAGAGAGCACTTCGTGTGTGCACAAAGCTTTCGGTCTGCAAACAACCAGCGCAGCTCAAGGGCTTGGCTCCCACCCTGCCAGCTCCTGGATGTGCTCCTCCACCGGCTTTTCTCCCACCCTGCCAGCTCCTGGATGTGCTCCTCCACTGGCTTTTCTCCACCCTGCCAGCTCCTGGATGTGCTCCTCCACTGGCTTTTCTCCACCCTGCCAGCTCCTGGATGTGCTCCTCCACCGGCTTTTCTCCCGTGCCTCAGCAGCGCTGCTCCTCCCTCCCCGCCGTGCTCGTCCCTTGCCAGGCACTAAGATGGGAGAGCTCCCAGGTGTCAGGGGCATCCCCATGTCGCTCCCCAGGGCCCTGTGTGCTGCCAGGCTGACTCCTCTGGGCATCCTCTAAGCAGGTGTGTCCAGGGGGTTGTGTTCCTCCCTTACATTCCCGGGAAATCTTGGTGTGCAGGGCCACCATGTCCGCATTGCTTCTAGGCCTGTCACGTAGGCCCTAGGATGGTCGCAGAGGTGCTGTGATTATCACCTCGTCCTAGATGGTCGCGTTGTCCTGGGACTGTCACATATTCACACCGTCCTAGATTGTCACATCATCATCATCCTAGGAAGAGGATGACACACCCGCACCAGCGGGCAGCATTACACGGATCACTGGTGCGGTGATGAAGGCAAACAGCCTCGCTTCTCCTTCTCCTTCTCTTCCTCCTGCTCCTCCTCCTCCTCCTCGGGTAGTTAACATCGATTGGGTTTATGAATTAACTTCCCTCTGAGCCAGTCGGCAGAGCCGGAATGGGGACGTTAAACAAAAAGCGAGTCGCTCGTGACTCACGCCGTGGCCCTGTGCCAAGGCAAGCACAAAAGCAGAGGCCTCGGCAGAGCCTTGGGAATTGTTGGCTGCTCAAATCCACGAGGTCCTGGAGGAGGCACCAGATGGATCCTCTCACTCCATTCAGCTGGGGCAGGTGAAAATCTTCCCCCCCTCCGGAACTCTGCTCCTCACGCAGTGCAGAGGCAGCAGAACAATCCAGGGAGAGATGCCGCTAGGAAGATGAACCCTGGCCCTGAGGGCCACCCCTGAGGTTCCACAGTGACACAGACCTCATCCCAGATTTGGGAAGTTCCCTCTCCCTCACGCCACAGGGGATGATGCAGCCCTGTCCTGTCCTGCAGACTCCCAGAGGTCTCTGTTTCTGAGGAAAATGAGTAAGAGTTGACCGTCCTTTTGGGTAGGAATGGATCAGAGAAATTTTAAATAGCAAACCTGTCCTTTCCTATAGTTATTTCCCTCTTTATTCCCCCCTCCTGGCTGCTGGGAGCTTTGTAAACATTTATTAAAATCTGCTTTGACATGTCACGCTGAGTATTTCCTTTTGGCCAGCTTCTTACACGTTTGCTTCCATCCAGATTCCCATACAAGGACAACGGGGAGCCAAACCCCTTTCATCCCTCACAGCTTGCCCAGAGCCCTCTCAGGGGTCACAGCTGGCGGGCAGGGAGGCTGAGACCTCCCCAGGGTCCAGGCTCAGGCAGATCCTTCGCTCTGACGGGCTAAGGAGGGGGACTGTCTCCACTAGCTGTTAGCAAGGCAAAAATCCGAATGCAATGGGTAGGGTGAGAGCAAGAAAATGGAGCCAGAGCCTTTACCTGGAGTGGTATCCAGGTGATGAGCACCCACTGAAACATGAGAAATCCTGTTTAGACATAAGGCTGATTCCAGCCCTTTCCAAGGCTTTTTATGAAGCTCTCTCCCACACACCCCAGTGCACATCAGGAGTGCAGTCCCCTGCCTTGACTCACGCACTGGCCCTGCGAGGACACAGTGAGCTCACCCTCCCTCTCCTCCTCCTCCTGCTCCCTCCCCATTAAATCCCAGACATCCTCCAGATGCTCCACGGAAGGATGAGCACCACGGTTTTTTTTGTCATTAGACCAGAGATAAAAGCTCTGGCTGCAGTGTATGAACTTGTGCCCTCTGAAGCAGGTGCCCAAACCCAGATGTTCACAGCACGGGTGCGGAAATGAGGGAGAAGGCTGGTCCAGGAGAAACATCTGGGCACAGCGGCTGCTTGACCTGCTCTCCTTGGCGAGGGACCCCTTTCCAGCAGGTTTGGAAAGGCAGCACAAGCTCCTCTGGAGATGAGAAGCGTTGGGAAGCACCTGCACTCTCACGTCTCACAGTGCCATGCACAAAGAGCCGCGGTCGCGTCTGGTTTGGGGAAAAAGCAAGTGAAATATTGGGCAGCTGAGAAACTGAGAGCTTGGAGAAGGATTTGTGGCATGGAGAGACACCCAAATTTATAAAATCTTAGAGCAGTTTGGGTTGGAAGGAACCAAAGTCCAAACCCAGATCGGGTTGATCAAAGCCCCATCCAGGCTGACCTGGAGTGTTTCCAGGGATGGGGCATCCACCACCTCTCTGGGAATCCCGTGCCGGTGTTTTACCACTGTCATTATATTAAAAAATAAAATATTGTGTCTGATTTCCTGTCCTGTTTTCTTCTTTCTGTGCCATAAATCATCTCACAGCTCACTGTGACGCAGAGTGAAGAAGGGAGAGGGGCAGGGGAAGTTGCTCCGGAGGGAGAATCAGAGAGCTGGAGCTCCATGTCTTCCTGGGAGCTGCTCAGAGGAAATGTGATGTCCCACTGCTCCAGCTCCTCACCCTTGTGCTGCAGCAAAATCAGCTTTCTGAGGGCCTGGAGCAGCTCTAATCAGCTCCTTCCTTAGCCCAAACAACCCCGCTCTCTGGCTCCGGGCTGTGCTTGCCCTCCAGAGCTGCTTGGTTCAGTGCCCTCGGGGGCATCCCGAATGTTTCACCCACTGTGGATAAGGGGACAGGGTCACTGTGTCCCTCACAAGCCGTGCAGGGGGGCTGGGGGTCCCTCTCTTCCAGCAACACTCCTAACCTTCCTCCCTGTGCGTCCAGCCTCCAGTGGCTTGAGAATGGCAAATGTAGAGACAGGTGGTGACAAAAATAGGGGGGGAATGGGTACAGCCATGTATTGACTGCCCCTAATCACTGCTGCGTGCTCGCCCGGCCTGCAAACGCAGCAGTGATGTCGTTCTCCCAGTTTAAAAGTGCTCCCAGTTAAAAGTTCTTCCCAGTTTATGAGCACAGGGAGAGTGTTTGGGGGGAGATAAGGGCTGGTACAGACGCAGGGAGCTGGGCTGAGATAAGAAGAGCCATTGGTTGAGCTGCAGAGCGTGGAGTTGCTGGAGCTACAGGAAGCTGCATCCAGGGCCGAGAGACCCTGGGCTGCCGCAGAGATAGGAGAGGGACACACTCTGCCAGCCCTGGGGACACGGGCAAACCCTGCCCCTCTGGGACTCGCTCCGAAATCAGGGATGTTCCAACCAGCTTCCTTTGCTCCGCCGCCCTTTGCCTTCCCGGGGTTAAAAATCACAGCTACAGATAATTATAACTGAGCACACCCCAGCACCCTGAGCCAGGCTCTGCCTCCTCCTCCAGCCCTCTGTGCCATAGTGGCTGGGTGCAGTACCACGCTCAGGGTTCTTTCCCTTGGGAAATCACCCTGGCATTGGGTGCTTCTCTTCCCTTGGCTTTGGATGGAGCTCCGATATTCCAGGTCCTTCAGCATTACTTGATGATCTTCAAGGTCTTCTCCAACTTTAATGATTTCATGATTCTGTGACGTGCTGAAAACTTCTCTCCCCTCCCTCCCTCCCTCCCAACCCATCTTTTTTGGTTTCCACCTTGCTCTTTGCATGCAGGTTGGTGTGTGCTGAGCAGGTCTAAGCGCCCCTGAGGATTTGCCCGATTCTCTTTCCTTTAGGCTCAGGAAGGAGCTTGCCTCTTTTATCCCTTCACCCAGCAGTAAAGCTCATTTTCAAAGGACAATGCAAGTCCTTAACGCCACAAACCAGCGATTTCTGAATATTTGGGGACAAGGCTTGGGATTATGCAGAGC
Organism: Bombycilla garrulus; assembly: GCA_013400315.1. NCBI lineage: Eukaryota > Metazoa > Chordata > Aves > Passeriformes > Bombycillidae > Bombycilla > Bombycilla garrulus. The sequence goes on along the minus strand of VXBU01007392.1, from coordinate 278,440 downwards.
TGTTTGCTGCCTACCTCTGAATTACAGTGACCTCCCACGAGCAGCCACAGCGGGAGCACCAGGGAAATACCAGTGACCCAGAAATGCTGCACACAAACAGCACAAAAAGCCAAATATTTGTCCTTTCACGCTCCCCATGAGGGTTCCTTCTGCAGAGCTCTCCTGGCCCTAGGCTGGGATGAAAGGGAGGGGAAAGTGCAGAGGGGAAGAGAGGCTGGAGGGGAAAAAAATAACAGGGGCAAACAAGCAGCACCAGCATTTGAGCCAGAGCCCGGAGAGTGAACTCAGCTCCTCTCAGTGATGTTTCCTAGGACACCAAATCTTCTTCCCTGCTAGTTTTAGTGGATTATTTTAACCAGGAATTAATGTGTGTTGCTGATACTAGCCACGTTTCTCACCACAGCCTGTGGCAATTTGGTTGTACTCGATTTTGGATGGGCTGGTGGTGGCTTTTCTAAGACAGCAGGCGTTCATGAGCACGCTGGAGTGTTGTTTCAGAGAATCACAGAATTATTTGAGTCGGAAGGAACTTCAATGACCCCCTCCATGGGTAGGGACACCTCCCACCACCCCCAGGCCCTGTCCAGCCTGGCCTTGAGCACTTCCCAGGATTCTGGAGCAATGGCCCAGGGTTTCATCTGCCTCTCTCTGACCACAGGCTCAGCACTTCCCGCCTCTGCCTCCAGGGTGAGGAGCAAAGCCTGGTGAGCGGTGACCCTCCTAGGTTAGCCTGCCCTGAACTCTGTGTCCCAGTGGTCCCTGTGGCTTCCCAGCTGGCACAGCCTGCTCCAAAACCAGGGATAAGGAGCCGCCTCATTGCTGCCACAAGATCAGGAACTGTTCCCTCTCCTTTCCTCTGGGCTCTGGGGAATTTCCATTTTTGCTCCCTGGATTACGTTCAAACCCTCAGGCCACACAGAACAACAGCAGCGAGGCAAGCTGCTGTCGGGAAATGGTGTTTAGGGGACAAAGGAGGTGTCCCTGTCGGTGTTCCCCATGAAGATGGAAAGGTTAGGAAAGGGGTTCATCTCTGAGGACCCCCAAGATATCCACAGGGGGTTTTGATCTCTTCAGGTGTGCTCTGCCAAGCAAGGAGTTGCACACCTGGAAAAAGGGTCTGGCTGCACACCAGGGGCATCTGCTGTTCCCGTAACATTTCAGGAACACAGAGAGGGACTTTTGGCACGAGCACTTTTACACCCTTGTGCAAATTCACAGGTTGTGAGCTTTCCTGGGCAAAAGAAAAAGGCCAGGTCTTGTTTTAGGGGTGTAGTGACACCATCCAGCCAAGCAAATTTGTAGGTCTTGAATTGTTAAAAGTTAAAGATAGCTGTTTTTTGAAGATAGCTTTTCCTCTTCTTCTGGAGGATCCATGCACAAGCTCTGCTGCAAGATGCTCTTGACTTTTCTTTGTAAAAGCCTACAGCAGTTCAACCTCTGTAAAGCCTTTAAAGCTCTCAGATCCTGGAATCCCTCCTAATTTAGCCGTGAATTAGTGCTCCATCCTTGGAGAGGACAGATTCATGGCCGACCCACAGGGCTGACCATCCTTGGGCATTATCTTGGGTTTGATTTGGCCTAGCTAAACCCCTGCCTGGTCACGGTTAGAAAGTTGTTTGGACTCAGCAGAGAAGGTTCAGTACTGCTGAGAAGTATTTTCGGTGGAAAAAAAATTGCTGCTACTGCGTGTTTGACTGCAAAAAGGGGAAATGGCAGAGAAATGAGGAAGCTCCTGAGAATTAAGCAGCTGAACAGGATGAAATGTTTGCAGAGGGAGTGGAAGTGGGCTGAGGATGCAAATGCAAGGCACTGATTCGAAAAGGCCCAGCACAGCCAGGTCTGAACACCAGGCTTAGAAATGTCACCAGGGGAAAGAAAATCTCCTGCATGTCCAAACAGGAGGCATGGGAGAGGTGACGGACACGGCAAGCTGAACGCGGAAATCCACTCGAGCGTGCGGGAGATTTTGAGGAACAACTCACTTGGAGCTGCAGAAGGAGTTAACAGGAAGCAGAGCCCACAGTGCAGAGCTGCAGAGCTTCGTGCTGCTGGTGGTGGTGGTGGTGGATAAAATTAATTGTGCTGAATTGCACAGTGCTGAGGAGGTGGCAGCATCTCCCGCGAGCTGTCCCTGCTCTGCTGTTCCACGGGGAGCGGGGCTGGAGCTGCGACAGGCCCCGAGGGGGGAATGGAGACCTCGGACAGTGATTAAGCTCCTCGTGGTCGTGAAAGACCTGTCCAAGACCCAGGACCAAGATCCAAGAGCACCTGGATGGAACAGGGGGGTTCCAGCCACCAAGACTCACCCTCCAGCACCCAGCTGGAGGAGGTAGTGTGGTGTGTGGAGGTTATAAAAGCGGGGAAAGTTTCCAAAGCAGGGAAATTTTCTGGAGATTATCTAACTTACCCCACCTCCTTCTCACCAAATCCTGCAGCCACAAAAGCAGGGTGTGATTCAGAGCAGGTATCACGTTGCTAATTCCTTCCCCCTGTCCCTTTCCCGGTGGCCTCTGCCAGCAGTGGGGCACTGGGGCTTATGCAAATAAGTATGAAAAAAGTGCACAACACATCTCAAACTACATCAATATATACTTATATACATATAACAGGTTTCACAAGACATTTGGAAAGTGTCACTGCTGTTACCAGGATATCTCCAGATACCCGTAGGAAATTCCCCAGCGGGGACATCTCTGAATGACAGCCTGAGAAACACAAAAGAGGCGCTTTTCAGTGGTACTAAACCATGTCATTAAACCTAAGATTACCTGGGGTCAGTTGGTATCACGCATGGTAAACATTTGCTCTGACTGGAGAAGGATATTTTTTATCCCTCCCTGCTTTTGTGAGCGCTTTATCTGCAGGGTAATGAGGGCACTGAGTCTTTCTCTTGCCTTTTCCCCTACAAAATCGGGTTTTTTTGCAGTCTTCAAGCTGATCCTCCTCCCACACAGGGTCGACGTCAAGTGTGCGTCCACCAGTTTCACAATAATCCCATTAACCTGAAACCGGACAAAACCCACAAAGCCAGCCCTGGGCAAGGCTGGGCCGGGAGGGATTTTGTGACTGAACCAAAATTTGGGAGGAAAGCACAATTCCAGTCAAAGAGAGGTCAAAGAGAGCAGTTTCTGTTGATTTCTTTAAACCCTTGCCTATTTTGGTAAAATAAATGAGTGGGGTGTTTTTTGTTGGTGGGGTTTTTTTGTTTTGTTTTGGTTTGTTTGGGGTTTTTTTGTTTGTTTGTTTTTTGTTTTTGTTGAAAAAGTGTCTTTTTGAAATGAAAAGTCAAGCGCTTTGTCTCAGGAAAATAGGAAGGGGAGTGATTCTATCTCCCAAAATGATGATGCTTTTCTGGGAGCTGAGTTATTTGTAGAAATCACAGAATCATTCGGGTGGGAAGGGACCTTAAAGATCAACGAGTTCCCCCCCCTGCCACAGGCAGGGACACTTTCCACTACCCCAGGCTGCTCCAAGCTCCATCCACGCTGCCCTTGGACACTTCCATCCGTTCCTCCCCAAAATATTTCCACCCTCAATTAACATCCGTCTCTGAGCAGCAGAGCAACACCTTGGCGGTAAATCTTTGCGGGGAATGATTCACCCTCCCTGGACGTCAGCAGCTGGATCCATAGCCCTGGGCTGGGAATGTCCAGAGTAATTATTGCACCCTGGGCTGGGAATGTCCAGATTAATTATTGCACCACCGCAGGAATTGTTTGGACTCGGACTCCCGCAAAGCAGCTCTGTTTTTTTTGGGGGGATGCCCACCTGAGGGGACCCCCAAAACACCACGTGCCCCCATCAAGCAGGCGGCGGAAGGAGGAACCCAGAGGGGGGCAGTGCTCTTCCTCCATCTACGGGCAACCAGGAGGAAGAGCAGCTGCTACAAATCCGAATTTGCAGCACGTTTCCCTGCGGCTGCCTTCCGGGGGACCTCGAGGAGTTACCGTGGCTGGGACAAGAAATGGAAATATTTTGGTGATGAGGGGGATTTTGATGCTTCAAGGGACTGTCGGAACGTGCGGCTCCTGCTCCAGGCTTTGTGCTGCCTCGCTTCACCAGCCAGAAGCCAGAGACGGGTTGCAACATCTGGGAAGCATCGCCTGGGAAGGGATGAAGGGATTTCGAGGAAATGACCTCATGAAGTTGGGATGAGGGTCAGGACAGTGGGGTGTTAATCACCACATGGAACGGGGATCCTGGGACACGGGCACTCACTGCTGCCCACAGCCCTGGCTTGAGGCACCACCCTCACGCTGCCCAATCCAGGCCCACAATCCCAAAGATTCCGCCCCCCTGGCACTGCTGTGGCTCCCCACGCCTGGCACATCACCCCAGGAGCTGACCACAGAGGGGTCCCCGAGCCCAGCCCGCCCTGCTGGGAGCCCATTCGCCTGAGGAGGAGCTGGGAAGCTGCTCCAGGCCTTTTGAGACTTCCTTGGCAAGCCCCCGCCGTCCCTCGGACGCTGCGCCGTGTGCCAGAGGGGTTTGGGGCCGGGATGGGAGCCCAGATGGGATTGGAAACAGGGGCTTGGGAATGCTGACGCCGGTGACAGCACAATGACAGCGATGCCCACCCACCTGCTGCCCCCAGGGAGATATTTTTAAGTTTCAGCACTGTGAGCTCATCCTCGGAGGATGCTGGGGGGTGAGACACGGGAGTATCGGCATCTTGCTGAGCACAGGGCTGCAGAAGCTATTTAGGGACAATTTGGGTCATTTAGCAACTCCCAGCTGGGCTCTCCCGACTCCTTTGCCCAAGGAAGATCAGAAGAGTGTAGATCCCCAGAAAACCTCCCCCTTTTTGCAGCCTTTCCACTTGGCCCTGCTGGCTGCAGTGACAGGATGACACCAAGGAGCTGGACAGCCCCGAGTTCCCAGCCTGCTTTGCAGTCCCATCCCAAGGCTCTCGGGCTCATTTGGGACCAGACGGACTCGTTCCACAGGCCACGAGGGGCGTCGAACCCGCACCCTATTTGCAAACAGGCTGTGCTGGCACCCACGTGGCGCCTTGTCCTGCTGCCAGGCTGTAAAACGCACCCAAGTCACGGAGCAGGAGCAGAGGAAGGACCGCATCCGGCTGGGGGTGGTGGAGCTGCTCACCTGGAGAGGGTTAGGAGAGACATCCCATCCTCCTGCTGAAAATAAAATCATTGAAATAAACTCATTTCTAAAGGCAGAGGAAGCCCCACCACGAAGGGCACGTTCCAAGGCCCTTCCCAGCGTGGGTGCCAGGTGGCCTCCAGCTCCATCCACACACGTCCATCCTTTCCTAATGATGTCCAGGCAGTTTCCAACCCACTTGCCCCAGCTGGGAAAAAGGATGGCAGCATGTTGGATGAGCATCAAGACTTCCCTTAGGGGAAAGGATGGAGCTGGAACAGCAGGTGGGAGACTGGATGATGAGGCTCCTCCCCTGTCATTAAAACCGCAGATCACAGGAGGGGAAACCACACAAGGGAAACTTCAAAGTGAACAGAAAACTTCCCCATTCCCTGGAAAGTCTCATGGATGAAAATCAGGACTCTGCCTTGAGTGGCTGTGAGTGGCACAATCCCAGCCTGGGGACAAGGACCCCTCTGCTGGCACATCCCCTCGGCACCAGCAGAGGACTCTGCTGCCGCAGCTTCAGCTTACTCAGCGAAATTGTTTCTCCATTAAAAATCAGCTCAGGATGGATCCTGCACGGCTGGGCCCAGGATCTTCCACGTGCCTTCCACCATTCCCCACAGGCCGAGATCTCAGCTGAAAACCCCTCACCCCTTTCCTTCCAAGCTCCATCCAGCTGCTCCCCAAAATGTAGGTGCTTAGCCAGGGCTTCAAACTGCAGGTATGTGAGGAGAAATAATTTTTTAAAAAAAAAGTATTTTAAACTTTCAGGTTTTCCTGAGCATTTATTTGTCAGAGTCTGCAAATATTGGTATTGAAGCTGTGAAAGTCTTCAAATAAACTCCTCGCAAAGCTGGGTGATTGGCGTGTTATTTCAAACACCCACTGGTTTGGTTTCTCCCTGAGCAACTGCTGCCTTGGCCCATCCATACTGGGGGAATTTTTGCAATCATGTTTGCAATAATTTGTGGGATTTGGGAATTGCCCCCGTGTTTGAACACAGCTTTGGCCTGCCGGGTGGCTTCGGGCCTGTCACTTTCCCTCACCCGTCACGGTGTGAGGGACACTCTCCCAAGCCAAGCTCTGGCATGGGGGAGGTTTCTCTGGTGTCTAAAACTAATTTTGAGCTGTTGGGGGACAACACCAGAAGAAAAATGGAGACAGGGATTGGAAAAAGAAGTGGAAGCAGCAAGTGTTTACAGTAACAACATGGCCCGTTGCCTGCCACTGTCCCACTAAGGGCCTGCTTCCTAGAAAGGCAAGGAAGGAAAAGCTCTGCACATGGATGTTGGGAAGGTCCAGCAGAAGTGTGCATCCCTCCAGCCCATGTGGCAGATTTGTTTCCTTGGCAGGAAACCATCAGTGCTCTTAACTTTCACTTCCTGCTCCCTGTGCTAAGGGATATTTAGAAAAAGTGGTTTGTAACCACTTGGCACAGCTAGGTGGCTTTTTTCTGCTCGTTTGTCTGCACAGCCTCTGTGCTCGCCATCACTGGTTGTTTTTCTTCCTTAATTCTTGTTCTCGGGTTTGGGTGACTCAGTGCTGGTATGAGCCATGCAGAGTCATTGCAGTGAGGATTTGGGAATGATGCTCTGAATCCCAGAAGTTAAATCTATTCACACGTGAGTCCTTGGTCCCTGGGCATTGCCCCCAGAGCGAGATCCCAAAACCTGGGCCGAAAATCAAGAGGGGCTTTTCAGAGGGTGCATTCTGGGATATCCAATTTAGCAGTTCTGGGGCTCACAGCTATTTCTTTGGCTTTATGCTTTTGAGACTTTGTGTTTTGGCAGCTCTAAGGGCTACAGAGTTCTTGGAAAGAGTAAAAAAAGCAAAGCTTTCTGGCCTGGTGCAGGGGACCATGAAGGGATTCTGTCCCACAGCGGGGTGATGAGTGACTGTGGCTGACCCTTAAAGACATTGCTGGGAAATAAAGTATAAACTTTAAAAACAGCTTCAGGACCAAAAGAGAAGGAATTCATAGAACCAGAGACTTATGGAATCACAGAAGGTTTTGGAAAAGACCTTGAAGATCATCTTATTCTAAACCCCCTGCCACGAGCAGGGACCCCTGCCCCAGCCCTGTCCAGCCTGGCCTAGAACATTTCCAGGGATGCACAGAGCAGTGGGTGTTGGAACCCAGGGGGTTTCTATGATGCCTTTGGCCGACCCAAAACCTGGTCAGGAGGCTTTTCAGCCTTGCCAGAGGTGTCAGAGACCATGGAATGATAAAAAGAAGAGAATTTGAGTGTATGTTCAGGGGGGTTTAAAGCCCTGTACAGGGGGGTTGGAGATCTGTACAGGGGGGTCTTAGGCACAAGATGGAGAATTTTTACATGTGGCATGTTATCTTTTGTTCTTCTTCATCACCTCCATCTTCTTGGTGCTGCTGGCACTTTTGGATTGGTTTGACACAGATCTGGACAGTGTGGTGTGAGGGGCACGGGTTGGTAATTAATGATAAACATTCAATAGGTAGTTATTAGTATAAAAGATCAGAGCTGACCCGGGGCGGGCACAGTGTGTCTCTGGACGCGTTCTGTGCCAACCCTGGCAGGGCAGAGAAATCTACTTTTGATAAGGAACTGATAAACTGCCTTGAGAACACCAACAAACCACTGCAGACTCCTTCAGCAGCACGGGCTGCAAACCTGGACTTTTCTACATTTTGTGGGGTCTCCCGGGGCAAAGGAGATCCCCACAAGTGGGTTTCCATAAAACTGTATTTGCAGACATCATCCATATCCCTGGGCCATCCCCCTTTGAGCTGCCCAGATTATTTCCAAGCAGACTGCAAGGTGACCTGGCCACAGTTTGGAACTAACACATCCATGGATGTGAGCGTGTCCTAAGCCTTGCTTTACTGAGAGACAAAGGCGCAGTCAAAGCCAGGCCGGGGAACAAGATAAATGGCAAACCAAATGAAAACTAAATTGAAATCAAATGTATTTTTTCATGGGGATTGTGGTTAGGCTCAGGAAACTTTCTCCTGGTGTCTGCATGGGAAGGTGAGGAGCCTCTGAGACACAGAAGTTTCCAGCGTCTTGGTTTGGTGGTTTCTGAGTGGCTGGGAGAACCATAAGAAAAAAAAAAAGTCTATGGTATGGGAGACTAATTATTTTGAGATTTGTTAATTAATTACTTAATCTAACAATCTCTTCTAGTCCTCAACAAGAGCAGCCTAGGTGAAGCTACCAAGACCATGGAGACACAACCAAAAAGGCTGGCTATTGAATTTGCCAGGCTCCAAGGGGTTTTGTCCCCTGTGAAGCCCAGCCACGAGCACAGAGCTGTCTCTGCACCTGGGTTTTGCAAGAACTGGTGGCATGAGCCCCATGAAAGTCTTGAATCAAGAGTGGAGATTCTAATCTCATTCATTGAATTAGATGGAGATCAGGATTCACAGAGAGGACAGCTGTGCCCAGAGCTTAAAATGGCATTCAACAACCCAGTTTTTACCCCCAATACCCATCTTTGTACATACCAGAGGAGACAGCAGAGAAGAGCTTGTAGTAGAAATAAACTCATTTACTATCAGAAATCTGAGGTGTTTGCATGTTACAAAAATAAAAATGTACAGTCACTGTCATAAAACCTCACTTTTTTTTTTTTCTCTCTAGTATAAGTTAGTGCTTTTACAAACAGGAAAAAAAAAAAAGGTCTGGAGCTAGATTTCCAGCTGGTACCTCTCCAACCGCTCTGCATCTGCCCGGTGGGATTGCTTGAGGATGAGGATCACAGAGGGACACCCCTGATGGCACTGGCAGCGCTGCCCAGGGTGGTGGCTCGAAGCCAGCTCAAAGGGAGGTGGGATTTCCAAGCAGGACCTCAGGAGGAAACTTTGGGTATGTTTTTGTTGAATTATTCAGAGCACGTAACGTGTCCACGCTGCTTTTTGGCAAGCGTAGGAGACCGGGCAAGGCCTGGCCTGGAGTGACGTTTGTACCAGGTCAGTGCCCTGGCTGAATTCACTTTTCCCAGTTATTTGTCTCACCCCAGTGGCTGTGCCGTGACCCTCACCACAAAGCCAAGCTCCCTCCACAAGAACAAAGGAATAAAGGTGCTGTCGTGGTGCAAGCTACCAGTCTTAACCCAATCCTACCCTAAACACACTCGAGGCTGGGATGAACCGCCCTACAAATGTCCCGTTTGTCTTTTCCTCTTGTGGTGGTGACATTGCTGGCTGGGAGAAGAGCCCCCCGTTGGGGGTGGGACCACAGGAACCTCCCAGTCAGCCCTGAGTGGTCCCAGTCAGCCGCGGCTGAACACAACTGGTGACATCGCCACGTGGCTTTGTCCCCACCAAACCACTTCTCAAGGATGGGAGAAACTAAGGAGTGGTCCGAGCTCTTGGCCTAAGCCAACATCAAAAGTGTCGGCCTAGTCCTGAAATAAAGCTTTTACAAAATGTGACCCGTCCAGTGCTGCAACCCAAGCAATTTTCATTTTTGAGGGGGAGGAATCAGCATCCTCCTGGCAGAGAAACCACGGGCCTGGGCTCTGGGCTCTCCAACCCAACAATTACAGAGGAAAACACCAGGAGAACCTTCTGGTGAAATGCTTTGTGGATATTTTTTACAAATTCGGGCAGAATGGGGTTAAGCTCAGCACCGCTTGCAGCTCCTCAGCTCAGGGTTTAGTGCTGGCAAATTCTGTCACCTCTGAGGGACAGCAATGGGGATGTGGCAGCTCTCAGCCAAGGGGATGAACACTGGTCTTTGCTGCTGGGCTGGAAACACGAGTCACCAGGACGGGGGTTAAAAACAAGACATGAAGAGCTCACCTTAAATTTTAATGAGCTGGAGATGATTATTAAAGCCAGCAGCTGGAAGCTGGAGGTTCCTAAAAGCTTTTAAAGGATGACTGCTGCTGTTGGGAAGCACTAAGAGGTTTTTTGGAAGATGGTGGCTCCACTGGAGAAACCTACAGGGGACCTGTTCAATGGTACCAGTAAACTCCAGTGGGCTGCTACCAGTGCACTCCGGTGGGATGGAATATCCATCAGCACCCTGGTTAACGAGAGGCCAGCCCTGGGACAGGAGCTGGGAATCCCATCCCTGCTCTGCCAGCTTGAAGCTGGGAGGGCATTTCTTCAGGGACACAAAGCTGTGGGAGAGCCTTTCCCGCCGTGGGTGGCACTTGTCCTTGACATTTGCATCAGGCTGCTCAGCAGAACTGCAGCTGACTCTCCTCATCCACCCAAAGCCTCTCCTGCCTTGCCAAGGCACAGAGAAATTCCGGCTCCCCCCGTGCCAGGCAATGCGCAGACCGAATTCTTTAGGGGGACCTTTTGCACGGGGCGTTCTTGCTTTGGGAAATGATCCACTCGGGCCACAATTTTTTTTTCCCCCACATTTGGTCACCTCAGCGTTGATCAGAGGGGCAGGCTGGGATGCAGAGCCAGAGATCAGGGTTCACGTGCGCAACCACAGCCGCATCTTCCTGAAAAAAACACAGCAGAACGAGCAGAGGACCGCGTTTGACACAGGCCATGCTGGAGCGGGTGCAAGCGCCGGCACCCCAAACACCCAAAGCCTCGGGCCCCGGAGCATCCTGTCCACCCTTCACAGCCAGGATAAACCCCTCTGCTGCGGAGCAGAGCTAGGATTTCAGCTCCTTGGAGAGCGTGTCCGTGTCGCTGCTGGTTCCCAGGTGACTGTTGGGCACGATGCCCAGCGCCACCTCATTCTGGGGCTTCCACGGCGATTTGCTGCCCGCGAACTTCCTAAATCGCTGCCCCGCTAAGAAGTACAAAATGGGATCCAAGCAGCTGTTGGTGCTGGCGAGGGGACGAGTCACCTTGTAGGCCAAATTGATGGCGTTGAGGGTCTGGCAGCTCAGGTCCCAGCTCCGGAAGGAGTAGTACAAAGTGCGAGTGACGTGGAAGGGAAGAAAGCAAACAATGAAGACCACCAAGACGATGATGATCATCTTCACCGACTTCTTTTTGGAGCGGGACAGCCGGGAAATGCCCCGGGTGGGCTGGAGCAGCCGCCGGGCCATCAGGCAGTAGCAGACGATGATGATGAGGAAAGGGATGCAGAAGAGCAGCACCAGCATCACCGAGCTGTAAATGACAAAGCGGCCGAAGAGCTCCTTGCTGGACGTGTCGTGGCAGGTGATGGTGTCGCCCTTGACGCTGGTGGTGACGAAGAAGAGCACGGGGGACTGGCACGCCACGGTCACCAGCCACACGGCGACCGACACGCGGCGCGCGTGGCGCACGTGGCCCCACTGCAGCGACTTGAGCGGGTAGCAGATGCCCAGGAAGCGATGGACGCTGATGCAGAGCAGGAAGAGGATGCTGCAGTAGAGGTTGGTGTAGAACAGGAAGCGGACGATCTTGCACAGCCCCACGCTGAAGGGCCAGTTGTCCCCCATGGCGTAGTAGTACACCAGGAGGGGCAGGGAGACCACGTAGAGCGTGTCGGAGATGGCCAGGTTGAACATGTAGGTGGTGGAGGCGTTCCAGGTCTTGATCCTGAAGATGAAGGCGTAGAGGGCCAGCAGGTTGAGGAAGAGCCCCACCACGCACACGATGCCGTAGGAGACGGGCAGCAGGACGTATTTGAAGTCCTCGTCAAATACGCACTTGTAGGGGTTGTCATCCGTGCCACCCGGGTCCGAGGAGCTGTTGATGATCCCGGTCCAGGCTGCTGGCGTTGTGAGGTTCTCCATCACCCTGGGGATGAAAGCAAAGAGGCTGTAAGGACATGGAGACAATGGCTCCAGAGGGCAGCACACCAGTGACCACAGACACCGCGGCCTCGTGGTGCTGGTGACACAACTGAGTAGTGCCGGGCAGGGAGGAATTACGGTCGGGTGGGTGAGGTGAGTTTTATTCGACCTCATTTTGCATCTGGAGCACAGAGGAGGAACTGAGCTGCGTTAAAGCCACCAGCAAACCCCAGGCCACACGTGGCAGTCCACCTCAGACCTCCTGCAGCCCAGTTCAGTGTCCCAAACTGCCCTTCCCACCAGGTCCACACAGAAATTTGGTCTCCTGCATCACAGAACAGGAAAGATGCTCCATTCTGTGTTTAACCAGCCACGAGAAGTGACTCAGCTGAGCACCATTAAAAGAGGGTCCTGCTAAATTCCAAGCAGAAAGGATTAGAAAGTGAAATTTCAGCAAACAATCCTCATGACCGGCCCCCGTTTCAGAGGTCTTCAGCTCCTTCTGGTAGGGCAAACCTCACCACACCCAGAGGGTCTGTAACCAAACCCTGCCAAAAGGAGTGTGTTCTCCACCACAGGGGTTCTCGTCAGCTCTGGCTTGGCTGCTGATGAGGATGAGGGGGCTTTAATGGGTTTAGCGTTGGGCTGATGGTGGCCACGTCACAGTTCTGCTCCCTTGGCCTTGAGCCCTGCTTGTGCAGAGCTGGTTTCTGCACGGGACTGATTAGCTGGGAGGAGAAGAACGGCTTTGAAAGGGTCTCTGCAGACACACAGAGCCTGGCCTGTCTGTGAGGAGGGACAAGGGCCCTTTTGTGCCCTGGGCTCTGCTGACACACGATCTCCGAGCGAGCCCATGGGTCAGGAATCAAATTAAAATGCATTTCCTCCCTTCCCGTAAGAGAAGCCGGTTTGATGCCCCTGCTGCTCCCGGCCTTACGGGAAGCCTGTGGAAATGAGGGGTTCCAGGGACATGAATCCAGCCCGGGAGCTCAGGGACCAGGAGCTCCTGCAGGACAAAAGGTCTGAGGAAAGGTGCCCTTGGAATGAGTGCGTGGGGTGTACCCCGACCCAAACCTCACCAGGACTTTGGGTGGAAAAGAGCAATGCCAGCCTTTTCAGGTAAAGGCCTCAGCTCCAACCTGGTGCCACCAGGCTGAGGGACAGCGTGGCCGGGCCCTTCCTTGCAAAACAAACACCAGCTCCAGAGCCATCCTGCCCCTACCCCCAACTCAGATCCTGCGGGGAAGGAGGCAGTGACAGCCTCCTCAAGGCTGCCAGCCCGGATGATCTCTCACCAAATAAAGCACTTTGGTACTAAAAAGCACCTTGGCAACTGTTTGCTGAGGGAGAAGGGACAAAGCGATGCTTCCACCCCATCACAAGGGGATAACTCCACTCCTTGCTGCAGGGACTGGATCAAACAACCCGTCCAGAAGTGCACTGACACCACCCCTGATGATGCTTCCCCCATCCTGCTGCTTCCCCCTTGGAGCAGAGCAGGAACAGCGCAGGCTGAGGCTCACACTTCCCAAGGACAGGGCTGGAAACCACACACCGCTCACACCCCAGCTAATCTGCAATATCTGCAAGAACCCCAAAGCAACTTTGGGAACCCCTCTGTGATGAAAATCAGGAGCCAGCACTGTCCTGGCCTCGGGGTTTTGCTTTTCCTGCACTCAGTTCAGCTTTGTTCCCATCCTGCTTCCCTCCGAGTCCCCAGCAGTGTGGCTGTGGACAGAGAGGGTTAACAGCTCTGGCAGAAGGGAAAGCATTTTCCAGCTGCTGTTCTCCGCAGTTTCTTCCTTCCCTCTGAGCTTTGCAGATCTGTGGCCAGCCAGAGAGAGGTTGCCCGCAGACCTGGCAGCTGATGAAACAGGTTGGACGGGCCACCGTGACCGAGGGAAGCCACACAAGATGCCCTAAAAGGCACAGGGAAGGTGTTGCGGAGTTCAGCCTGGCATGGGATCTCTCCATCTGCATTCCCTGCACACAACCCGGCACTCATGGGGGGAGATCACCCTGAATTCCAGCTCATCTTCCCACAGGCTCCTGGGACCCCAGTGAGAAAACCCAACCCTAAATCCATCTGTGAGCCAAGGTGGGGAATCAACTCCGGCTGCCCAGGGATGTGCAAAGTTCCTCATCTTCAGGACAAGGAGCGAACAGTGTTTGCTGGTTGGTTTGAATGAAGCCTTGTCCTTGCTGTCGTGCTCTCCCTCCTTTTCCCTCTGGGAATGCAAAAGCCTTTATTTTTTCCCTTTTTCACCCTAGTTTTGCCCAGAATCCCTAGGACAAAACCTGCAGTGTGTTCTGGGCCCGTGGCTGCAGTCCACCCCCTCGCTCCAGGCCCGCTGCATCCGCAGGGAGCGAGCTGGAGAGGCCGGCGCCAGCCAAGGCGTGTAAAGGCACAAGAGCTGGCAGCTGGCACTGCCCTTTGCTGTGCCCACGGGTGGCACGAACGCCAGCTCCGGCTGTGACACCCCGAGCCCCCGGCAGGGACGAGGGGAGGGCGAAAGCAGCAGCAATCCCCGAGGATGCCGAGCAGGATAAACACTTCTGTGATCCCCAAAAGCAAACAAACCACGACGCTTCGGAGAGAACCACCTGTATCTGCCTCATGGCTTCATCTCCTGGCCCTTTCCGAGGTCACAGGGGGAGGTTTTTTCCTCTGGCATTGCATCCAGCTTTTTGGGTGCCCTCCAGCCATCCACACACATTTTCCTCCATGCTGAGCCATGTGCAGGTGGCAGAGGTCTCTCTGGCTCTGCGGCCTTGGATCTGTTTATCCCGTGGGACATGGGAGTTTTTCCCCAGAAAACAACATACCCTCAGTGCCCGTGGGTGAAGGCAGCGCAGGAGAGGAGCCTGGGCAGATCACTGCCCTCAAAGAAAGAGCCCACAGGCATGTGCACATGAAGTCAGCCTCCCAAAATGCTCCTGTAACTGTATCTGCCGGGGATATTTAGATCAGCACATATGGGAAAGGAGGGGGCTGTCATGGAAGAAGGTCACGGGCAGCTGAGGGACGGGCGGCACTCCATAGGGACACCACTGCATTGCCGAGTAAAGGCCCTGACTCCTGATTTCTGATCCATTTTCCAGCATTCCCAGTGCCATCCCAGCCGTGCTTCGTGCTCAGGACTCTGGCAGGCAGCAGCAAAGTCACGGAAGACAACAGAGCACAACCAAATCACGGCCGCGATGAATATGTTTTCACAGGGGGCTGATGAGGTTTAATTTGCCTTCCCAAATAATTAACGTGGATTAATTTACCAGCAGGGACCTCACAGAGGCAGCTCTCGGTTCTGCCACAGCTCCCATTGTTTTATGCTGGAGGTTGAAACCACGATCCTTTCTCCACATCTTCTCCCTGACTCCTTTCCAAAGGACACACGGAGAACGTGGGTGTTTTCCCTGCCCTAAATCACAGGCATTTAGTAGACTCATCACAATCCTCGCTCGGGATCAGGAGCTACTCGAGACTCTGGGAATCAAACAGCCTGGAATTGTTTTTCAGTGCTCTGGGGCTGTGGTTCAAACCCTTTGTGACCAAAAGCAAACAGGCAGCGCGTTGGGATGGTGGCAGGCCTGTCTGCTCTGAGCCATGAGACGGGATCCGGCCGAAATCGGAGCCTGCCCTGCTTTTCATCTGCCCTTTCCCTGTGGACACCTTCTGCCACGGTGAATTCAGAGCCTTTCCCCTGCGGGCTGGCCCCTGGGCTGAGGACCTCCCCAGCTGTCCCAGCTCCACCATCCCCAGGGCTTCTCCCCAGCGATCCCAAGGCGAGACACCTCCAAAATTCATTTCCAGGACGGCCAAGCAGCTTCAGGGGCTTCACGCATCTCCCTGCTAGGCAACATCCCTCCTTTATCCCCGATGGCTGTGGTCCACCCTTTCCTCCATCCCCAAAACAGCCAGAACACCTCATTTAAACCAGAACCTTGCAAAGAATCTGTGTTTCTGTCCCTACAGTAAAGCACCTTTGGAGGGCAGCTCCACTCCAGAAATAGGAGCTGCTCCACTGCAGTAGCCACGTGCCTCAGTTTCCCCTCCTGTCGCCAGGCTGAGAAACTGCAGAGTTGAATTTGTTTTCCCCATGAAAAATATTTTTCTGGAGGTGTTTTGGTTTCCTAGAGGGTTTTTCAGTAACTTGATCCAAGCTAAAAAGGGGAGAGAGAGTCGGGAGAAAATGTATAATGAGTTTAAAAGTTTGTTTGGAGGTCAAATAAAATGCTTTGCTTTGAGAGAAATCACTTCTGGGAATTTCTGGTTTCCCCCAAGAAACTCCCTGAATCAATCCCCCTTCCAGCCTTGCTTCCCAGGGGGTACCAAACCCTCCTGCCTTGCTCCACACCACGGGAAATCAGTCGGGACTAACCAAATAATTAAAAAAGCATTAAAACAATCGGTGACGACAGTAATTAAGGCCACCTTCACTCAGCTGAACCTGACTCAATTCCCAGCATGGCAGGGCTCTGGGGATGGATCCTTCTGGAAGCAAACATCAACCCTGGTCAATATTTAATCCCTTCATCAACACTTCCCTTCCTTGCTTCAGCAAAGGTGATGCTCCCTGCCTGATTTTCCCTGCTGTGGGATCGCGGCGTCCAGTCTTACTTATTCCAAGGGGGAAACAGAGCCCTTGCATCCTTTAGGCTTCCTGGAGGTGGAAAGGTGGTGTTTCTGTCAGGAGTTTGACTTTGGTTTTGCCCTCCATGACCTTTCGATGCCCACGGGAGGAAGCAACAGCCAGAGAGAAGAGTGTGGGAGCCGTTTCTGGCCAGTTTGGTAACCCCACAATGTCCCTATCTGGGAGAAAGGACATTTCCATGGAGACCTCCCAGCCTCCTGCCCACATCAAGGGAGTCACAGTCACCCTGGAAAAAAACAGAGGCACTCAGGATAACACAATTCCCCATGGCACCACCAGAAAACCCCACAGGGGGTGGACTTTGGGGGGATGATTCTTTGCTCCACAGGGAGCATCCTGCAGAGGCAACAGGGTCTTTGCTTGGTGAGCGGTTCCCACTCAGGTTTTAGTGGGGGCTGCTCAGCCCCGAGGAGGGAGCCCAGCGTGGCCGGCAGCACGCTCCGCTGCCAGAGAACTATTCGTGGCTTTGGCTTGGTGTCAAGAACCCGAGATAAAAATCGCACTGGGCAGAGACAGGATAAAGTCACTCAGTGCCACGAGCGTCAGAAATCCTTCTGGGGCTTTCATAACCCACTAAGCCCCGGGACGCGGCCGCGCCTCGGGGCTCGGCGCATTTTTGGGGTCTCCCCCTTTGCGCTGGAGCCCCTTAACCTATCAGCCACACTTTGAGGGAAAACACGAGGAATGTGGTGGCAATGAAACGGCCCAGTTTTGGCAGCAGGGACCACGAGCCAGGGCCACTATCCCCCAGTGCTGGTGGCCCTCCAGAGCAGGGTTTGCTGCTCCTCACCTCATCGACAGGAAGGCAGTGGGTTGCCAAATGGCTTTTGCAACGAACTGATAAGAAAACTGGAACAGAAAGAGAAATAAGACGTTTTGCCCCTAAAGTTGTTCCTGCAGTGATGTCAGCCAGCTCCAGGAAGAAGAGTGTTTTGGAGGCTAGGAGCTGCTAGAAGGAGTCAAAAGGTTTGAAAACAAAGTTATCCCCCATTGCAGTGTAAATTAAAACACTCCCAAAGAAATTGCATAGGGAGCCCATCACGCGAGGAGGTGGAAAAACACGCGGAGCAAAGCAGGGAGTCAGCTCCATGGTTTAACCAGAGCTGTGTATGGGAAATCACGGATAAACAGCCAGTGAATTCCCCAGGGAAGGGAGAAAGTGAGCAGAAGGCTCCCTCGAGTGCCCGGTTTGAACCATTTGTGCCAGCACCCGCCCATGCCAGCGACTCCCTGCCGGCTGCTGGTCCCACTGCCCTGCCTTGGGGCACTTCGGGGCTTCCGGGCAGCTGTAGTGGCTTGAGATGAGGGCAGCAGGACAGTCGGGGTTCAGCTCTGTCCACGCAGTCCCCATTCCCTGCTTTGGGTGCACTGGGAGCCTGTGTCATCCGTGTCACCCAGACAGCGACAAGCGCCACCACCTGTGCGCCCGTGCACGCTGTGTCCGTGTGTACGCTCACACGGGGGAATGTGTGTGTCCCACCCGCGTGTGTCCCACCCGCGTGTGCGTGTCCCCCATCCACGCGTGTGCGCCTCCCCTTCCCCCCCGCCGCGTCCCCCCCATGTTGTGCGTGTCCCCACTCCCACCCCACGCACGAGTTCCCCGCTCGACCCTGGAGGTCGTGGGCAGGACACGCACCCCCACATCCCCCCCTCGTCACCCTCCTGTCCCCCCGTGGTCTCTCCATGTCCCCCCACGGTCCCCACGCTCACCGGGCGATGCCGAGCCGGGCGCTCCGTGCCGGGGGTTCCGCGCCGATCGCCGCGCTCAGGAGGGCGGCGGAGGCCGCGCCATGCCCGCCTTGGGTCCTTCCCCCGCTCCCGGTGCCGCCGCCGCTCCCGGTGCCGCCGCCGCGTGTGAACGGGGACGGGGCGGGCGTGGGGCCGCACCGCCCGCCCAGCGCCGGGAACGGGGTTGGGACGGGGCAGGACCGGAGCCAAAGCTGCCCCGCCCGGGGCTGGCACCGCCCCTTCCCCCAGGGACGGGACAGGAGCTCTCTTTCCTGGATCGGGACAGGAGTGCGGCCGCGCTGTCTCTTTCCCCGTCCTGGATGGCACTGTGGGTGGGATCGGGATTCGGGTTAGAGCAGGACCCCCCCGCTCCCTGCCCCGGAGATGGGAGTGTGGATGGGATCGGGGCTGGGACCGGGGCCGGACACCGACCGCTCTCCCCTTTCTCCCCCGGGAATGGGACCGGGATAAGGGCTGGGGCAGGAGACGCCCCCCATCCTCCAGAAATGGGAGCGTGGATGGCACCAGAATTGGGACTAACACTGGGGACAGACGATTGCTTCCCAAATCCTCCCGCGGCGATGGGACCGGGCTGGGGCTGGAATTAGGACAAGGACAGGACCCTTCCCACCTCTCTGCCCCGGGAACGGGACCACGGATGGGACTGGAGCTGGCACTGAGCCCGGACTCACTTCCACGGGTGCTAGGACCGGGACTGATGGCGGGACTGAGGTGTTGGGACTTTTCATCATTGCTGGAACCAGGAGGACGTGGCAGAAGGTTTGCTCGAGGTTTGCTCCTCGCTGTGTCTTCTTCGAGCTGCTGTCCCCGCAGAGCCCTGGCACGACACGGCCCTCCCTGAAGCTGCAGGAAGCTGTGCAGGGCCACCGCTGCCACCTTTGCCACCTGCCCTCTCCCACAGGCGTCCGCTGCCCAAGGGAAGCAGTGGCCAGGTTCAACCCAGCCTTCCCAGTGGGGCTCACTGAGTGAAAAACCTTCAGATTTGGGGAGGGTTCCTGGATCACGTGCAGGTGGTTCCAGTTGTTTTCCAGCGCCGCGAGTGCGGAGCGAGCCCCGGTGCTCCCCTGAGTATTCCCCATCTGTGTCCCTGGGCGAAAGCCAGATCCTCCTTCCCCAGCTGGAGCTGATTTCGTGTGGGGGTCCTTGGGCCCCCTGGCTACCGAGGGAGGAGGGGAAGGACACCAATGGCATCTATTATTCAGCAGCAGAAAGTGGCAGCTGGCTAAGGAGGCATTAAGAGGATATGAACTCCTGGCATGGACACAGTGCTGCAGAGATCACAGACCTCC
Organism: Bombycilla garrulus; assembly: GCA_013400315.1. Classification (NCBI taxonomy): domain Eukaryota; kingdom Metazoa; phylum Chordata; class Aves; order Passeriformes; family Bombycillidae; genus Bombycilla; species Bombycilla garrulus. The sequence goes on along the minus strand of VXBU01007392.1, from coordinate 258,966 downwards.
GTGCCAGAAAAGAGTAAAAAAATTAATAAAATATTCCTGTTTCCTTCTTCTGATGTAATTTGTTTGAGGAGGGAAAACAATACCTCACATCACAGCTATTTGGGGCTGATAAGGGAGGAAGGACAGGCTTGCTGCTTGCCCAGGGAGAGGGAGATGCCCGGGCAGAGCTGGTGAGTGAGGCTCAGCTGGGTGAAGCTGCCCAGCAGCGCCCTGGGTGCCGAAGTCAGCCCAGCTCTCCTGGATTCTGGATTTGGAAACGCTTCCCGGGCAAAGGTTGGGTTCACCCAGACACAGCACCTTGGTTTCATCCTCCAAATCCTTCGCCCTGCCAAGGAGGGATGGTGTCCAGATGTGATGGATGGATGTGTGGACGGTGTCCAGGGGGTTGCTGCTGTCCTTGCCTGAGCTGTGACCCGCGGGCTGATCGCTGCCGCTCAGCAGCCCTCGCCCGGCGCCATCTCCCCCAGCCTGGTCCTCCAAGGTATGAGCACCCGCAGCTCTTCCTCCAAAAGATCAAGCCAAACAATTCAAAAACAAGAGGCAGGCGCCTTCCTCATCTCCACGGGTGATTAATTACGGCCAGGCCAGCTGCGAGGTCTGCTTGGAGGCTCGGTGCTGGATGCTCCGGCAGGTCAGAGGAGATGTTTTTCTAAAAGCTTCTTTGGAGCGGGGAAGTGTCCCCTGGAGAGTCCTCTTCCCATCAGACCTTTCCCAAGCCTGGTTGAAGTCCCAGCAGCTTCCAACAAGCAGGAGCTTCGCTTTCCTTTCTCTCCTTTTGCTTTTTCTCACTTTTCTCTTTTTCTCACTTTTCTCCTCCCGTCCAGGCCTGAGGGGGATGGAAGGAGGGCGCCAGCCCTCACCCACCTTACTCATTTCTGTCCTTCATGCAGGTCACCTGTCACCCAGGGGACCCAAAACCAGAGCCTCCCTCACCCCAAATCTTTGTTTCCCAGCTCCTCAGCAGATCAAACAAGCCCAAGGAAGAGGCAGATGTTTTAAACCCCGTTGAAAAGCAAATGATTTGTGCAGCTGTAGTGCAGAAAACAGAGGCAATACCCAGTGAGCCGACCTGGAAAGCAGCCCCACATTTCCCTTCGTGGCTTCATTTTTCAACCGTTTTGGCAGCCCAGCAGGTTTCTAAGACACTTTCAAAACATTTCCATGTTGACTAGCGGGCAGGAATGTGATACAGGAATGGGTGGACCGGGAAGGTCAGGCTGGCCACAGCAGAGCCTGCACTGCACCCATGGGTGCAGCTCAGACTTGCAGGGAGACAGCAGCAGAAGTGCTGGAGACAAGCTGGCATACATCAAATATTTTGGTGTTTTTCTTTTTTTTTGGCCTTTTATTTTGTTTTTAAAGCCTTAGGTGCAGCAAGTGAGAGAGTCTGGGAGTGTTGGGCTGAGCCTGCAGCCCTGCCTGGCGTTGGCTGGTGGGAGAGGAGAGGCTGAACGCTCACCTCAATCTGTGCGAGTGCACACTGATGCCCTGATCCCACCTTGACACTTCTCGTGGTGTTGTGGCTGGAAAGGTGCTGAGTACAGAGACACTTTCCTCCCTTTCCCAGCCTGTTCCCACTCACCCCTTCAACAGGAACCGACCGATGGAGGCAGACAGGGCACAGGGGATCTTTTTGTCTGGGGCTGGTGCCCCGTGGGGAAGAGGGAATTGGAAGAGACCCGAGGCACTCTGATGCTCTCTGGGGCAAGCAGCTGCAAGCAGCCAGCCTTGAGCACATTGCTCTGTGGCTGTGGCCATCCGGGTGTGGATCTTCTCTTCTGCCAGGCCGTAAAACACAAGCATCCTGTTGTGGCCAAAAACGCTGCTTCTAGAAAGGCCATAAATGAACAAACACCTCACACCGGGGTAGGTGTGGTAAAATTAACCCATAGGCTTGGGCTACGTGTGCTGTGGGTTCCCAGATATGGTTCTGTGCAGGGACGGGGGTGGGGGTGTCGCAAAAAGTCACAAAACTCCACGAGGTCAGCTCTGGCAGGGTCATCTCTGCTCCTGCTCACCCCATCGATGGCTTTCGTAGAAGCAGAGATGCTGAGTTTTCTGCCAAATTTCATGATGCTTCCTCTTCCTCTGGGACTGCCTAGAAAATAGTAAATAAAACAGATTAAAAAAACCAAACAAAACACAAAAAAAACCCAAAAAACAAACAAACAAAAAAACAACCAAACAAACAAAAAAGACCCCAAAAAAGAAACCAAAAAAAAAACCATTCAAGGTCTTATTAAAGAGAGTTTGAGCAAGTTGCAACTGCAGGAGCTGCTGGAAGAGGTGTCCCAGAGAACAGAACTTGCTGCTGGAGGAGGTTTTGCACTGATCCTGGCGTTCAATAGCACAAGTAAACACATGTCCTCAAACCAAGGACTCCTAAAACCAGCAGCAGTGACCATCCACGTAATGATCCCGGCCTAAAATAGCGCTGGGGGAGAAAAGGCTCCTGAAAAAGGCTCCTTTCTCCTCATTTCTCCCTTTGCAGAGCTGCTGAGGAGCCGTGCAGCAGTGGTCCCAGATGTGCCTGGGCCCCTGGCAGCAGCCTGGTGGGATTGTGGGGTCCTTGATTGGGATCCCCTGATGGGCAGCTGGACTGTGGGGTCCAATCACCCCCAAATTTTGTGGGGCTACTGCTTGTCTGATCCACCAGCAGCCCAGCCTGGGGGTGGAAACACAGCCTGGCACCATGATGCATTTAGCTCCAGATGGAGATCACTTCAAGGGATGGAGTGGCAGGGCCCCCATGTCTCCCATTTTTCACCTGATCCTCGTGAAACCCACAGCAAAGAAAAGCCACAGAGAGGCTCGGGAGCAAGGTCCCATTGGTGCTGGGGAAAAAGCCATTTCCCGGTGGTTTTGTGGGCCATTATTTTTGCTCTCAGCTCCCAGCAGTGAGGCCATGGAGACCAGCACAGGGTCCCACCCTGGAACCTCTTTGTTTAAAAAAAAAAACAACAAACTTGTTCTCACTACGGGACTTTTGAAATCACTTCCTTCCCCTTCTGCTCCAAAACAACCCTCGTGTCCTCAGGGAGATTCCCGCTGAGACACCCCAGGTATGGCCCTGGAGCCCAGAAAGCCACTGCTCCCTGCGGATGCCACACAAGGGGGGTGATCCTTATCCAGCTCAGCCCAGAGAACAGCAGGTTTGCTCAGCCCCTGTGAGTTCCAGCCCGTGCCTGGAGCCCCCTTGGAGATGTCCATCTAAGTTAACTTCAAATAAATTTCGTTCGGAATTCACTTCAAATGGTTGGAAGAATCACACTGAGCGTCTCTTTAGAGCCCCAGCTGATCATGTGGGATGGGTGAGGATGGGGAGGGCACCATTCCACCTTCCCAGTGTCCCAGGAAGCCTCCTGGGTGACCCATCCTGCCCTCTGGGACAAGGTTGGTGACATCCTCCTACGCTGAAGCTGTCCTTTAGCAGCTTCCCCGCGGGTACGAACCCTGTTGGAGAAAAAGCAACACTAGATCTGCTTCAAATGTAAATAAAAATAACGGTAATTGAGGCTGGAAAAGACCTTTAGGACATCAGGTACAGCCATTCCCCCAGCACTGCCAAGGCCACCACTGAGCCATGTCCCCAAGTGCCACATCCTCACGGCTTTAAATCCCTCCAGGGATGGGGACTCCAGCACTGCCCTGGGCAGGAAAACCTCCTTGCAGAGAACAGTTGCAATTCAGCTTCTCTGTTTTAAAACCCCTCCATCATCACTATTTATTTTAAAATCACGTTTTCCTGTGGTTTTTTCATTGAACACACCGATTTGAGCCGATCTGGGCTCTTGAAGCCCACCCTCAGAGTTCTGTGACAGACCCCTGTTTTCCTGGCCTGGTGCAAAGAGGGAAGGTGGGAAATTGGGTCCGCATGGATTTGTCCCATCCTGAGAAGGGAGACCAGCCCTGAGGCTCATTCCCAGCTGGAGTCCTTGTCAGGAGGCCAATATTGTTATCTAGGGCCTGGCTGGTGTTTCTTCTTTGGACCTTTGCCACTGCAGTTAAAATATCTCTCCCACCACTCCCAGCATGTAAAGGTCACGTTCCAGAGATTAATCCGGAGCCTCCCAGGCCGGCTCCTTGGCTCGGGATCGCTGTTGGGACCGACGTGGATGCTGGGTGTGCACTCCCAGCGCTGGAGATCCCCCGGCCAGGGGTGGGACTGTCCCCAGGTGAGCTGGACATGGAGCTGTGGACAATCCTGGGCTGAACAGAAGCCAATTCCCACCTGCCGAATGGTTAATTCCGTGTAAATCTGCTCCTAGCCCTCAGCCAAGCGGTCCTTGGAAGTCCAAGTCTGTGAAAACAAGCTTTGGAGGCATCAAGTTTGTTTGATCAGCTCTTACAGCTGGTGCTGCGCTTGGTTTTTGTCCAAACAAGTCCTGGAATGAACAGGAAAGGGTTTCCAAGTTAAATACAAGAGGAGAGTAATTGAGTGCTTAACGAAATGGATGTGAGACCATGTCTAAATGAAGGGATAAGTTGTGCCTAAGGAGCAGAGGAGAGAGGGAAGGGGAACAGAAATTCCATTGTCCCCAGGGAAGGAGGAGTGGATAGCCTGTGGCACAGGAGGCGGGAAGGACAGTGGGACCTGCAGAGACACAAACCTTCACGCCAGCATCATTTTCCCAGGTGGACAGAACAAACCTGCAGCGTCCCTTTCAATGTGTCAGCCGTGGGGCGTCCACGGCGAAGTTTTGGAGCCACAGACAGAACCCTCGGGGCTCTGTGATTTTTAGAACAAGTAGATCGTCTGATAAGAAAACCCCAGGCAGAGATAATTTTGGGAGCAGGTCTTTCCAAAGGAAGCGGATGGAGATTTCTCTCCCGATAGATAATCACCTGGGAGAGGGATTGCCTCCCGTTTACACAGGAGTGAGTCACCCACCTTCCTGCGGCAGGAGGAAACCCGCGGCGGATTGGCGCTCCAGCACCTTTCCTTTGTTAGGAGGCCGCTATTTTGGGATACAACGCGCCAGTGCTCCGCTTCTTCCCGCGTCCCTCGGGGCCAGCAGGGGCTGGGGAAGCCCCGGCACAGCGGGGACCCTCCGGACCGCCCGGCCCCGCGCTCCCTGCCCCGGCACGGCTACCGAGGGATGGGAGCGGCTGGGAGCAGGGGAAAAGCGGGCAGCGCTGGGCAAGGCTCAGTCCTGCTGCCGACCAGGACAAGGGAGAGTGGCTTCCCATTGCCGGTGGGCACGGCTGGGTGGGATTTTGGTGTGAGGATCTCCTTGGCCCCGGGAGACCCCACAATGCATAGAACAGTCCAGGTTTCCAGCCCGTGCTGCTGAAGGAGTCTGCAGTGGTTTGTTGGTGTTCTCAAGGCAGTTTATCAGTTCCTTATCAAAAGNCACGTGTAAAAATTCTCCATCTTGTGCCTCAGACCCCCCCTGTACAGATCTCCAACCCCCCTGTACAGAGCTTCAAACCCCCCTGGACACACACTCAAATTCTTTTCTTTTTACTTATAACTACTACTATTTTTCTATCTAAGTTTTTGTGACTTGAAATTCCTCATACAAAGTTGACAGCCTGTTCCATGGATTAGAATCAGAGCCACAGACATTTTCAGTATCATTCCAGGGTCCCTGACACCTCTGGCAAGGCTGAAAAGCCTCCTGAGCAGGTTTTGGGTCGGCCAAAGGCACCATAGGAACCCCCTGGGTTCCAACATATTGGGAAGGATTCTTTTCCTGTGAGGGTGCCCAGAGAAGCTGTGGCTGCCCCTGGATCCCTGGAAGTGTCCAAGACCAGGTTGGACATTGGGGCTTGGAGCAGCCTGGGACAGTGGAAGGTGTCCCTGTCCATGGCAGGAATTAGGTGACCTTTAAAGCCCTCTCCAGCTCAAACTATTTGGTGATTTTCCATGAGGGCCATGAGGAGGTGGGACATGATCATCCCACACCAGCGTGATTTTAGGGTGTGTGGGAAGTCTGTTGCCGAACTGCTGGGTCCCCTCTGCTCCGAAATTCAGCTCTCACTGGGAAACCCCAAACCCCAGAGAGACAGAGGATAAAGGGCAGGACTGTGGGCAGCGCTTGCTTCCCGACTTTGGCTGGCAAATCCGTCTCACCCGGGGCACAGAGGTGCTCTGTGTGGACAAAGTTCACCTCAGCTTGTGCAAGCGTGGAGTCACCATGTCCTGCACACACTGGTGTGTATCTCAGGTGCCATCCCAGAGCCGTGAGGGCAGTACGGGGCTGCCCAGGGCGTTCCCACCTTGGAGGGTTCCGCGTCCTGTTCCAGCCTGACTTGGGACGTGCCACCGCCAGCAGCCCAGCGTGGCACAGCAGCTGAGTCACAGGCAGCCAGCCCTGCGTGGCATTTTTGGGAGTCTGGGCATGTAGGAGAGCAAACACGGGCAGCAAAAGGTGCCTGCCAAGCCAGCAGCAGCAGGGATGGAAAATCCTCATTTTGCGTGGTTTAGATGCATGCCTGGCAGGCCTGGGGCTTCGTGGCATAGTTTTGCTCGTGCAAATGCCGGCCAGATCATGGAANCTGAGTCACAGGCAGCCAGCCCTGCGTGGCATTTTTGGGAGTCTGGGCATGTAGGAGAGCAAACACGGGCAGCAAAAGGTGCCTGCCAAGCCAGCAGCAGCAGGGATGGAAAATCCTCATTTTGCGTGGTTTAGATGCACGCCTGGCAGGCCTGGGGCTTCGTGGCATAGTTTTGCTCGTGCAAATGCCGGCCAGATCATGGAATCGTGGAATGGCTTGGGTGGGAAGGGGCTTCAAAGATCATCCAGTGCCACCCCCCTGCCATGGGCAGGGACCCCTTGCACTGTCCCAGGTTGTTCCTGGCCCTCCAGCCTGGCCTTGGACACTTCCAGGGATCCAGGGACAGCCACAGCTTCTCTGGGCACCCTGTGCCAGGGCCTCACACCCTCACAGGACACAATTCCTTCCCAATATCCCAGGCAGTGGGAAGCCACTCCCTCTTGTCCTGTTCCTCCAGGCCTGTGTCCCTCCAGCTCTGCTAGAACCCCTTTAGGCACTGGAAGGGGCTCTGAGGTCTTCCCAGAACCTTTTCCTTTCCAAGCTGAACCCCCCTAGCTCTCCCAGCCTGGCTCCAGAGCCCTTTACCTGAGCTTCCTAAAGCCACACATTCCCAGCGAGGCATCTTCTCTCTGCAGGCCCAGTATAAAACTTAATCAAGCTCATGTTTATGCCTCCAAGAGCTGGGACTTTCCAGATTTAAGATCTGCATTTGTGGATGGGCAAAGCAAACGGATTAAGTATTTCACGGAGTTAAAAGCCGGCACAAATTCTTGTTTCGTTTCCCCTGTGACTCAGAGATGAACACTCACTCCCTGGCGTGGCTCTCGTGTTTGCCCTTGCTCCTCATCAGCTGTTCCTGGGGAAAAGGAACCTTTCCCAGCGCAGGAGCAATGCCCTCAAAGTAGGAAAAGCAATTTTTGCTGGATAATGACAGGTCTTCGTAGTGGAGAGTGATGCAGGTGATGCATAAACCCAGCTGCCAGCTCAGCTGAGCCCTGCCTTATTTAGAATCACAGAATCATTAAGCCCTCTAAGGTCATCGTGCCAACCACTGACCCTGACCCTCCGTGTTCACCGCTAAATTGTGCACCCAAGTGCCCTAATTCAGGGCTCTCAGGCACTGATAATCCACTGGGGTTGAACAAATTCATCTCTGGGAGGACAACATGAGGCTGTTCTCTGCCTTCTGATGAGAAACCAGCACTGGATTTGTTCATTGGTTTATTGCTGCTTTCTGGTGTGCAGGCTGAAAACAGTAATCCAAATTCATAGAAAACTCAAGCCACTCAACAGATCTCAGTTTTTACATTGGGATATTAAATTAGGGG
>VXBU01007392.1:194564-239958 GCA_013400315.1 Bombycilla garrulus | reverse complement strand
GGGGGGTGTTGGGGACTGGGCGCAGAGGGCCGGGGTGGCGGTGGGGAGGGATGGGCTGGGAGTGAGCTCTGGAGGTAGGACAGGGTAGGGATGGGGAGGCTGGTGAGGGTGGCGGTGCAGGGGGGCAGCGCTCCCTCAGGGACCCCCATCTCCAGCGGGGCTCTCCGAGGGACATGGAGGGCTGGGAGGGGGTCAGCGGCTGCGGAGGGCTTGGCTGCGCGGCGGCGTTGAGGTTGTGCTGCTTGTGAGGTGCTGCCACGAGAATTTTGGGGGTTCGTGCGGCGTGTTGGTGGCAGCAGCGAGGGGTTGGTTGTCTCGGGGAAGAAGGTCACGTCTGGAGTTGATCCAGGGACGCAGACTATCCCGGCGTGTGCCAGGAGAGCACACAGGGGCAGAGAGAGCCGGAATTGTACAGCGTTTTCAGACACGTTCCCACGTGCGATGGGAACAACCTGCAGATGCACCGGGGAGGCTCTTCGGTGACCCTGCGGTCCGTGGGCATGTGGGGTGCTGCCCGTCGGGGGCACTGGTGTGGGAGAGGAGGCAAGCAGGAATGGAAATTTGGGATAAAGGCTGTGCCCGGTGTGGCTTGTCTGGCTAGGCAGGTTGGTATCTGGGAGACCCGAGCTGTTAGCGGCGTCTTGAGCTGCTCCGTGGCGATTTCGGGGCTGGTCGTTTCGGGGATTTCGCGGAATGGTGGGGGTGTGGGGAGCAGGGAGAGCTGGAGAGGATGGAGGGGATGCTGCCGTGCAGGCTCCGCGGGGCTGCGGTCTGTGCCTGCTCCGTGGCCGCGGTGCTGCCCGCTTTGGGGTGCTCTGGGCCGTGGTGGGTTGCAGCCCACTGAAGATTTTCCATGTTGCGCTGGGATTTCTTCGTGGGGAGAGGAGATTTCCCGGTTTTCCAGCTGGCAAACCCCTGCAGCAGTGACCAGGAGAGGAGGGAGCATAAACAGGATTCCCTTGTCATGCCCAGAGCTCCCCAGTAGCCCTGGCAGGCAGCTGCAGTGAAGGTCTCTCCTTGGCTCATTCCTGCCTCCCAGCCTCTTATTTTAGGGGCCGACTCGGTTTTTGTCGAACAGAACCAATTTAATTTCAATTATTTCAATTTTAGTCCGTGTTTGGTGGTTTATTTATTTTACATCTGTGTCATTCTTTGCCTGTACTATTTCATTTGAGCTTATTTTCATTACCTGGCTTGTGTCGTGTGGGTTTATTTATTTTGAGTTGGGCTTTTTTTTACATACAGATAAAACAAAAAATGCTGAAAGTTCATGTTAAAAATAGATGCTTTTTCTGCTTAAAGTCAGGGGCATACATGTTATTTATTTTTTTTGGTGTCATGTGAAAAACTTGTCTTTATGTGATGTTGTGATTAAAGGGTGCTTGTTGCTGTGGCATGGTTTTCAGAGTTAAATAGAGAAGCTGATGAGATCCAGGATTTTTTTTTTTGCCTGGCTGGTGAGGAAGAGGGAGATGGGTGCCCTCTTCCTCTGTGGATTTCTCATCCCTCTGCAGTAACAGTTTGGCATTTCTGTCCTCATGAATGCATAATGTGTTCAGAGATATTGGTGATCATTTTAGGCCGATATGTGGCTTCCCTGTGATCACTAGAGGGCTTAAATGCCAAGACCTCTTGTTTTGTAAAAAACAAGAACAAAACAGTTCCAAGGCTCCCTTCCAAAACCAAATCATTCCCAATACCTGTGTCGTTGGTGCTCTCTGCCAGTTACCAAGCAGGTTCCCAAAGTATTGGAATTTTACCTGTGCAGGATCACAAGGCTCAAAGGAAAGCTACTCCAGTACTAAAAGTGTAAAGCCAACCTTTTGATACCTTTTCCAGCTTGTTTGTTTGTTTTCTTGTTGAAATGTGACTTGAACTACCGAAAATGTATGTGGTCCTTGGGTTGGTTTGTTTGTTTTCTTGTTGAAATGTGACTTGAACTACAGAAAATATAAGTGGTCCTTGGGTTTGTTTGGATTTTTTGTAGGTGAAAGTTACACAAGAGCTGAAAAACATTCAGGTTGAGCAGATGACAAAACTTCAGGCCAAGCATCAGGCAGAATGTGACCTACTGGAAGATATCAGGTAAGGCTACAGAAAATGTTACCAAAATTCCTTTAAGGTCCAGTTTTTGGAAGAACATTTGAGTTACAAAATTCAGGAACTGACGATGGAATTTCCTCTTTGGATTTCCTGCTTTTAGGCTGTTAAAGTTTTGACACAGCTGGAAATTATAACTGGAGCTAACACAATGCAAACCATTTTTTCTTCTCTTCAGTGGGGGAAATGTTAAAAGAAACTCACAAACAACATCCAAAAAGCATTGGTCTTTTCAGCAATATTTATTTACATAATGTACTGAGACTTTGATTTGCCAGTTGTAAAAGGCTGCTAAAATTACTAAAATATTTTAAACCACTGATGATTTATGTCTCACTAGAGATAGCTTTGAAAAGCACTTTTGAGCAGATTGCATTTTTTACCAGAAAGTTACCAGAAGATGTTTGTATTTATAATTTAAAACTCTGCATGGGCTCAAAACAGTAGAGAAAATCCACATGCCATCAGTTGTGGGGGTTTCATTATTCCTTTTACCTAATGTGATTTGCTTCTCCTGAAATGGAAGGTTTGCTTTTAACAAAATATGATGGGAGTGGGTACCTGGCATTATGTGCAGGATTAATCATTCCATTTTCCTGTAAAATATTCAGCAGAAGTCCACTGCTGCCCTGCTCTTTTTGGCAGTGGGTAAGACCACATGTTAATTATTTAAATGAGATTTCCTGCTTGATGTTTGTATATTAAATGCAAGCGTTTGGCTTTGACAGATGCAGTTCTGTTTGTCCCACTATCAGCGTCCTCCATAAATCAGAATGTCAAGGCTGGAGCCCTTTCTCCCCCTTGTTTTTTTTTTTGGGTGTTGAAACACTTGTTTTGTGTGTGGGAAAGATCACAGCGTTCATTCCCTCAGATTAAGATTATTCTGGGGAGTGTGTAACTCAGCAAATGCTGAGTAATAAGTAACAGGCTGATCCAGGGAATTTTTCCCCCTTAGATGGAAACTTATTTTTAGAGCATCTAGGCCGGGTACTGCTGCTCTAGCCCATGTTTTGTTAGCACTTGCTATTTTTCAGGAGCTTATGATCACTTCATTCTGTGTTCTCCTGAAAGATGTCATAAGCCTGTGGATACAAACCCAGGAAAATGTGAAAATGCCGGCTTAAAATATTTTCCTTTACTGTAATTTAATTTCTGCAGTTAATTAAATTTCTGAATTTTAATGGTGGGGATTAGGCAGCCGGGTTAAGATGTTTAATTCACTCCCATGGTCACTGAGTGCGTTCAGCGCTCTGGTTGCAGAACTGCTGCGTGGATTTACAGATTAAACATTCCTGCAGCATGGGATGATGAGATGGGGTTTGACAGCTCCGTGGTGTCAGTGATTTGTTCAAATAGCCGATAAGAGAACCAGAACCAGGGAATTTGGGGTTGAAAACATTTGCTGAGCAAGCCCCGATCTTGGTGTGTGCTGCAGAGGCCTTTGGATTGGGAAGGAGGAAAGCTTTGGGGGCTCCATGGTGTCGGTCAGGGTGTGATGCTGGGTGTCAACCTCGCCCTCATATCCCCTGTAACTGATGGCTGGGCTCAGGACACGCGGCCACCATGGTTCTGGAGCGTCCCACAAAGCTGGAACCACACAGAGCATCTTTTTGTCTCTGGAAGGAAGGTTTGTTTTTGTAGAAAGCACCCTGCTGTGATAAAAAGTATGGAATTTGAGCAGAGTGCCATTTGTTTATCAAGACTCGCAAGAGTCTTTGGTAGAATATTTGAAGCTTTTGGGCACTTCAGGAGCACAGCTTTGTACTCAGAATTCCAGAAACTGAAGTGCTGCAATGGCAACAGGAAACACTGAATCAGGGCTTGCGAGCCAGTGATTAAAAATGCATGTTTGAGAAAGTTACTTTATTGTGAAAAATTGCTTCATTTGTTGGCACATAAATGCAAGCATTCAAATCACATTTTTTTGTATCGCTTCGGTTGGGTTTTATGTGCAACTAAAGAGAAGTGATAGGAGGAAAAGATCAGAAAGTTCTCCAGCAGAATACATCTATTGTCTGGTGTATTAGCAGATGATTTTTGGCAGTCTACCAGCCCATAAAGCATGCTTGCAGTTCCAGCGGCTTTGATATCTTTATGCAAAACTGGGGATTCTTGGTCAGGGTTGAGGTGTTTTTGTGTAACTACCCTTTTTTTTTTTTTTTGGATGGCTTTTGACACTGTAAAAATCTAGTATTTATTTTAAAAAAAATACCAAATATCCATTTCAGTCTTAACAAACTGTTGTGTTCCTCTGTGGAAGCTCAGTAGCAAAGAAGCTCAAGTCTCTTTCCCTGACTTGACAAGACTAATAAAAAATGTGTTTGAAATGTGTTAGCAAATAGATTTAAAAATACATTTCTGTGTTTATAATCTCTGTTTGGCCCTTTGTGTTACATTGCTTCATGCTCAGTGACTGGGAAATTTGGGGAACAAGTGACTCAGGATGCTTTTAGGGTCTTTGGGTTACTTTTAGGCATGACACATGTTTGTCTTCTGTAGCTCACTAAAGCTATCTCATTCCTTCCTGTGGGAGATCTGTATTGGCATTACCATAAAAAAATGTCTTTCTGCCAGTGGGATGGAGAAAAGTTTCTTCCTTGACAGGTAAATGTAGATTTTGTTGCTGTGATCCAGAAACATTTCAACATTTATGGCAAGGAGTCCTTGGATGCTTTTAGGCAGTGAGTTATTCTTTTGCTGGGCTGTGAATGGCTGAATTTATCAGAAGTGTTAGCAATATTCATGCATTTTATTTTGGTTTTGAGATTGCTTTATTTGACTGATGCTAGTAAGTCACAGCCAGGGTCTGCAAATGCTCTTGATTTGCTGGGGCACAGGGATGCTTTCCTTTCGTGTGTGTACCAGTGCCTGCAGAATTGTAAAGAGCTCTGTATGATTCACATTTTAATTCATCTTGGCATTTCTTTGAGGTATTTATGTGCTACAGACTTTATAAACTCATTAAGTGATAATTGCTTTGCATTAAACATTGGGTCTTGCTTTTTCAAAGGCTTGGGGGTCTGCTTTTCCAAAGCACTTGTTACGCCTTTTCAGATTTTGCTGAGGTATCCTAAAATGTCCTTTTTAAAACTTTTTCACATTTGTGTTTTGCTGGAGAGAATGAAATTTGGCTTATTTGTCTGTTTTAACTTTAGTCTGGACTAGAGATGTAAGCCCAGGTCCACTAATTCTGCTGCAGCACAGGGTGGGCGAGTTCTGCGGATCAGGGAACTCACCCCCCTGAAATCAAACCCTCCCTGGCTTTTCTCCCAGGGTTTTTTGGGTTTTTTTTTTTTGATAAATCCAGTCCCTGGTCCAGTGTGGCATGAGGGGGAGGAGGAATTATGCGTGCCTGAGGAAGGAGAGGGAAAGCAAAGCTGCTCAACAGCAGCCCAGGTTCACACGGGTTTAAAGTCACTGTGTAACCCCAGCCTGATGCCCCTGTAGACAGCACAGCTGCTGCTTTGTGAGTTACAGCTCTGGAAAATTCACCTTATTTAAGTCTTAACTCGTTTTGGCTGTCTGGATGTGTTGATCTACGTTGCTTCATCCTTTTAAGTCATTTGAAATGAGATGTAAAGATTGCCTGATTTCTGGCTGAGGCAGAGTAACAATACAGTCCTTTCATTTGTTGGCTCCTGAATTTAGTTTTTTCAGGTTGTTTTTTTTTTTCCTTCACTTTCATAGTTTAAAAGGAATTGCCAAAAAGGCAGGCTGACAATCTACTTGTGCTCCTGATAGGGATGCGAATCGATGTACAAATACTTCCTTCTGTTTCCTTCCCTCTTCTGTCCTTGTGGTTTCTGCCTCCTGACATTTTCTTTTCGATAAAGCTGCATTTCTCTGTGTCATTCTCCTGCTGCTGCCTTGTCTTTGTGGGGTGTCCTTGTGGGTCCCTTCCAGCTCAGAATATTCTGTGATTTTTCTATCTTCCACCCTCTCCTCCAAAGCTCTGCCTTCTGACAATTCCTTCTCCCTTCCAATTTGTCAACTTTTTTTTTTTTTTTCCCTCCCAGGTGCTTCATCTCCTCTCTTTCCTTATCCAGTTCTGACCTTGTGAATTTTAATTAGCTCTCCGTTTCCGAGATTCTTTCCTGTTTCATGTTCAGCAGAGCCACTGAAGATGTGTTAAGCCAGGTGGGGAGATCTTGTGGCTCTTCCTTACCAATCTGAGCCCTCCCTGCCTTGGATGCTGTTTCTGGGCTGTTCCTCCTGCAGGCTGTGAGGGAAGCAGTAATTCCAGGGCAGGATTTGTGTTTCTGTGCCCAGGATGAGGACAGAGAACTCCATCAATGCCTCAGCCTGTCGTAACAAGCCAGAGCGAGCAGCACAGATATTTAAAAAAACAGAAAGTAAAAGTATAGATGAATTTACATCCGTAGCCAGCCAGTTCCTGCTCGTTTTAACATGTCATTTTCTGTGCTCAGTTATGCTCCATGGAAGCTTTTGCTGTTGGATATACTTTGTACTCCCTGGTGGAATTTGTGCTCCTGGAATCTGGCTGGCTGTGTTGGCAGGTTCCTGATAAGGTTTAGGGCAGCTGGGGTTGAGTCTGGAGCAGAGACCAGCAGCAGTTCCAGTTTTCAATACGGCAAATCCACAAGATTCTGTGTTAGGGATGAACCTGGTGGAGCTGTGGAAGGAGGAGCAGATGGAGAGAAAAAAAAAGCTGTTAAATAGTATGTATTTACATGTGTGTGTAGCCATATGTATCAGAATTCCATCAGAGATTCTGAATAATTTCGAGAAATCTCTGCTTTTCCTGCCCCCAGGCGCAGTGGTGGTGAGGAGTTTACCTTTCTTCCCGTTCTTTCTGGTCTCCAGCTGCAGGGAATGCAGTTTATTTGGATATTCCTGAGCCTGGGCTCCAGAGCATGTTTGCCTCTGGCTACTGGATGTCTGATAAAACCCCTTTTTAAAAAATTCATCTATCCACAGGCAGGTCCATCTCTTTTTTTTTCACTTTCTTCTGCTTCCTTTTTCCTTCAAGGTCATTCCCTGCATTCAGCAGATGCAATTCTTGCCTCTGGTGTTGGGGGCTTTATTTCAGTAGGAGCAGAGCGATTTGCTGTGCTTACAGCTTCTGAAACCTGCAACCTGCCAAAGTGGAAAGCAGCAGAGGAATCAGAAAAATTCCCCAAAACAATGTGCAAAATGTTATTCTTTTTTCTGGGTTTGACTCACACTTGAGTCTTTCCTTTGTGTGACTGGAATATTTAGCTCTTTAAAACTTCCAATTTTCTTACGAGCTGATGACATTTCTTTCCTCCTGGGTTGATCTTTTTCTCACCACTGGTGATTTTTGTGACTTTATTTTGTACTTTAAATTTTATTTTTTTTCCCAGGCTCTGTTAATTAGTTGAGGACACACAGTTCTTTGCTATAGCACTGAATAAGCAGAAATTTCAGAATTTTTGTGAAAAGTTGGTGCATTTACTTCTGAATAATACTCCATGTAAAGATACTGCAGAATCTGTGGTCTGGGCACGTTACCTATAATTAGGCAGGGCTTTAATGAGATGCTCACATTCTTGACAGAATTAAAATCTGGTGATGTTTTGACTGGAGCTGTTTGAGGGAAGGTTGGAATGTACTTTAAAAAAAGCTGTTGCCTACTGGGTGTGGAAATCCAAGTTCTGAGCAAAAAAAAGAAGAGTTTTAGTATAAACATGGCCACAATGTAATGATTCAGGCCTGTCTTGGCACAGTGGAATTGAGAAATGGACCACATTCCTTCTTTTTTTTCTTTTTTTTTATCCCTGACAGACAAAAATTAATGGATCTCCTGTTTTAGTATTTCTGAGTACCTTTCAACTGATGAAAGTTAAATAATCAAAAAATTATTTTTTTTGCTGTTTGCTTTTTTATAAGAGAACTTATAGTGTAAAAGATACCAAATAAACCATTTCTTGCATCAGAATGAATTTTTTCCCCATTTTTTTTATTCCTCTGAAGTTTGCATTTGAATGAGCTTTTTTTTCCCTTAATGCAATTCCAGCACATGCTCTGGAAGTTTGATTTTTGAGGACTTTCAGGAGAACTCGGACTTGTTCTGTTGAGCTGTGGCTTTAGTGTGAGTTTGTCTTCCAAGACATAACAAGAGGATTTGGGCTGTGAGCACAGCAACTCCTTGCCAAAAATTGCATTTTCACTTTTGACTCATGCCCCCTTTTTAAGAATGAAGTCTTCAGTTTGCAGTAAGTCGTGTGGGTTTGATTTTTTTTTTTTTTTTCTGAATTTTATCCGAGCATGGCTTTTCCTGGACCTAACTCTTGTTTTTCACCACGACATTACTTGGTAGAGCTCTGGGAAACCAGCAGCTGCCACAAAGTCCTGTCAAGAGGCCTTTGGTGCAGATTTTTTTTATGGGGACAATTGCAGTGGATATTAAAATACGTGGCACAGGGTAGTTGTGAAGGAACAAAAAGCTCTTCCTGAAAAGCTATGGCAATGGGATTACCAAACCCTACACCATGTAAATATTCCTTGTAGGGGAGGTAGAGGTAAAAAGAGAGGCTGTGGGTTTATTTTGCTGGTTTTTTTGGTTTTTTTTTTTTCCCAGAAGAGGCCTGATGTACTGCTGGCTGCAGAGAATTTGGTCTCCTTACTTTTCTTCTCATTCCCAGCTGGTCCTTGAGATCGGCCTCTCCTGCTCCCAGTGAACTTTTGACCCAACTAATATCTTATCTTATATGTGGTGAATATAGTTTTCTGATGAATATTCATCTGATTTTTTAATTTTTTTTTTTTTTGCTTAGTAAAACCAATGACCTTGTAATCATCTCGATTGCTTTCTGCATATGAAAGCACGCAGAAAAGGTGCTCTGCATTTATACTTTTAGAAAGTGGCAGTTAAAAAAAGGTAAAACCTTATCAAACCCAAGCTCCTCTGTTCAAATGTTTGCAGTATAAACTGGTTTATAGTGGCTCGATGTGGTGCTTTTCTGACTGTATTTTTTATAGTAGGTTTTAAAATTTTAATAACATTTTTCCAAAATGCACGGTAGGAATATATTAAGTTGGGGGCTTGTTATTGACTTTAAGCTTGTAAGTGTTGGATTGTGTTTATTTATGGAGTAAATGCAATATTTCCAATTAAAACTTGAGGAAAGAGAAGGGAAATTATTGAATTAATGGTTGTAAGTCTTGGGTTGTGTTTATTTAGGAAGCAAATGGAATATTTCCAATTGAAACTCGATGAAAGGGACTAACTAAAAAAAAAATCTATTGAAATCTAGCTTTTTTTTTTTTTTTCCTGTGTGCTACTGTAAGCATGGAGATTCCATTCTCAGACTTTTAAAATCATTCCTAACCTTCGGAGACGTTCTTTCTAAGAGCCTTTGGAGTTATTTTAAGCGTTCCTTTCTTTGTGCCACTGTGAGAACGGTTTGGGCCAATCCCCAGTGGCTCTGAGAAGGTTGTTCACACACTCCTCTCTCCTCCTGCGCCGGCTCCACCAAACATCCTTTTAATGACACAGACAAAATGCGCTGGTGTCTAATTTTATGAGCAGAGCTCAGCCATGCAGAAGACTTTCGAAGATTTATGGTGGTGAAGCCACTAAATATACTTATTTCTAGCCAGATGCAAGCCAAAGTTAGTGGGGAAAATGTTGGCACTTAGGGCCGCGTTTAAATACATACAATCCTGAACATAAATAAGATTTTTTTTTTGTGGGGGGACTCTGCTATGTTCTGTTTGCATTTTTGAAGGAGAAAAAAAAAAAAAAAAAGAGAGAGGAGGAAAAAAAACTGAGCAAGCCACAATTTTTCTTGAGGGTATGTTACTCTGAGATGAGCTCAGATCAGAAGTGCCTTTAAAGATCTTTGAGTCTAAGAGCGAATTGTAGATTTGTAGAATGGTTTTGGGTGTGAGGGGGATGTTAAAGTTTACCCAGTGACACCTTCCGCTGTCCCAGGTGCTCCCAGCCTGGCCTTGGGCACTGCCAGGGATCCAGGGGCAGCCACAGCTTCTCTGGGAACCTGTGCCAGGGCCTCACACCCTCCCAGGGAGCAATTCCTGCCCAAAATCCCATTTAATCCTACCCTCTGGATGGCCCCGTCCCTCCGTTGTGTCAACTGCGCCGCTAGCTTGGTGTCGTCTGCAAACTGGAAATTCGAGAAATCACTTAACTGTATAAAACGTGGAATTACTTTGCTCTTGTTTCAGGCTTTGAGAGCAAAAGAGATGAGGGGCTCAAATGCTTGAAAAATGAAGTGAAATTGACCCCTATTTTTCAATCTTTCAGCAGGGAGTAAAATAGTTGTAATCTCTTGACATAATTGGGAATTTCTGTCTTGAAACATTGCCATGTGTTAGGCTGCTGAATTTCTGTTAATGTTTGACCTGAAAATCATTTTCTTCCCATCCTAAAGCCAGGCAGAGGCAGAAAAGACAGGCTAGATTGCCTTGTGGATTAAAAAGAATATTCAGAAAAGCGATAATAGGCAGGGTTACGTTGTCTTGATTTCTGGCAGCTGCTTTTCATAGCCCTGGTGTGTTCCCAGCCTGGTTTTAGCCTGTATTATCTCTAAATGTACTTTGCTCATTTTCAGCTGTGTTGCCACTGGTGAGAAGGGCGTAGATGGCAGTGGCTTCCCATGTTATTTTCATGTGCTTGTTGTTTATGAAGTTTTCTTTCATGTTAATTGATTTTGTGTGATTGTTTCTAATTATCTCTCTGTGATCTAAGCTGGCTGAGTAAGAGGACGAGTACATCTCACTGCCTAGTAACACCTAATTAAGAAAGAGGTCCTGCTTTTGAATTTCCTCTTTGTCTTCTCATTCTTCCTCTGATCTTCTCAACTCTGTTCAGCCAGAGTTGTGTGAAGAGCCTGGGTGTAGTTACCTCACATCTGTATCTTGGAAACTTCCACCACGGAGCCTCTACGCCTCCCTTGGGAGGTTGTTCCAGAGACTGATGCTCTCTTTGTAAAATGTGGGAGTTCTGGAGCAAAATGTTCAAGGCTCATGACTTGTTTTCCTCTGGATCTCTGAGCAATCTTATCTTTTCTCTGCAGTTAAAAGGACATCAGTTTTCTGTGCAGCAGACATCAGTATTTTTGGGGTACTTGTACAACTAGTGTTTCTGGGATTGCTAGTGGGAGTTGCAGCTATTCCTTGTATCCCACATTTCCCAGCCAGTAATGGAAAAGGGATGAGAGAAAAGTAATTTCTTCAGTTGCAGCAAGACTGGTTTGTGCCTCCTTCTTAGCTCTCGTCTGCGTGTTTCAAATCAAAGCAAAAGCTCAGAATTGTAACAGCGTGGGAGGTGTTGAGTCTCTCGAATCACTATAAATAGTGGCAGACTTGGGAAAGCTTGGGAAGTACGCTAGTTCTCTTTGGGAATCTCATTTTTTTTTTTCCCCTGTGATGTACATGCTTTCAGAGGAGCATCTGCCTGAAACCTTCTGATTTGGCTGAATGTATGCCGAGCTTGAATGATGTGCATTATGTTCAAATAGGTTAAAAATGCAAACAAACTTTTTCTAGTCATTGTTAATCCGTAGTTGTATTAATTGATGTGAAAGCAGATTGTAGTTAATTACTATGAGCTAATCAGCTGCGTAGGAAACAAAGAAGGCCCTATTTTCTAGCTTTTCTAAGCATTTGAAGCTTAGGCTTTTCTGTTGAGGAGGTGAACGTAATCTTTGTGATTACAGGAGTTTTTCACTTGGAAATATGCAGAATTTTGATTGTAGTATCCAAAGAGTGGTTGGTGTTGCAGTCTGCCTGTCCTTGAAAAAAAAGTGGCTGAACTTGATCCCTGAGTGCCAAAGGAGTTGAATCCTCTGTTTGTTGGGCATTTGGTACTCAAGCAATAGTTTTAAAAACCTGCTAAAGACTTGGATCATCCTGCAATGTGTCACTGATAAAAATGTCCTTTAATTCTTTTTGTCTGCACGTGCTTCCTCTGTGTGCTCCCCCTTCTTTCGGTAAGAGGCTGCTCTCCTCCTTTTCACCCTAACAAAGAGCAGCTCGAGGAGGAGCCAAGCCATGAAAGGTTTCAGGTTTTTCCCTGAAACCGAGCGTGGCCGTGTTGTTATTCCCGATTTCCTGGGGAGACTTGGACTTGTGACTCGCGTGTCCCGCAGCCAAGGTTTGCTGTTCCTGCGGGGCTCTGCCGTGCTGCAGGAATGTGGCCGTCACCGCGCTCTTTGTTCCCGAGTTTGGGGTGGTGTTCCAAACACCCCGGGCCCGGGCTATGAAGTGCCTGGAGCTTTGATCTGCCCCGAGAAGTTCCTCTGGCTTGGTGGGGGTGCTTTGATGTTCTCTGCTTGCTGCCTGCCAAGTCCTTCTGGTGGAGGGGCAGCGCCGAGCTGTTGTCCAGTGAGGAACCAAGGCCTCATCTCTCCACGCATCCAAACACTTCCTTGCTCTCAGGGTCTCTCTGCTGGGGGAGTTTGTCCATGTTAGTTGTGATTTTTTTTTTTTTTTTGGTTCTAAATTTAGCAGGTTAGCTCGATACTGTGCTGGAGGAGGGCTGGGCCCTTTTGTTGACACAGCTCGCTGGATGTTTGAAATGCCTTTTGCCTTCTCTGCACCCAGCTGTGCTGCTAAACTGGAAAGGGAAGGCTGGGAGAATTGGGATTGTTCAGCCTGGAAGAGAGAAGCTTTGGGGTGACCTAATGGTCCCTTGCAGGACTTTAAAGAAGCCCGTAAGAAAGATGGGGAGTGACTTGAGACAAGGAGCTCAGGAAAAATGGTTTTAACCGCATTCTACTCCTGCATGTGTCCGGAGCAGGTNCTCTGCACCCAGCTGTGCTGCTAAACTGGAAAGGGAAGGCTGGGAGAATTGGGATTGTTCAGCCTGGAAGAGAGAAGCTTTGGGGTGACCTAATGGTCCCTTGCAGGACTTTAAAGAAGCCCGTAAGAAAGATGGGGAGTGACTTGAGACAAGGAGCTCAGGAAAAATGGTTTTAACTGCATTCTACTCCTGCATGTGTCTGGAGCAGGTGGTGCTGCAGGAAGTAAGCAAGGTCAATATGCTCTTGTCAGTGGCAAGAAGACAGGATGACTTGACCCCTTTCAGATATCTTTCCCACATCTTTTTTTTGGTTGGCAAGAGGCTGAAATTTCTCCTTTTGGGAAAAAGTTTGTAAGGAATATTCGTGTTCAGGGAATGACTGGACATGGCACTCGGTGGTGCCAAGGTGGTGATCAGTCAAAACTTGGACTGCAGTGATGATCTCAGAGGTCTTTTCCAACCTAAATGATTCTGTGATTCTGACATATATCTACAGTTAGATTTTAGAAATTGTGCCACATGTTTTCAGTTAATTGTTACATTTTACTGACTTAAAAAATAGCAGTAGATCTACTGTACTCTTCTACACCAGGGTGATTGTGCTTTGAGGAAAAAACCCATTATAGCAATTATTATTAGCTGTAGAATCCATTAAAATACAGAATTTGAGTTACGTCAGTGTTAGTGACAATGAAACCTTGTGAAGGGCATCATTTAAAATTGAAGTGCTCCTATTAAGACTGTAGAAAAAGAAAGGAGAGAATTATTTACAATAAACCTGGGTGGCACTGTCAAGATTCCTAAAATGTGACAGATGAGTCAAGTAAGAACTCCAAGGTGGTTGTTGCTGTAAATCCTTTTGCAGATCCAGGATGAAATAAGAAACACGAATGATGAAATGTGTCTTGGCTTCTCTCTGTTAAGCAAATGGGGATCAAAGAAACTCCTCATATTCCTGTTCTCCAAAAGCTCCTGGTAGGCAGTCTGAATTACAGCATTCTAGGTTGTTTTGGGCTTTTTTTTTTTTTTTTTTTTTTGGGTTTTTTTTTTTTTTTTTTTTTTTTTTCTGAAAGGGAAATGTCTTGGATATGATGAATCAGGTTTGGGGAAGCTATAGAAGAGTACCCTTGTATTTGTCTGAATTGTATCCCCCTGATGTTTGGTTAGTTTCCCATTTTAAAACAAAAACTCGTTAGCGATCATTTTAAATACACTTAAGCTCTGAAACCAATCCTTGTATTTGTTGTGAATGTTAATGCTATAAAGAGGGCACGCTTTTATTTTGAAAAGGGTGAATGAAATGCTCACACTCACCAGCAGCTTTCTGGCGGTTCTTTTTTGTTTTCTTTTTTTTATTCTACTGAAGGAAAAACTATTGTTTTAGCATTGTTTTGTGTCTGGATGTCATGTTCCTCTGGTCACATGCTGCACTGCTAATACTTCTCTGAGACAAATTGCTGAAAACATTGGCTACGTTTGAGGTTGCAAGAATTCTCTATATATAGTGACAGAATTGATTTTTTTGGCTCTGTTGCTAGTGGCAACTCATCCTAATCCCAAACTGTACAGTAATGTGATTTATGGGGAGTACATTGCTCGCTAGTGAATGTTGTCTGGAATTTTTTTTTCTCTGTGCATTGCTGCAGGGGCACTGTTTAGGCACGAGGTAAAGATATTTCATGGTTTATCACAGGTTGTGTGGATGGTTAGAACATCTAAAATTATGAATAAAATCGTAGCTCTCAAATGCATTTGGGAAAAAAACTGCTTCATTGTTTTTGATAAAGGAGAAGTTTATCATGAATTGGGAGCTTGTGCTGATAAAAATCATAACTATCTCCTGTTTAAGGCCCAATTTGCATGTGGGTGTTTTCACACCAAGCATTTTACATATGTGTTAGTATCTTTTTGTTCAAATCAAATAAATTTTATGAGCACTAAAAGGCTTCAGTTAGAAACGTTGCCAAGATGTGTTATGTACATTCTAATACATTCTGTATGTTGTAAAGAGCTCTTAAAATTGGCCTCTGAATGTCCTGCTAAAAATTGTGACTTTTTAACGCATTGTGTGGGGAAGTTTCGGGTTTGAAGAGCATCAATTAAACTACTGTGAGTAAACAATGCACTTTTGAAAATCCACATGGGCTTTTTAGAAAGGGCATTTCAGAACAGGGAAATCATTCATGGTTGGTCATGATGGTCATCAAGGTCTTTTTTTTCCCACCTGAACGATTCTGTTTGTGAGAACTTGTGAAGACGTTCAAAGTAAGACTTTCTGTCTTTTGTTTTTCAAAGCAGGAGCTCATTTATCTGCTCTCTGTGGGCATGGAAGGCAGAGTTATTACTCCTTGGAGTTGAGTGGCACTGTGAGAACAGTGGTGCCTGCAGTTGCTGAGGGGATGGCAGGAGGATGATCTAGGTACTGAAAATTGTGTGTGAAACCTGGAGTAAAAACAGTTGTAGGTGGATGCTGGCAGGACAGCTTCGATTCCTTGATTATATAGCTTGCTGTATTCTGATACATTGAAATATTGGCAATATTTTTAGCTTTAATACCTCTATTTACATTCAGGAGAATTTTCTTTCCGTGTACTTTTATCTTAGCTGAGGATAAGTGGAGATTTAGAGGGTAAACATTGCAAAGGACAAATGGTAGCAAAGCTGTCAGAGCTGATTAGTTTTAGGTGTGAGATGAGCAGGCTTCTAATTGCAGGGCAGAGATACAGAATCCAGCGCAGTTGTGAGTTACTGTAAATCCTCTGTGTAGCAGAAGGATGGAGCAGGGCTCCTCAGGGTGATAAAAATTTTCTGTAGTAGCTGAATCAACAAGGGATTACTGTGTGCTTGGCTGTAAAAGGGATGGGGCGGATATTGTAGCTCCTGTTTGCTCAGGGAAAAACTGTCGGAAAATCATGACATGCGTTTTAGAAAGGAATTTGTAGAGGAGAGAAGAGCTCTGCTGTGCTACAGGATGTTTGAACTGCCTGTTACTCCCTTTCTACGGGAATTTATGAAACTCTGTTCGGAAGAGCTATTTTAAGACTAAAGAGGAGACAGTACAGAGTATGTATGTTAGAGTCAAGTTTAAAAAAAGGCCGGTTTTTTATTTCTTTTGTGCTTGCCAGAGAACTGGAGCAGTGCACTGAGGTAAGCAGAAAGTGAGGGCTGACTTGCCAGCGAGCTGCAGGAAGGAGAGCTGAATTCCTTGACTCAGCAAGCAGAGAGTTTCCTGATGTTACAAATATTTGTGCTTCCCGAGTCGCAAAGATGCCCTTCACACGTCTGCTGAGACCAGGCAGACCTCAAGTGGATCCACGAGCAGGAAATGTCACTGGCCTCTCGTGCTGGGTCACAGAACTTCTTTGTGGGCAAAAATGTGGGCTGTGGGTGACCTCGCCAGGGTGGTTTTGAGTTTGTTCTGCTGCCTCGTGTGCTTTCACAGCTGGTGGGACCTTGGCCTGCCCAGCAGCGTTCTTGTTGAAAGCCTTGGCCCAGAGGCCACGTTCGCACCGCGTTGGGATGTTTGTGGTGC
This sequence comes from Bombycilla garrulus, assembly GCA_013400315.1. Lineage (NCBI taxonomy): Eukaryota > Metazoa > Chordata > Aves > Passeriformes > Bombycillidae > Bombycilla > Bombycilla garrulus. The sequence continues at coordinate 223,579 of VXBU01007392.1, read as the reverse complement.
GAGAACTCCGCGCTGTCCGTACTCGCCGTGGGAGGGGAGGCTGGTGTTCGGAATCCTGTCCAGACTGGTGGTGGCTTGGGCTTCTGTGACCACAGATTGCCTCTGATGAGAGCAGAACTCAGCTCCTTCACGCAGCTGGTGGGCAGAGCCTCCTGGGAAGCAGCCAGGAGCGATGGGTTCAGCTTAGTTTTGCTAAGGAGCGGCTCGTCCCGTTGTGTGGGAAGGTCAGGAATTTCAGCAGAAGCCCCTGACGGCTGAGCAGGGAAAGGATCTGAGGTGGATGGGCAGGAAGGGAGGAGCGTGAAGGCTTTGCTTGGCTGCTCAAAGACAATGTCAGTGACACCTCCAGCTGGGCAGGGAGTGGAAGGAGGGATGCTCTGCGAATAGGAGCAGCGAGTCATTTTCTGAGGCAGCCTAGCGATGCAGTGCAGACCCAGGAAAGGGTCTGCGGCGCTCAGCAGTTTTATTTTCCCCACTCAACCATTTCCGGGCAAATCTTTCCCTTTACTGATGTCTAGGAGAATTATTAACATGTAATTTGGAAAGAATAGCCAAGGTAATGCTCTGATGTAGAAATACGTTCATCAACAGGAGCTGGGGGAAGAGTTCCACGTGCGTATCTCTGCTCTGAAGGGCATGGATGTGAGGTAATGTGGGAGGTAGCAAGTTTAACTGGATCCCAGGCAAATAAAGCCAGCCCAAAAATCCTGGCAGCAAACCAGTGTTTGAACAGTGCTGTTAAATGCCCAACACAGAACAGTAACTTCTTGTGGAGTTTATTTAATAGGTGGTGCGAAGACTTCAGCAGGAAAGGCAATAGGGGCGGTGCTGATATTATTCAAACCCAACATGGGACTTTTGCTCCTTAATAAAAATGCTGCTGACCTGCCCATTTCTAAGCAATAACATAAACCTGGCGGGTGACAGCGTGCATATAAAAGAGTCATCTTTCTAGGAAGGGACCTGTTTCATTCAGATGATATAAAACCATTGAACAAAAGAGTTTGTTGTTTTTAAAACCGAACATAAAGGCTGTAATTTGCTGTCAAGTGACCTCTGGTGATTCTTTTCTTGGAGTGGCTGAAAAGGAACCTAAAGTATTCTGTGCAAGTGGAGACTTCGGTCTTAAATGAAATGCAAGTGACTTTCTCCTTGCTTACAACTTCTTAATTTCTTCAGTTGCCTTTTTGCAAGAGCAAAGGCATGAGATCAACTCTTTCTGCAGCCTGTGTACAGATAACTTCAGCAACAGTGGTGCTCTGAAAAATCATTTACCCTTCAGATGCTCAGAATTATACACAAATCTTCTAAAACATTTCTGTAGCGGTGATTCTGTTTAGTAAAGAGAAAAACCACGAAGAGGAGCTTATTGCATGCAGCGTTTGAGAGTCTTGTCGTGATGAATAATTTCTGTAGATTCATTATTGCTCCAGGTGTGTTGTCTTTGTCTCTGCTGGACACGGGGAGGGAATATTAATGCAGTGTGTCCCTGCATACACGGGCATTCCTGGAGTCCCTCATTAGCCATGCAGCTGCTGCTGCATTATCTTATCTCAGCATTTATTGCCAACCTCTGCCCTGAACGGAGCCACGGGGATGATTTATGTTGGCTGGAGCGTTTGGGGTTTCAGTTGTGCCTTTGTTAGTGACACACCTGTCCTTAAATTAAAAACCAGGTAACAGCAATTTTTTTGGTTATGCGGTATTGATTCATTACGGCGCATTTCTCGTTTTGCTGGGGAAAAGTGGGACGAGGCATCCACATAAAAGTACTGATTTAAACCAAACAAGGATGTTGGCATTCCTTAAAAAAACCTGTTTTCCTTCAAGAGGGGGAAAAACGTTTTGGCCAATTCCCTCCTCCCAGGTATTTCAGGATTGATCCCCTTTGGATTTTGTAGTCAGCTGTCCTGGCTGGGTGCACTCCCAATTTCTTACACTTATATTCACACTTGGAGCACTCACAGAACCCAAACTGTTCGCTTTTGGGGAGGCTGCAAGCGTTGTACGAGGTGGCTTCTGTGGGACCGTTGCCACAGTGCTGTGGCACCTTTACACGGACTGATAGCAGGGTGGAAAATTGGCTGCGCTTCCCAAATCTGAGTGTGGCAAGCAGTGCCAAGTGCAGCTGGGAATCCCTCAGAGGTCGATGGATCAGTGCTGTCCATGACTTCAGTCACAGCATGGAGGGTGGGATGGGGCTTTTGGCGAGGGGAAGGAGCCTGTTAAATCTGGAGACAGGGCCACATGCAGGGTGACCTTGGGCTGCGGGTGACAGGGGCTGGCAGGAACCTCCGGAAGATCAGCAAAGGCAAATGCCAAGTTCAGGGGCATTCCAGCCTTGAGCAATAGGCCAGGCTGGGACTCCAGGCTGGAATTTCAGCGCCGTCCTGGGCAGAAACACTTCACTGCATGTCCTCACTGGTAAAGAGTTTGGTCAGGAGTGATTTGTGTACTGTAATGCCTAACTGGCACCTTTATCCTGGCAGCAGTAATGCAATGTGCTTATTTATTCCCTTTGCCCACTAAAAATCATTCATCATTTAAAAAGAGGACAAGAAAGAATAAATACAAAGAAATTCAACAATATTTGGGGTTGATTCAAGCTGATGGAGTGGGTTTTTTTTTGTCACTGGGATAAAACCGGCTGCTCCCCTTTTCCTTTCTTTTTTATTAAGAGAGCTGTCTGTTTTCATGTTTCTAATGGAAAATTTTGGGGTGAGTGTATACTAAAAAAAGCCAGGATAGTATTCCTTTGGACATGATTGCACACTGAGTGTGTGTGCTTCCAGTGTACATTATAAGCACAAGTTGTAAAGTCATAATTTTCCACTGGCATGTGTTCTAGCTGTCAGGAATTATCCTTGATCTACTTTCTGGGAAGCTGGAAATTTTTGGGTATTTCAAAATTCACTGATTCATCTTCTCTAGTGTTGGTGGATTGAGTCAGGTTGAACCCAGCTGCAATGTGCTCTGCAGTTCTTAGGGAGATTTACTTCAGGGAATTTTTGATGGGGTGAATTAATTTCAGGTCAAAGGTATGTTTTTTTAGCCTAATATTTTTGGATGTTTTGGGTGTGAGACTAGTTTATCCCTATTCTGAGGCTTCGTGTTAATTGCAAAGATTTTAAAATTTCATTAAAATTTCCAAACAATTTGTCTGAATGTTCATAGCCAAAAAAAAAAAAACCCCACAAACACAAAACTGCTGATGTCCAGTGAGCTGTAGGAATTTTCCAGTTAATACCTTGGTTTTTTGATCATTATCACCTTGCAGGAGAAGCTGTTCCAAATGGGATTCAGGCCTTGCCTGGTTCACTGTTGAATTTCTCAGCCTTTGAATTGAAATACATTCACTGGTGCAAATTTATGCTCTTCTTTTATTCAAGAGCCCTGAACGTGAAGTGTGTGTTTACATTTTTGCATAGCTCTGCATGGAATTAAATTTTTATACAGCAACTAATTCACTTTCTGGTTTTTAGGGTGTCACTGGGTTTAACTTTCTGCTGTGCAAGCTGTGACTTTGATCTTCAGATTTGTACAACTGCACAATATTGGCAAATGTGACATTGTCTTATAAAACTCTAATGTATGTTTTAATGTTCTTATATTGATTTTTCATGAAGGTGTGAGCTTTACACATTTCCAGCCCAAGTGGATATCCATGAAATAATTAAGCCCATCTGTTTCTCCAGTTTCCCTGTAGGAAAAACTTAATGAAATGTGATTCTCCACTGACCTGACTCCTTAATTCACATTGTTATGCTCTTCTACAATGGGAATATAAAAAGATACCTCAGTATTTCATAGCATCTGTTACCTTTAGTGGATATGAGGGATGGAAATACATGCCAGTGGTTGAAATTTGGGGTTAGGAATTTGCAGAGAGGGCTCGACACTAGAAAAAGTGGCATTAGCAAAGTGAGGATGGTGGGGAGAGAAGTCTTCTTTCTCCTCCAGTCTTAGAGTTCCCTGGTCTCACTGAGCCTGAGTGAAATGGGGTGAGGGGAATGAATGTATTGCATTAACGTTGACAGGATAAAGAACATATTTAGAAATTACTGTCCACAAACTAAGATGCCTTTTTGGGGAGTGCAGTTCTGGTGTTTCCTGTATTTAGTTAATGGTTACTTTGAGAAAAAGATGTAAAAGTAGGTAGTAATGCTTTCTAGTTTAAAGAAAAAAACCCACTAAATAATGTTCCTGCTTCCTTCCAGACTCACTAATTCTCGTCTTAAAATTTACCAGTAGTTAGAGAACATTTTGTTACTTCATGGAAACAAATGTTTCCTTATAAGAATGGATTTGAGAGTCCTTCCTGAAGGACAATAATGTTAAGACTATCCCAGCTTTGCACATAAAATCTGGATACTCACGTCAAAGTTTTCACACTGCCCAAGTTAAGAAACCATGATGCATTTATTAGTCAGACTTCTCTTTTCCCCTGCTCAAAATAATTTTCTCCTGGGAAATGCATTGACTTCAGTCTCCCCTTTCATCGTGTTTTGTAATACATTCATAGTTGTCATAGAAGGATTGCTGTGTAAACTGTCCCGAGGTTAAAAGCAGCTTTGTGCCGGAGCAGGGGAGGGAAGCGCGGTCCCAGAGCCGCAGGGAGCACCGGCTCCAAGGAATGCAGACGGCTGTTCCCCACAGCCTTTCCCTGCTTAACCATTTTCTCCGTTCAGCAAAACAAATTTAAATATTGGATGCATCATCTTGCCAGCTATTTCCCCCTTTAAAATACAGAACAAAATCTAAAACTATTTTTCATAGGGAGCTGCTGCTGTACAATCCATTCTCTTCCTGCCAGAGCTTGTGGTCGGTCCAATTCCAAGATTTCAGTTGGTTTTGGGAGTCAGTTTGATTCCCATCTTATTTTGTAATCCCACACAAGGGCTGGTTGAATGTTTTTGTTTTTCCTCTTTGGTGCAGAACTTTTACTGTAGAAAGTTCTTGGGGGTATCTCGGGCCACCTGCTTGTCACAGTCGTCGTTTTGCAATTAATTTAAGATGAATTTGGTTTGAACGGGGTGGGGAAAAAAGCTCAGGTGAAATACACAACTTCATATCCAGGTTTGGTGTAATTCAGGCCTGGTTGGATGTTTTGAAATTCAGTTAGCTGAGAATTGGAAAATAACTTTGTTTGCCTGAAGTATTCTCAGATCTAAGTTCCAAAGACAGCTGCTTGTTTTCTTTGACCTTTTCAGTATTGATAACACGTTTCAGCTATTCCTTGGAGTTATCTGTGCAGTTCCTTATACTTCTGATAGAAAAGGCAGTCTTTTCAGAGGAACGTTGTGGTTTCTAGGTGTTTGCTGAACTGACTGGGATATTGGATTTTGGAACAGCAGATCCTGAAAGAAATTGGGTTATAATATTAGCTGGAGCACTTGGAGTTCCTTACAAAGGAAATTCATTCCCAGGCATCTCAGCCAGCTTCACTTATTCCTGTGGAGGTGTTTCATATGGGAGTCAACAGCCCTTGGAACCACCTGGGCTACACCAGGGGGATTTGGGAAGTTTAACTCTCAGAGCTGGAATATGGCCAAATCTTTTGGGCTCTCATTGGTCTGGGAAGAATTTTTAGCAATCATGCTGCATTTAAACTTCTGTTTTACATCCCGTTGGGAGAGCTGAGCCTGTAGCATGTGGATGCACTTCACAGATGAAATGGAGTAGACGGGAATAAAAGGAGCTTGTCCAGAGCTCCTTTTTATTGAGTTAGCTTTATTAGAGGATGTTCCTGAGGTGTGGAGTTTGTTTTTTTTATTGGTGTGTCACCAGAATTACTGTGTAACTAATTTAAACATAATTAGATTTTTTTTTTTTGGGCCTATAGTGTTAGCCTTAAGCTGAGTAGTTTGTGGTATAGCTTAAAGAAAATAACTCTGATCAAAATAAGTCTGAAGAAAATTAAGTGAGTCTGTGTAGATACATAAAGCCAAATCCTGTTCTGTGCTCCCAAATTCCTCCCTCAGCTGTACCACTGGAAAGCTGGCGAGCTTTTCATGAAGAAAATGCTATTTATGCCTGGGAACTGAGTAGTCCTGGGAACTGAGTTTGCCCAATAAAACTTGGAAATTCAGCCATCACATATGTGAAGTCCACACACAGTCGTTGCTGGGCTACTGATGTTCACTTTTCAAACCATTTCCCTTTTTTGTTGCTGTTTCACCCTGCAGACTGTCCAGCAGAAGCTCCTTTTAAAGTAAAGTATTGAATTTGTAGAGTTTTGCTCTCTGTGTTAATGGATTTTGACTAAATTATTGAATTTTGAGTGTTTTGCTTATTGTTCTAATGGAATTTCTTTGCTCTTCTTTCAGAGCATTCAGTCAGAAAAGAGCTGCAATTGAGAAAGAATATGCACAGGTAGGTTCTGGAATAATTTTGATAGGTGTGGCATCGTTCTGTTGGGTTAATTTTTTAATTAGCAAATCACCACGGTGTGTGGTTTTTTTTCATTTATCTTTTCCATAAATTACTTGCTATGAAAATGTGTTGAAATTTTGAATCAGTTTGGTCTGTACAGGACTTAAGCCCATTCTGTATTTTCATGTATTTTAACTTGAGGAAGTTCTGGAGTAGAGAAAACATTTTTAACATTTTTTTCCCCAATTGTTACGAAGTCAAACTCCATGTGGTTTTCTCAGAAGTCAGTGTGAAACTTGAGTGAAAGGTAAAATCAGGTCAATTAGAGGGAGGGGAAATGTTCTGGCTTACTCGATCCAAAATAAATTTAAATTCACATTCTTCAGTTAGAGCAGCTTCCCATTCATCTGAAATAAAAGCGGATTTGGCCTCGTGCTTGTGATAGGGAGTGGAATGAATTTTGATTTGTTTGTGAGAAAAGAGGGAGGATTGCTTTGTCTCCCCCAGTCCCAAATTAGAAAGCATCTAATAAGGGGAAGCTGCCTGTTTAATTTACAGTAAGGGCTCTTGGAGCTTAAGTCCAAGTACAACAGATTAAAAATACATTAATTTATTTTGAAATAGATTAAAGGTAGAATAAAATCCAAGGGAGTGAGCTCGTGGAGCTCAGCATGCCATAAATCCAACTGGAGATGTGCCTGACGTGGAATGTGAGAACACAAGCTGTCACTAGGCTCCTTCCAAGTGCAGTTTGTAGGATGTCATGTTAAACATCCTTTTAGTCCTCAGTGCTGCATCAGCCCCAAAAAAACACAGAGCCAACGTGTTCTGGGGCCAGACTTCCCTGTCACTTGGGAAAAGATGATTCCCCTGCCTGTGATGGATGGGTTTTTAGTGCTGGATTTTCTCTGTGTCTTCTCAGCCTAAAACTCATCTGAAAGCCCTTCCTAAATCATGTGGAATTTGTGCTGAATTAAGCCCACTCACTGACAAGAGTGTCATAAGTTATTGGTGTTCCCATTCTTCCTCCGAGTCTTGGCAACTATCAATTCCATTGGCAGCTGAACTGAATTTGATGAAATACCTGAATTTTTCAATGATGGTGCCTCCTGAAACTGTGGTTAAAAAATGTGTATTCTTGAGTGATTTCTTGAGCTGATGTAGAATATTTAACACCAGTGCTTAAAACACTTATCCATTAGACACTGGCAATGTCTTTTATACGCAGAGACACAACAGTCACTGCATTTAGGGAACAGTCTTGATAAGCTGGAAAAATAATTACACTCGGCACTTCGGGAACCTCCGACTTAACAACTGAGGCTTTCAGCTCCTTGGATTTAAACCCCCCCAGCTTTGCAGCAATGCAGCTGCAGCATTTGGGATTCACTGAATGGCTGTTTATATGAATGAAGTCTTGTGGGATCGCTTCCTTGGATTGCTGATAAGTGCACAGCTCCAAAACAACGCTGGATGCTTCTTCCAGGGCCTCTGAAAGGATTTCTGTTTTGGAGGTGGTAATAAAATTTCACATAAAGCCTTTTGGGGAGAGAAGTTGTGCTCCAAATCAAGGGGAAGTCGCATTCATCAGCAGAGGGATATTCCTTTTAAACCAGTTATAAAGGGAGCTGGAAATGCTCAGTAGTTTATGAAGCCGGATTTTTCAACCTTTTCACAGATTCCCTCCCAATGCTTCTCGTCACCTTAGGGAATTTGGAATATTCTGACATCTGACTTTTTTTTGGCGAGTTAGAAGCAGTGGAAGGGTGGCCAGTGAAAATAAGTTTCCCAGAACTGAACGCGTTGTTGGTTTAAAAAAAAAAAAATTGTAGGTTGGTGCCCTGCACTTGGGTGCCAAGTTTCTAAACACAGAGTGCTTTTGTTGGGAGCAGGAGAACCTGTCCAAAGGCAAGTGAAACACCCCAACCCAGTGTTTATAACTTGCTCCTAATTACGTGGTAAGTGGTGCAAATGTATGTGATGAATTACAGGACCTCGATTTAAATTTCCCTGCTCTTATTTTGTCCCGTTTTTTTTTTTTTTTTTGCGTTGTTTTCACTCAGTTGTACCTGTTGCCTTTGAAGGTTTTTGGAGCTGTTTTTTTTTTTTTGCTTATTGTCCATCTCCAGTGGGTTCTTTCCTGACTTTTCTAGGCTGTGCCGTGGTATAAATGGGAGAAGGATCCAGTGTATCAGCAATTCTGCAGTTTTCTGGATCAGCTGGGATTCTGCCCTCAGCTCCTCCACTTGTGTTTTTGGTCCTGCATTATTTAATATATGCTTAGAGGCTTACCTTAATATTCAGAAATGAGAGCTCAGAAAGGTTCTCATTTCTCACTAACAGTATGCCTGCTAATAGCATTTAAATTGCAATTTTATATTGTTATTATTAGCTATTCTCCATGATTAATAAGCTGCCTGAAGTCAGTGGGTGAGAATACTTCTATGGTAAAAGAAAAATTTACTGAATGTGTGCTTTTGCTGCTACATACAAAAAAAACCGTTTTACCCATGATGTTAAATAGATAAAATGTTGGTTTTTTGGCGTTTTTCTTGAGATCATAAATACATCTGTGCTGCAGTTAGTGTTATTTCACACTTTTAACTCATGAGACCTGTCTCTCACAGTCTGGGAACACACAGATGACCTTCCTTGTCATGTTTTGTTTTTGCTTGATGTTTCATTATCGTCGTTTCAGAGTAAAACGTGACTCCAGGCAATCAGCATGGCCTGGCCCCTTGGAATTTGCAAGTAACCTCAAGGAGGTTGAGTTTCCCTGCATGCTAATGAGTTTCTAATTGTAGTACCTCAAGTAAAGGCACTGATGTTGTACAAAAAAGGTGGGAGAGCCCATTCCCTGAGCTACATTTCAAGTGAGGCACAAGTAGAAGTGTCTGTTTAGGTTTGTTTGGTTTTTTTTTTTTAAGAGGCAGTAATTGTTAGGACTCTTTTCTCCTCTCCGTGTTTTCTAGAGGTCGAATTAACATTGAAGAGCTGTGGGTGCTCAGTAAAACCAGCTTATCTGTCATCAGGAGGGGACAGGGCACTCGGTGTTGATTGCTGTGTCTGTGGCACCGAGAAACTTCATGCATTTAAAGCATTTTCAAACGTGGAGAAAAGTTAATGTCGTTTGTAGCCACACAGTCCTGCTGGCAGCTCCTCACATCCGTGCTGGTGGTCAGGAGAGGAGCCTTGAATGAGAAGAAGTGGATGTGAGAGGGAAAAGCAGCTGGAGGTGGGGTGAGAGGAGCAGGAAAGGTAGGGAGGTGGATGTAAGCAGACACCGTGGTCACCAGTACCCATTTCCCTCACCCTGTGTCTCACCAGGCCTAGAAAACACACTCATTTCAAGACAGCAGCATATATGCATTAATATTTTTAAAAAATAATAAAATTAAAATATTCCTGTGGCAGTTTTTATCTGTATAATATGTGCATGTGTATACATATTACATAAAGCAGATGCTTAATAAATAAACATAACATGATTTATCTCTGTATATATATATATTTTATATGTAATTTATTTATCTATTTGCCAGAATGTACTGGTTTTCCGTTGTTTAAAATCAAAATAGAAGCTGACCATTTCTTTTACCGTGTTCTGACGAGGGTGCCAAGCTGCTCAGTGAGCAATTTTCAGAGGATTCAAATTGTCATTTAAAATTGTCATTAATTGAGGATTGAAAGGGTTTAAGTCAGATATTCCCACCATGTCTTAGTAACTTCTGCCATGGCTCATTTTTTTTCCTTTGCTGTTCTTTATCATGTATTCCAACACTTTGTGAAAATTAACTGATTGATCTTTATCGTGTGAAGACTGGAAAGGCGGTGGTATTTCCCTCATAAGGAAAGAGAGAAATTGAGCGAGTTTTAGCCAAAATAACACAAGTCTCTGATAGAATGGAAACGGAACTCTTTTGAAAATACGCTGATTTATGGCAGCATTTCAGTGGTGGCTGTAGGAGAGCGGGAGGATGGCAGACACTGCCCAGGAACAGCTGGGAGATTTGGGCATGGTGCTGGGGAGCTCTGTAAATAGAACCCTGTCAGCATGGAACACCAGTCACCTGGGTTGATTCCTAAATCCCACCAGGCAAACCCAGCCTTAAAACAGGCTTGGAGTAAGAAAAAAATGTCCAGGGTGAAGCCAAGTCTTTCCTCTGCCTCCGAGCTACGGAACCCCTGGAGCGGCAGGAAAAAATAACTGGAGGTGCATGCCCTGCAAACCCAGCAAGCAGCTTTCCATGAGATCATTCCCTGCAGTCTGGGCAGAATGGGTTGGATTTTTTAATCCCAGAGGATCCAGGAGGTTGCTGTGGGAGAGCAGGAAGAGATTGTGGACTTTAAGGGTGGGTCCCCGACTTGGGGACAAACAAGGAGCAGCCGTGGGTTGACTGCTCAGGAGCTGCTTTGTTAACAGATGAACTGAAGTTACTTGTTTCTTCCTGTGAGGATGATTTTAGAGTTACTGCAGTGTTAAACCTCCCTCTAGAGTATTTCTGTGTTACCTAAGATATTTGTCTTGGTTTTGTTTTATGGTGAAATCGATGACTTTTGTAATCAAGCAGTAATTTAAAAAATAACTGGGAAATTAGTTTGTGTGTGTGTATGGGAGATGTGTCCAAAGTCACTTCACCTTTTAGGAAATTTGGATCCTTGACTTCTGTGCTCCAGAACCTGAGAGAGGAGAGTTTAGTTTGTAATTAGTTCATACGCAGAAACTAGGTTGGGATTTTTTTTTATCTCAGGCTTATCTTTGGAAGGAATTTAGGTGTCATTCCGTGGTTTCTCTGCAGAGAAACTTTCACTTGTAGTGCATGAGTGGATTATGTTGAAATTTCCATCCTGGGTATCCTGAGCTGAATGGCTGCTGTATCTGGATGTACTTGGTAACAATTACTTTGAAAAAATAACAAATTGCTTTGAAACCCACCTGTGTATTTTTTGTAATTTTCAAACTTTCTGTAGGAGACATTGGGGAAAAGCTCAGAGTGAAATCTTCTTCCAGGAATGAACTCACCAAGTGTCTGCAAGTGTTAGTTTTATCATTGTGTCTGTTTAAAAAGACAGACAAAATATTCCAAAACCAACCAACCAAACAAACCCAGCCTGTACAAAGTGACCCCAGGGGCTTGAGGTGCTTCACGTGTGCTACCTAAAAGTGTGGCAGAACTTTGGGGTGCCTTCTTTCTACTTTGTTGGTAGTGTTGCAGACCATTTTAACAGGTAGTTATTCAGTGTTTTGGTTTAATTGAATGTGAAAACCATGTTTTTGTCCCCCAGTGCTGGGGAATGTTCTCCTCCCAGGCCAGAGCCTGGAGGAGACTTGGTGCCAGTCTTTATCCAAGTTCCTTTTTTTCCCAGTGGTGGCTGTGTGAATGTGGCACCTCTTTCTCTTACCTTGTACAGAGAGAACAGCTCCTGAAATCCTGTGATCCAAGGTCTGACTTCTGGAGTTCAGTGACTTAATTTAGGATATTTCTTTTAGATAATCGCTGGTGTTTTCTAAACGAGCTTTGGATTCATTAGGTAAAAATGCTCAGAGTAAGACCGGTGTTTCAGCCTGGGTTATGAAAATCACTTTAAGCCTGTATGTTGCCATATCCCTGAGAAATCTCATGTTTAGTGTTTAGGAATGCCTGTGATTTCAGATGCACCTGGAGCTTGGACTGTTTTGTTAGTTTGCTTTAAATCTCAACACGACTAACTTTCCATTTTTTGGGAGAGGATCCACAGCACTTTGCAGTCACTGCCTGGCGTGGAGATCATGAATATTGATGGCCTGGTTTGGTCCTTTCAGCCATGGTGGTGCACAATACATCAGCAGAACTTGCTGCTTCCAGAAAGAAAACACCTGCCTGGTACTACCTTTGGATTATGTTCTCCATTCAGAGCACCGGGATCTCCATCAGCGGGGCAGGAAAATGAAGTGGAGGACTCCGTGGCTATTCAGGCCATTCTTCCCGACAAAGCATGGAGAATCAGTGGCCGTGAAGGCCACAAAGGCTGATCTGCTCCATTTCATAAATGGTTAGGAGCACTATTGTGAATTTTAGAATAACTTGTAGAGACAAGTTTGACAAATCAGGTGTTATAATGGGATTATTGATACTATTCTGCACTTGTCACAGTTCAACCTCTTGGTGCACGTTTCCCTTTTCTCCCCCAAACAAGAAGCTCTTTAAAATTCTCTATATTAAATGTCCGTTTAACATTTAATATAATATACTTTGCCTGGAACAAAGACTGTGGCTCTATGAGTGACATTCCAAACAATATTATGGTTGACCTTCTCTTTTTATGTAGATTTTGCATTCAGTTGTTCGTGTACTTTTCCGTCTCCGAGAAACACATGTCAGAACTTAAAGTGGGGGGAAAAAGTGGGATATCTGATTTTGGTCTTGTCTCACTGGTTGTTCTGTTAGAAGAAAAATGAAAATGCCCTACACTGCAGCATTAGTCCATTTAAAAAGAATTTTAAAAGGCAGCCTTTAAAAAATGCTAAGCTATCTGCTACAGTTTTTATGGAATTCTTTAGGTTAAAATAATATTTCTCTAAGAACAGAGGAGGACTGTCAGCTTCTATTTTCAGTGAAAACATCTAGTTCCTTATAAAGGGGCTGCTAAGCTTAGAATTACTCTATTCCTACAAAGAAAGCCCTTCATAAAGAAACCCCATTTTTTGCTGAACTGATGCAAGCAAGTTTTCTCTGAGCCTGCTTTTAGCTGTTATTTTTCTTTCCGATTACTGCGCTCAGAAGCATCCAGGGCCTGGAATTTGGTTCCTTGTAAGTGGTTCTGCTTGCAGATGAAAAACTTTATTCTTCAGAGCTGCTCTTTGCTTGGCCATTCATCTCCAGCAGTGAGCCAGGCAGTGGATCCTGCAGCCTGTGGAGTTATCCATGACTTGATTCTGTGGGCATCGTTTTTTCTCTGCCATTTCGGCTTCTCTCAGCTTGCCTCGGCGTCTCAGCTCTTTCCTAACACATTCAACCCAGTCATCCTTCCCTGCTTTTCTTTTTCCTGGGATTTAAGAGGGCAGGTGAGTCACAACTCGAGGCTTTCAAAATAGGCACGCTGGAAATTTTGGGCCTCCGAAGTAGCAGCACCACCAGCGCTGAGTCACGAGTCCATGCCAGCCATACCCTGCCAAGGCTGCTCCATCTCTCTTTGGGTTCCTTTTCCACTCCTTTCCTTCTGTCTTGTCCTGGGAATACAAAACTCTTTCATTTCCTAGCTTTCCACACCTCATACACATCTCACATTCCTCCCAAAGCTCTTTGGGTGGAGGAGGTCACTGGAGGTTGCCCGTTCCAACCTCCTCAACAAAACTGCAGTCTGGTGAGGCCCTTACCCTTTTTAAACTTGGAAAACCTGTAAGGATCTCGGTTCCCGGCCTGCATCCCTCAGGAAAATTGTGTCTTTGTTCTCAGGGCTGTTGGAGAGCCCGGGCCCTGCCTGAGCCACCTCCCTGGCCGCTTTCCCTGCTCCTTTTTCCCAGTCCCCTGAGAACGGTGGTGCCATGTTCCTCAGGAAATGCATCCTGGTTTGCACACCACTGCTGGACGCAGCTGTGCAGGGATCTACAAGCCGTCAATCCTCCCAGAAATGCTCTGGATGTGGGTTTTTGGGGGTGTTCGTTTGGGGATTTTTAAATCGCTAAAGCTTGTGGGCAAGAAGTCAAGCATTCGATGCGTGAACATCACCCATCATCCCTTCCTTGCATTTTCTAGCAGGCCATAAACAAGTCAAAAGCTGCTTATCTCTTAACTGTCTTTTGCTTTTATTTACATTTCTGCACCTTCTCTGTTAACCTTGCATTTGTTTTGGAGCCATCAATCGAAGAAAAATCCTTTGTATCCAGCATAACTCTGCATCTTTACCTGATAATAAGCACCTTCACTGTTACAATCAAAACACCATAAGTTAGGGAAAAACAACAATCACTGGTTTGCCTGAAAATGGTACTCAGGAGATTGTAATTAAAAAGAAAATGTTGGTTAAAAAAAAGAAAAAAACAAACAAAAAACCATGTAGAAATGAAAGCATGGACAGTCATTCTTTGTTTGGTTCAGCTGGTTAATTCAGCTGATAAAATTTTCTCCAATTCAGCTGGTTGTCAAATGTTGGGCACACAGATGTAATTCACAGGAGATTAATTTTTTCTCTGTTTGATTGCACCTCCTGCACAGTAACTAAAGTGGTTTTGGGCTATGTGTGACTGTATTTTAGGCAATGACCTTTCTGAAAAGGTGCTCTTCCTTTTCTTGTGTCTCAGATGACACATCTCAGGTTACCTTAATTTTAATGATTGATTAAAAAAAAAAAAAAGGCAAAAAAAACCCCAAAACAACCGCCAAAAACCAAACAAAAAAAAACCAAAAAAACCCTCATGCAAACAAAAACAAACAGGAGCAGCCTGTCCTTTCCATTCTAGAGCAATTCCTGACCCCAGAGATGCAGATTTCATGTTGGACCCTCAGGAGTTCATCAGATGGATGTAAGGAAAACTGGCCAGAGCTTCTTGGCTACTGAAGGTGTTTGTGTTAGAGGATTATTTAAAGGGAAAAGTAGATGTGTTCTTAACTATTTTTAAAAACTACACTTCCTTCTTCCTCTTTCCAACCCTGGAAGTTTGCTTTCAGACCTGGATAAACCAGGACGTGTTGACAGCTCAAAAAAGAAAAAAAAAAAATAAAAACCCAACAGAGAATGTTTAAGTCAAATCTCCCCTAAGTGATTATTCAGTGTCAGACCCTGCATCCACAGTGGGTGACTTGTTCAGTTTTATACAGATAAAGGCCTTTAACTTTACAAAAACAGAGGGTGGAGAAAGGAAAGCCGTCAACTTTTAGGTCCTAGGGATTATTTCTGAGAGTTCTCCAAACTGTTGCCTCAAACATTTATTGTTCAATTTTATGGTGAGTGTGGCCAGCAGTGAAGCTCAGCTGAGTCCTTCCCTTCCACATCATTTTAGAAGGAATAAATAACAATATTTGAACATCTTGGTGCTGTAGATAAAGAAAAATCCAGCTGGATTCTGGAAATCTGTGGGTGTCTGGCATCCCATATAGGTGATGAAGTGTTTGGTTGTTATTCATTAAGTTAGTTATTAATCAGCTTTCCATTTTTTCATGGAAAATGAAATAAGCCAGTGCAACAAGTTTTGTACTGGGAGATTTCCATGTATGTAAAAATAAATTAGCTTCTGTTTTGTTGAGAAAACATTTAAAAATGTGGTTTGATGGGTAAGTTAACGTTTCCCCCTCACGAGTGTTTACATCAAGAAACACTCATGAGGGGAAGATCCAGTGTAGCTATAGTGCAGGAACCTTAACATTGATTTACATTTTAATTTATGGATGTAAAGCGTTCTTTTCAGTCACCAGAATTGTGTTATGATGGCACAAAGTTATTCCTGCTATCCATTTTTAAATTTTCAATATTACTCCATGTTTTCTGCTGGGCAGATATCCTGCCTGGTGCTCATTTCTCTAGCAATATAATCTTCACTCCCTTTTGCAGTTTAAAGAGTAGTTTGTCATATTTTCAACAAAAATAAAAGCATATTTCATACTGGTAGCAAACAGAAACGAATTGAGTAGGAGGAAACCTACAGATTTATGAAAAAAAAATCTCAGCACTGGTTTTCTTAGCTCTGCTTGTGTCCAAATATGGCTCAGAGCTTTTTTTTTACCTTTGCAAGCCTTAAAGAGGCAATTAAAAAAAAAATACCAAGGGCTGGTTACATTTTTTGAGATGTGAAATTTGTGAGCTCCTGGGTTTCCTGGATTTATTTCTCTTCAGGATGCCAGGTACATCTGTGTTTCGTTTTTGATTGTCTGTCCAAATAGGCTGGTCAAAAATTTGCATTTTTCCCTATCACATGGGGTTTTTTTTTATATTTATAGCAGCCTATTGAAAGATATTTTCTGTCTTTTGGTGGATTTCTGGTTTTGTTTTGCATGATCATTTATGTTCACTTAAGGTGAAGCACAGCATCCCTATGAATGCCCTCCAGTAAATGTGGTTGGGAGTACAGATTTATGGCAGGACTTTTTTGTGTGTGTGTTCATAAAAGTGAATTGTGCAGATAATACACCAGCTACCTTTTTAAAAAGAGTTTTCAATTATACTGCTATGACCAGGTGTAATGATGCTAAAAATGGTTACTTTTATATAAAAATAATAATATAGGCTGTTATATTATATATATACACTCAAACAAGGATATTTGGTGAAAATTGAAGGAGGAAAGGAAAGAACACAAAACACAGAATATTGAATATATGTGGTAGCAATATATCTTCTTTTCCTCCAAATAACAAAGAATTTGGTGATCCTTGTCACTCCAAACACCCAATATTCCATGATCCAAGGTTGAAGTCAAAAATAATCATTTCTTAAAGCTGATTTCTTCTGCAGCAATAATTACGCAACAATAAATGGTAAAAATTGTGGGGTTGGGGTGGGTGGGTGGTGTTTATTTTTTTAGTGGGTCTTGTCACTTTCATGCTCGTACTGTGACTCCTTAGTTTCTTAAAACTTCTTTCTGGGGAAAAATCCACGTGAAAAAGGATTTTTGCTGTGTGTTAGTAAATTGAGCCCTTGAATCTTGAAAAAAAAAAAACCCCAAAACCCTCACACTACATGTTTTTGCAAGTTCGTGTGGCTTATCTGATGGTTTTTGTTTGGGTTTTTCTCCTCTGTGTGTGAGGCATAAAGAAATGAGGTAAAAAACTTGTAAAGGAGAAATGCTGCAAACGAACTCCCGGGAAATAATTTCAGTTCCTGAAACGTGTGCTCTTCTTGGGAAGCCACAGAGCTAAAGTGAGGCTCGGCTTCCAAATGCAGATCTTGAAAGCAGCTAAATTTGAGTTGTACCGTTAAAAATAAAATACTTTCCGCTTCCCAAAAATTTCTTTTCGCTGAGGAGTGATGTTTTTCCTCTCTAAACCAGTTGTAAAATTTCACCAACTCCAATCCTCCCAGCGTTGTATATAACAGGAATAAACAGATTGACTCCTTCAGCCACTTTCTGATGTGGTGTTTGACAGAGTCTCTCCCTGATTATTCTTGCAGTTTATCCGGGTTCAGGAGCGTGAAATGTTTGCTGATTCATGGCAGGATTAGGATGTGCTGAGGAAGCACTGCTGGAATTTGGCCTTGTTGGGAGCAGGGCTGGCTGGCTGATGGAATCAGCCTGTGTGTTCAGCAGGGATACAGCCTGTGGGAATTCTGCTGTTCTGATGCATTCAGAACTTTTGGGTATTGTAGGCTTGTTTGTTTGGGGTTTTTTTTAATTTTTTAAAATTTTTTTTCTCACAGTATCTGAAGCTTTAAGTGTCCTGCACATTTAAAATCTTCTTCCTGCAAAGATAATGGAATGTCTGAGTGTGTGTCCGAACCCATCCCATAATTCTATCTGGTTTTCCTTGTCCTGAAGGCACAGTGGCAGCTCTTCTGTGGGTATCACCTCTATTGGTTCTCCTTACTCTGCTCAGATTTGTGAGGTTGAAATTCACTTTTCTTCACCAATTCCAGGGAAGAATCCTCAGGAATTCGTTTGGCTGCTGCCCCGAGTAGTCACTTGGCAGGTGGTTTTGTGGGATGTAAATCCCACTTCACTCAGGTTATCAGGCCACTCAGCATTTTTGGCATGTCAGGTGTTGAAATCCATGGCCAGAGGCTCCTGATAAGTAAGATCAGAGATATTTTTCCACTATTTAAAAAAGAGCCAAGCCAGCCTTGAAATAAAAAGAACTGGAAAACTCTTTAGCCAGTCTTTATTATCCAATAAATATTTGTACCTTCCGCTGGTGTGTATCTGATTAGGAGGTGTTTATTCAGCCCTCTCTGAGTGCAGGAAATGTCCTTTTAATGAAAGATCTTCTTTCTTTTTGAAATGGGGCTTCAACACAGAAATTGATGGATTATTGAGGTATTAATACTAAATTGATGCTAAATAATTATTCAGGTACTCAGGAAGTACTTCCTGTCAGCTGAAGAAAGCACTTTGGTTTGCCAGCAGATAAACTAAAATAAATAGCATTTGTACAGCATCAATGTGCTCCATTGATTTGGGCTTTTTCTATCTCAAATTTTTCAGTGTTTTCCCTCTCTAACTGCGCTGCCAGCTGTCTCCCCACTCCAAATTATACTGTCACCAGTTCTGTAAACACCAGAAAAAAACCCCACTTTTATATTAAATTCCTTTCCCCGCGTAAGTGGTCGATGGAGCTGGTAACCAAGTTACTAAAGAATCAAAAGCAGAGGAGCTTTTAATTAAATATAATTTGGCAAGGTGCCCAGAAATTTCCCTGTTGTGGGAGTGGGGAATGAGAAACAAAATGAAGAGCTGCTGCTGCTGCTGCCTTTCAGAGTGTCTGGAAGATGTATTTGCTTGGACGTGCAGATCCACTACCAAACAGCGATAAAAATAAAAATCCACCGAGCGGCTCCAGTGCCAAGGTGACCTTGTGCAAGTGGTTTTTGTAAGCTGAGGATGAGCTGTGATCAGATTTCACAGCAAGCAGAAGAACGGGACACAAACCAAAGTCCTGCGTGGTTTCAGGGTATTGTTTAAAGGCGATGAGCAGTTTAGTGCCATGAATTGCCCCTCATTTACATCAATACCCCACGATGCCACATTATTTTATAATTATCCCTGCTTGCAGGTGGGCTCGTTAAATCATTCATGTGCTGCTGCTAAGGTGGGATTCTCTCAGTGTGGTTTTAGGTGGTGTTTTTGTTTCTGTGATTCTTGATTTTTCAGAAAGCTTTGCCGTAGGTGATGCAGTTTTTGGTCATCCCTGGCTTTTCTTGCCCGTATATTGAATATCTCATGTTGATGGTTTCAGTGAATGCTCTTTTGCTGGGTTCATTGCTGTGATTTCAGTTTAATTACAGGTAGATTTCTCTGCCTTTAACCAGCACTATATTTGTTTTTAACTTCTAAATCTGCCTTTCTGTCTTCCTTTCCCAAACAAGTGAGAATCTCCTTTGGAAAAGAGGGAGATGTCATCTTTCTCAGTGATGATTTTTTTCATATTTCACGTATGTTTTGATTCATTTTTGCCTCTGTATTAGTGCCAGAATATCTTTCTCAGTTTTTTTCAGTCAAAGTACTGAAATCCATTATGTAGCAATGAAATGACTCAAACTAAAACCTCCTTCTAATAGGTGGAAAGTTAATATACAAGGGTTTGGTGTTTTACAGCTTCACAAACCAGCAGTTTAAGTGTAAAAAAATTAAACAGAAAAATGCTCTATATCAAATATTTCCATAAATATTGCCTATTATGCCCTCCAGGACGCTTTTCTGTGTCCCTGATTTCTGCAGCTGCCAGGTCACATCAAACTCTGATTTACCCTGGTTTTTGTGGGGGTTTATTTTTCGTTCTAAGTGATTCCTAGTGGGGAATCTGTTTCCTTCTCTATTTCCTTCTGTGTTTCCTTCTCTCTGTGTAAAATTTGCAACAATATATAAATGTTTTCTGATGACCCAGCCCTGTGGAAGTTAGTAAGTCACATCAGAGCTGAGCTTGATTTGTTGTGTTCAGATACACAGGGTTTATTTAAAGGGAAATGGGATTAAAAATGGTTAAGAGTTGTGAAATGAGCCCAGACTGCAAATTTGAAGTTTTCCCTGGGCTAAATAAAAGTTGTTTTTAAAATCTGGTATCTACCAATGATGGTTTAAATATGAGTGCCGTTCACTTTGGTTCTGATTCTGTTGCAGATCTTTTAAAACCAGATTTCATTGGTTTTCCTCAACAGAAATTTGCTCTTGATGTGTTTGCTGAAAGTAAGACTTGAGAAAGCCCATCTGCATTCTCCAGGCTCTGTGTCAGCACTGGCTTCTTTTTGGCTTCAGGCGTTCCTGTGAAGAGCATTTTCCTGTGCAAAACCATTGAATTTTAAACACACGTTGGGCAGTGTGTAAAATACAGTTCCAAATGAAGTTAGTTTTATTTTTTTTCTGAGTGATCTATTTAATTTCCCTGCTTGATATCAGTTTTAAAGCTTTTTTCACATCTTTGTGTCTGGGATTAATTTGACTTGGCACACTGCAGTGTGTCTGTCTCCCAGGAGCAGCTGATAATTTTCAATGAATTTCTTTTTCCTCTTCTCCCTATGACTTGTAGCAAAGGTTTTTCTCTGCAGAGCTCTGAATAATATGCAAAGAGCAAAAATATTTTAAGAATGAATAACTGAGTTTTACCTGTGATGATTTGCAACTCAAACATGGCTCACCTTGTAACGAGTCCAAAACTGTTATTTACCAGAGCATCTTTGGTTTGCAGCAAAGAAACCTTCGAATAATGAATGGTGGTTCTATCTGTGTAGCTGTACAGAAAATATTGGGCTGGAGGCCTACAGGGAAACGAGGAGTTGACAGTCGTGTGTTAATTATATGCGAAATTGATCATATAATTCTGTGCGAGAGAAGGAGAAAATGTGTTTTCTTTTAGGTATAATAATGACGTAAATAAGAACAACTAACTATTTGGAACTGACTTTTGAAAGGTATTTTTTTATTGCTGCTTCCTTGTGTTATTTTAAGTGCCTGTTAATTTCTGGAAGAGGCTGTGAGGGCCTGTGTGTCACTGGGTGAATGTGAGCTGGAGCCCGGGGCGTGTCCCAGGCAGTGCAAATCACCAAGTGTCCTTTAACCAGCTGCATTTGGCAAGGAATTGCAGAGGAGGAGTGGGAGGAACATCTGTGTTATCATAAAATCACGGAATGGTTTGGATTGGGACACCTTCCTGTATCCCAGGTTGCTCCAAGGCCCATCCAGCCTGGTCAGGAGCAATTCCGAGGATGGAGCAGCCACAGTTTGGTGATGTACCCGTGGGATGTTGGAGAAACACAGTCCTGAGAGGGAAAGGGAAGGCAGCATTGTCATGGGATTTCTGGTCGTGGTTATGGGAATTTTGGGCAGGAAAAATGTCTTGGGGAGGAGGCTGTGGGCTGGGCTCTACTGAAGCAGGCTGGATTTGTTCCCCCTTAGTGAATATTATTGTCTCTGTCCTCTTGTTTATATCCTGAACGCTTTTTGTCCTTCCATCAGTGTTGTGAATACCTGGAACAAAAGACCAGTAATAATTAGTTTCTAAAATCTACTAAATGAAAGAGCAGAACTTTGAGTGAAATCCAATTATGTACCATCCTATATTAGTAGTGGTAGTGGTATTCTCATATGCCAAAATCAATGTCATGCCCTGCAGGCATGTTTTAATTAAAAATGGGAAATATACACATTATTTTAGCCCTGCTTGTGCTCTTTTAACTCGCTCTGAAGTTCCTGATTATTTTCCTGAGCGAGTATAAAGTTCAGTCTCCGAATAAACCCCATCCTCCAACAGCTCAGTGAATTGCACCTGACAGGGAGCGAGGATTGGCAATCCAGAGGGAGTTTGCAGTAAATCAGGGAATGTTCCTGGGGCTGTCGAAGGCTTCCTCTCTCCCAGAGTTACCTCCAGAGCTCGAGCGAGTGTTGGCAGCAGCAGAGCAGAGAGCAACCAAAAAAGTGTCAGGGATGAAGATCTACGATAAGCACAGATGGAAGGAGCCAGATACAGGAAAGAAAACAAAGCAGCTGGGGGGTGGAATTTTGTCCCTGGTGAAAAAAAGAAGTGAATGGTGAAGAGCTGTGGGACAGCATAAAAAATGAGATTATGGCAATGGCTGATCAAGTTTTGTGTTACCAGGCCAGGAGAAAGAAATGGAGGTGGGGAGTGCTAGAAATTGAAGGGGGGAAATGAAAAAAAGAGATTGAAGAGATGGACCAGACAGTTGGTGTTGAAAATGGAAATACAGAAATGCCTGGGTGGGGTAGGAGTGGTCAGAAGGGTGTGTGGAGAAAAACTGGGTTGTGTGGCAAGGTAAGAGAAGTCTGAAGTGGAGCACTGGGATCAGAGATGTCAGTGCTGAAAGACAAACAGTTGAGAACGCAAACACAGAGGGTGAAAGAGATTTGGAAGATTTACAGAGTGCCCAGAAGCCAACAGGTAGGCTGATCCCAGAGGAGATTCCTGCAGGAAACAGGGAGAGAGAACAGTGGAGTTACTGGAAATGCAAAGCACTCTGTATCTTGGCAGAGAAAGGGAGAACGTGAGTTCTGGGTGTCAGAAAAATCCTGGAGGAATTCCAGCCAGGCAGGAGACATGATAAAGGCTGTGTGCATGTGATGAACACATGAGCCAGAGTCTCCACATTTATCTGTAAATTCTGTTGAATGAGGAAAAGTGACAACACTGTCACTGATAGAAGGAGGATTTGATTAAATCACTTTAAAGCAATGTCAGAAACTGCCCAAGAAATTCTTTTGAATTGAAATTTAGTGTAGAGTTGTTGGGATCTGAATGGAAAAGAAACCTTTGGTCGCTTTGGTGGTGATGGAAATGGAGCCAGATTTCCATCAACTGGGAGGACAAAGCATATGGGGTTTGGAAACTTGCTTCAAGGGTTAAGGAGTGTTCAACTGAAGCAAAAAGAAGCATAAAAAATAAGTTCTGAAAAGCTATACCTGTAAAGTTAAAGAAAAAAAATGGCAATTGACTCTTCTATACACTTTTATCTTTATTGGCTCCAATTATGGGGCTGGAATAGAGTGAAAACCTGTGAAGCAAAGGAGGTGTTGGTCTTTAAATAAGGATTATCCCTAACACTGCTCCTGTAAGTTCTACTCAACCAACTTTGAGGCCCACTCCAGATCAGGTGGACGTGTCCTTTTCTGAAGAATAAGTGAAGAATATACATGGATTTCATTTCTATTGGATCTAGGCTCAGATGATTATTTCTTACTTTAATCTCCTGATAGCAGCTGTAGAAAGCTGGTTCCTTTAGAATCAGATTCACAGACTGGAATGGGTTGGACGGGACCTCGAAGCTCATCCCGTTCCACCCATGGGCAGGGACACCTTCCCCTGTCCAGCCTGGCCTTGGACACTTCCAGGGATCCAGGGCCAGCCACAGCTTCTTCAATAATAGTGAGAATAAAGAATCCAGCTGCAGAGCTGAATCCTCAGCCTGTGTGGAAGTCAGTGCTAATGGCACAGGTTCATCTGTGACAGCTTCTGACCCGGTAATGCTGCTCCACATCCGTTTAGTACCTGGTGCTCTGTGGGAAACTCCTGCCCTTAGAATTATAATCAGTCACGCCTAACTTATAATTAATAAAGTTGCAGGCTGCAGGTTACTTGGATCACAGTCGTTTGCCTGCGGTCTTCTTTGTGTCCTGCTGAATCCTGGGATTCAGTGGGACAGCAGAAGAGGAGCTGGGTTATCTACATGAGTACTTAGGTGGCAGATTGATATTTGGGAGAGGTGAAAAGCTTTTAAGGTAAAAATGGGTGATTCAAGCCTTTGAAGGCTTTGAAGAGAAATATAAGAAATACAGAAATATAAGAATCATTCTAGTAGTTTTTAAGGATAAATTTTACATCCCTGGCATCAGTGTCTTTTAGTAAAATACACTGATTTCGTTAAAATTAATAATCACTGTAGGAGTGAAGTGGAGCAAAATTCATTGTCTTAGATTCCACATCTGTGACCAAGGTGTGGGATTGGGAAAAAAACTCAGCCAGAATCCAGGCTCCCGGGTGACGTCCTGCCCATCTTCCCCAAACCTCCCTAATGCTGAAGGAGAGCTGCCATCTCCCAGCTGCTTTGTCCCGTGCCAGAGCAGAAGGAAAATGTCCAATAGGCTGCAGAATCCATTTCCTGGGCTCTGAACTCGGGCTCTGACCCCTGCCATCCGCTGCGCTAGGATCGTTGCAGGCATCTCCCGGCTCGGCGCGGGGATGTGCCGCTATCTTCCGTTCACATTCCCTCCCTTCTTTCTCTTGGTTTGTTTTCCACATGACTGGGAAACAATTGCTTCTTCCACATGGAGCCCTTCTCCCATTCCTGGGAAAATAGCAGGGAATGGGGAGCATTTGCATAATCGTCTTTAGTGCTATTGTGGGCGGGCTTTGGATGCCAGCACGGAGTTGCAGACTGGCCACCTGTCCAGAACAAATGAACTTAGCTTTTGTATAACGTTATCTGGTTTTCCACAGTGTTATTTCTGTGTAATGAATAACTCGATTAAAATATTATAAAGCCCCATCATTCAGTAAGTGTTTGCGTTGGGTTTAAATCCCCCCTCGCAGAGGTGGGGAGTGGGACAGAGTTTCCTCTTTCTCTGTTAGCACAACTATATTTTCAAGCTGCCTCTGACATAGTTTTATAACTGCCTTTGTGAAATTATCCTCATGAATATTAATTAGGGGTGTGGGAAGAAAAAAAAAAAAAAACCACCAACCCCAAACCTCAAAATGATTTGCATTCATCCTTGTATAAATGATAAATTAAGTGTTGTCTAATGTTTTCTAATGGTCCATTTCACCTATGTAAAACAATTAATTAAACAGTTGGCCTCTTGGGGAAGGAAGAAGAGGAGGGTGCTGAGGACACCACCACTGCCAGGGCTGCAGCACAGGAATTCAACTTGTTCACTCTTCACATATTTGACTTCTGCCTGTCTCAATGTTGGTCCTTGATCTCTTGCACTCCTGTGATTGAAGTAATAAAAAAGTAATTCCAATTTCCGCTTTTAAAGGGTAAAAAAGAGACAATGTGTTCCTGTGTGCAGGTTTGGGGCTTTTGCCAGCCAAGGTGTGGGAAGGACAAAGTCTGGATGCCACATTTTATTGCACCTCAACCTTTGCCCCAAGATTGAGTTTCGATTGCTGCATTGCGAGAAAGCAAAACAAACCCTTCCGTACTTTCTGTTGGCCACGAAGAACATGGAGGTTTCTATATTGTCCTTTTTATTTTCATATTCATATCTTTTATTGACCGTAGTAAAAAAACAACTGGCCAGAGTTCAGCCAGGCAGTCATGGCTAAATTATGAAGCAGAAGGACGTGGTGTTACTGTGTCCCTGCATTTCCCTTTCCCAGAGCAGTTAAAGGTAAGAGCTGCATTGACCCAAAGCACATTATTTGATTATTTTAACTGTGCTTTTCAGCCCTTTCTCAGCTCCACAGTGGCCGTGGCGTTTCTGCTTTGCTGTTTGGAGGCAGCAGATAAGAGGATGAGAGTTTCTCTCAGTCAGCAAGTGCTTTTGCAATTCATTCCTGGGACAGGAGCATCCACCACGGACATTGTCCTACCTTGTTTGGCCTCTGGCTCGTTCCTGGTGCACACGTCCTATGGATTGGGTCCAGAGCTCCTCCTGCTCTTTTATTGCCTTTAGTTAACAATCACTTGGAAACGCTTGTAGTGAAAATGGTGATTGGTTTACATGTCAGTGGTGTCAGCTTTGGAATATTGACAGAATTATTATGGAGTTTGGTCTGGAATTCAGGAAGTGTCCCTCTTGCTACATGTGTCCCTCATGTAGCTGTCAGTCAGCAGTGTTGGTTTAAAACAAGCTTTGGAATATCTGCCATCGAATCTGTCGTGGATCTTTTGCCGAGGGAGAACGTTCAAATGAATCAGGCAGTTGTCTTTCGCTGGAATAAAAAATAATGTCATTATAGGCAGCAAGGAATAAATATTGAATGTCTGTAAATTAAGAAGTTTCAAGCCAAATCTTCCCGCTTCAGTGGTTCAAATTTGCAGATCCCTTTTCATTTTGTGTGAATGGATGATTTGTATATGTGTTTGATAAAATTATGAGTGCTGTTACTATAACCCAGATTAAAAAAAAGAGCTGTTTTGTTTGATTTGCTAGGCCTGCTGTGGTGTGCAAACCCTGAGCCATTAAAGGTGCGTTTTGTCTGCCTGAAGTGTGGTGTTTAAAACCCAGCAAACCAGTGAATTGGAAAATGGGGACATGTTGATGAACTGGACAAACAATTTTAATCTTTTGCTGATCTTCTTTTTGCTTTGCCCATCTCTCCTGTAATAACTGAGAATTGATTTCACATTTTATACTCTCGCCCGCTGAGTGAAGACCTGAAAGTTGCCTAATTCATAGCCCAGGTTTCTGATTTACTGCCGTGGATCAGCACAGTGTTCATAGGAGCAGTTCTCCAGATATGACTGAATTTGGGGGATTTAAAGCCAGGCTGTCGAGTGCAATCCGATCCCTTTCGCCATTACTTATTGATGAGGTTTCCTAGGTTTTCCACTTGTCAGCTTGCTGATGGAGCTCCAAGATTTAGGATGTTATGTGGCTATGGGAATCTCACTCTTTGTTTTCTGATTAGGAGCCTGACCTCTGATACCTCATTTTAACATTGGAGCGGACTCTGGTGAATAATGGTCTGTGCTGAAAGTGCATCCAGCTGGAATTGCGTCTTGGGATGGGGGTAGGGGGGACTGGAATCTTTGGATGCCATCATGAAGCAATTAGACAAGCTACTTAATAATTTATAGCTTGCTGTCTTAAAGGTTGTAAGCGTTTTGACTGAAGAGGGTTTTGTTTAACCTTTCAGGGCTCTCTGTGAGGCCGAGATTGAGCTTAGAAATGATTTTCCTTTGAAGAGCAGCAGAGAGGTTTCTGACAGAAGCAGATGACTTTGTCATCTCTTAATTAATGCTTTGTCTTGCTACCTAAATATAAGAGTTTGCTCAGCTCTCTTGGAGCTTCAGTGTGTTGTGAATACAGAAAAAACCTTTGGGAAGCAGAAAGTGAACAACAGGATTTTATTTTTTTTTTGCAAATCTTGTAGTTCTTAAATTCTTTTTTGTTGAATTTACTTGTGGCTCGGCAACTTTTTAGTGTTCTTGCACCTTAACTATTACATATAATATTTAAAATAAATATCAAAATATCATGTTCCCTGGGGAAAATGTAATGCTGGGGAAGGGAGGAAAGCAATTGCATATCTACTGGATTTCAGTGATCCTGGTGTAATTTCAGTATTCTTGGTGTTTATATGAGTGAATTAGGAACTGTATAGACATCTTCCAGTGAAACAGCTAGTAATTTAGCATTTAACAAAATAGTGATTTATCCAATCTTTGGCATATCAAAGGAAGAAAAGCCCACCTGGCTTTTCAGGTGCAGGAGAATGAGGGGCTCCACTTGCCCAGAGATGTGTAAAGGCCAAGAACCAGAAATAAAGTGCAGAGCTCCTTGTACAAAACGCTGTAGGAACTGACTCCACTGGCTCTTCTAGAAGTGTTATAAAAGAAAAAGGTTAGGAGAGATTTCTGATTATAGTTTGTCAAGCATTTGTCTGGAGAAGAAAATATTTTTAAATGTGTTGCTTATATTCTTGGATGTGACTATTTCACCTCCTGTCAATGTGCAGCTGCTTTAGATACGTAAATATATATCAATATATACTTAAATATAATAAATATATACATGCAGACACTGGGAGATATTTTTGATGACCAGATTAAATAGCTGGGGGTTTTTTGGCCTATTCCTGTTGTTGTAAGGGTATTACCCTGGTTTAGACCTGTATTTTCTTTCATATTGCTTTGAATTCAAGTCTGAAGAATAGCACAGTTTCCTGAGTTACCGTGTGGATTCATTTTTCTCTACATTCTTCTGTGTGTTCCCTTTTTGCCATCAAACTCATCTGTTTTTCCAAGGACTCTTCACTTTGGAGGAGTTTTATTGCACAGCATCTCTTGCAAAAGGAGGGTTAAAAGTCATTATTTTTCTCCTAAAAACTTTCAACCTTCCCGCTTTATTTCTCCCTGCTAGCCCTGTGAGTGTGCATAATAGAACCCTGTGGATAATACTATTTCTGCTTTAAGGACTGGAATCTGCAGTTTTCCCCTTCTGCTTCATTTTTAATATGAATAATTCGTAGTTTTCTAGTGCAGGGCTGTTGCTGTTAGAATCACCTTGTAGTCACTAATAAACATCCAAGGAAGTTGCAGATTATTTTTTTCTCCCTTGTATTTTTTTAGGTCCAGGGATTAAAATAGTATCTACTGATCTGTGCAAAGGGAAAGTTGCTGCTTGATACAAAATAGGAATTCTCAGAAGTCAGCGGGGCTTGACTTTGGATACTTTATACTCAATGTAGTGTGGGGTGAAGGAGTGAAATTTCATGTGACTGCTGTGTAATCTTGGATTAAATTAAGGTGCTGATGTGCTGAGAACAGTGTGGTGGGGACTACGTGGTTCCATTTAATTTGCTGATCTGAAATTGTAATAGAGAACTTCCATTTATCATCATAACAAAACCTTGTTCTAAACAAGCTGGACAAAACCACCTGAGGTGTTGTCTCTTAACATCGTGTGTGAAATACAAACCCATTTCCAAGGAACTCGTTTCAGTCCTGCCCTTGGCTAATTTTATGTTAAAATATATTTGTTACCAGCACAGACATTGGATTTCAGGATTCTCTGGTTTGTTTTATTAATAGATAAATAAACTTGTGGCCCAAGAGCTTCTCTCAACTATCAAAACACAAAAAGAAAGATTGGCTTTGCTGTTTTAAGAATAAGAACCTAAAGAAATTTGGTCCAGATAATCTTGGTTTGCTAGGATTTGAGCCTTTGCTTTTTTAAGGATCAGAACCCATCCAAATTGGTCCCAATAATCTTAGTTTGCTAGGATTTGAGCCTTTGCTTTTTTTAAGGCTAAGAACCCATGCAAATGGGTCCCAATAATTGTAGTTTGCTAGGACTTCAGTCTTCTTTTTTTTTTTTTTTTTTTTTTTTTTTTGGGGACTTC
>VXBU01007392.1:145122-194542 GCA_013400315.1 Bombycilla garrulus | reverse complement strand
TTTTTGGGACCTGCCCTGGAAGCGGTTTGGGAATTTTCAAGTTTTGCAAACAGGAGGACACTGCATCTCTCCGGTGAGAAATTTTCCCACAATCCATCCAGACAGCAGAAAAAAATTACCAAAGCACCAAATCTGAGGAGATGGCCGAGATTTTTGTGCCTCACCTCCCCGCTCACCCTGCCTCAGAATATCCCCTCACGAAGCACCCTGCCCTGCTCCGCGCCTTCATTTTCAGCCCGAAAAAGCTTCACACAAACCCCACACGGGCTGGGAAGGTTCTGACACGGAGCGGGGGAAGCCAGAAAATGCCCAGTTCAGAGGAAATGTACCATCTGCTTCCCGATCCCGAGCTGCCAAACTCGAGCCCTTCCCTATTGTGTCGGCGCGGTGGAGGCCAGATGGTTCCTTTCCCCCGGCGCCGGGCGCTGCCTCTCCTCACCCGTTCTGTTTGTCGGATAACACCAAACCCAGGGGTTTCACGTGTGAAAGAGAGGTGGAAATCCCTCCAGAACAACTTCCTCTGTGTCTAGCTGTACTTAGCAAACCTCGAGCCTGAATTAATCCGTGGTTTAAGCTCCCCAAGACAAGCTTTCCTTCTCTGTCTGTGTTTTCTGAGCAGAGATCGACTTGATGTTTTTTGTTTTTCCTAAATGTTCCTGTTAAATTCTTTCTTAAATGAGCAGGAAGAAATTTCTTTTTTTCTTTTTCTTTATTTTTTTTTCTTCTTCATGCGAACAAAGTCACACTGAGTTGGACTCTGATGTTCTTGGCAGCTCTTGTAGAGTTGGCTTGCCTTCTAACTTCAGAGAAAAATTGCTTTCTAATAGACTGTTTTTCCCCTTAGTGAGTGCTTTGGCACCTGTATCCTGAGTTGTGGAAGGGTTTCTTTTTTTTCTACAGATGTTTGAAGATGAACACAACCTTTGACATCTTTGCGTTATTGCTGCCAGCTTTTCTGTCCTGTTGAAAATAGAGATTTTTTGCTAAAAAATAATATCCTCAATTTAAAGTACTGCTGTATCGTGAAACAGCAAATTTACCCTATAAAATGCTATTAAAGACACCTTAAGATGGCTAAAATATTACTTAAAATTTTGTATTGTTTGCATAACTGCGTTCTACAGCCTTAAATCTTGCTTTCAATCTTTGCTACTGTTTGATTTATAAAGGACAAAACAAACAAAACCGTGGCAAATCCCTGGAAATATAAGGCAATACTTTAAAGGTTTGGCTAAAGGAATGAGGATGTCACATCCTGTGTCCTGTAGGACAGATGAGGTGTTAAGGAATGTGCACTAGGTAATATTGTTAAATTACTGCTTCAGGGTTAATGTGGACTCTTGGAAAGGTGGGAAATTTTCTGTGGTAAATGAAGGGAATTACAAAGGCTGTGATTCCTGGGAAAATCACTGCTGGATGTGAGCTTTGGGAATGTTGGTATCAGTGATCTCCTTTAGACCCAGTTTAATTATTTACCGTGGTTCTGGGCTGCTGCGTTCACCTGGGATCTTCTCATGGCGACCTTCCTGTGGCTTCCCTGCTACGGTGGGCATTGTTTACTTTTTCCTATGGAAAAAAAGGCCCTCAAAGAGTTCTAGGATTT
The DNA here is from genome assembly GCA_013400315.1 of Bombycilla garrulus. Classification (NCBI taxonomy): domain Eukaryota; kingdom Metazoa; phylum Chordata; class Aves; order Passeriformes; family Bombycillidae; genus Bombycilla; species Bombycilla garrulus. The sequence continues at coordinate 192,939 of VXBU01007392.1, read as the reverse complement.
TCAAGGATCTAAAATGGATTTGTTTTAATGGCTTCTTTCAAAAAAACACCCAAAAAATCGTTGGAAAGGGGCTCAGCCTGGAGAAGGCTCAGGGGGATCCTGTGGCTCTGCACAACTCCCTGACAGGAGGGGACAGCCAGGGGGGATTTGGGATCTGCTCCCAGGAAACAGGGACAGGAGGAGAGGGATTCCAGATTGCTGGAAAAAAACCTGTCCACATTTCTCCTGAATTTTTTTGAGGTCACCACTTGCTTCTGTATTTCCCTGCAGGACACAATTCCATTATTTTTTATGCTCTTCTGTGAAAGTGTATTCTTCCTGAAAAACACTTTAAAAGCTGGAATTCCCCTCACCCAGGAACAAATAAAATATTTCTTCTTATTTTTCTCCGCTGAAACGATGAGTTCTCCAGTTCCTTTTCCTGCATCAAGCCTCAAACTTCACCAACCAGAAGAACAATAATGTGGCTTTGTTGTTAGGTACAACTGTGTTCTTACTTTGCTCCTCCTCAAGCTGCCTGATCAATCCAGCTGTTTCATTTAGGAAGTCCAAACCTTTGTTTTCCGTAGCTGGATCGTGGTGCCAAAATTCCTTGGCGGGTGGAAGCGTGCACACTTGTCTCTCTGATTTCCAGGGAGCACTTGGGTTGTTTGTTCAGCTGGAAGAGTTGTCCAGCCAAGGTGAATCATCTTCATTTGTGTTTTTTTGGAAATTTAGGTCTCTTTGTCTTCCACCCTTGACATTTGTAACTGTACTTTTGATGAGGATTTAGGGGTTCAGAACAGACCCTCACTGTCAGGTGAGGGATTAAATCCCCCGGCTGTTGTAGTGGATTTGTGCTGGATTTAATTATTTTACCGATCTGAGCACGGCAGTGGCAAACCTTTCCTCATAAAATCATGGAATGGGTTGGGTTGGAAGGGACCTTAAAGCTCACTGGCCTCAAGGACAAGTTTCTTGGAGAAAACAGGATAGTTGAAATCTTTGGTGCTGGTCGTGGGGCAGGTTGAGACATTGTGATGTTTTGGTGGGACCAGTGGCACTTGGAATCTGTGTCTGCAGCATCCCAGAATTTCTTTTCCATGCCAATATGTGTTCCCTGAGGAAAAGGGGCTTTGCTGATTAGTCTCAAACTGTAAGTTTATAAAGGTGTAGAAACTGACTGGCTGTGCACAATTTTTATTATCATCTTCTGTTAGAAGGGTTGATTTCAGCAGGGCTTAAAGTAGACCTTTGGGGGGGTTAGTGTTGAACAGAGTGGACAAGAAATATGAATTTTAAAAAATATTTAATTAATAAGTAGTGAATTCTGAATAGCAGTAATGCTTTCAGGGCAAAATTTGTTCATGTAAACTTTGCCAGACAGACAAAATGTACCAAACTCCTTAAAAACATGGCATTGCGTTTTCAGGCTGATTTTTATTTTTACCCCATATTATGATGTACACAATTAAATTTATGTCAAAACCTGACTTAATTGCAGGTTCCATATGCTAAAGATAGACCAAGCTCAGAAGCTAATTACCAAATTCAAAATTAATTTTAAAACTTCAACGTGATAAACTTCAGAGCAGTAACACTTCCACTGTTACAAACTGATCCATAAATATTATGTGGAGCACAACCAATTTCAGGATTATCTGCCAGCTGTTTTAGGGTGGGGAAAAAAATCATCTCTGTGCTCCACAGAGCAGGAGCTGTGTCAGTGCTCTGTAATCCTGTGAAGCTTTAATTAAGAACTTCCCAGAGAATAGGAAATGCTGACCTGCCAGAGACACTTCCAGGGAAAAAACACAGAGCAGCTCCAGTGGCAGCACTGTGGAGAATGAAACAAATTCAGAAAGGTTTTCCCTCAAAATAGCCATCATTTAAAAATGGAATAGCCATCATTTAAAAATGGAATCTTCCTGAATGGCATTATTTAAAAAAAGCCTACACATGCTGTGGTTTATTAATCATGGTAACTGTTAATTACGTTTTATTACTGTGGTCAGTGTCAAGTCCTGCAGTGAGGATGAGAGCACCACAGTGTTGCAGCCACCACTTGTTGGTCTTAAATACAACTTTTTGTAGCTGTTTGAAGCAAGCCAGAGGGAGATCAGTCACAATTCCTGGTTTACTCTGACTTTCCCTTTGCAGCTCTTGCAGTGCTTCCCCGCTTTCTGAGCTAGGTCAAACATTTCAAACTGGCTCCTTGAGGCCTGTGAACTGGTTCACATGAATTTTTAATCCGTAGTTCAGACTTTGCTGAGGAGATCCCATCCTGATCCTTCTGTTTAGCAGAGCAGTGTTCTCCAGCCAAAAAATTGGGTGTGGAAGGTGAGGTTTTTGCCATCCTTCATCGGCCACCCAAGATCTGGATGATGGGAAATTTGGAAATCATCGCTACGCTCCTCACACGTTACAAAACTGGGAAGTGTCTGGTTTTGGCCTCACTCAGCAAAACAGAACTCGTGGAGGTAATTATGGGGAAGGTGAGAATTTGAGAAGCTACACTTTGTTTTTATCAACTCCCTGCCACCTTCTGCTATCCCAGGCTGTCCAGCCTGGCCTTGGGCACTTGCAGGGATCCAGGGGCAGCCACAGCTGCTCTGGGCACCCTGTGCCAGGGCCTCACACCCTCACAGGGAACAATTCCTGCCCTCTGGCAGTGGGAAGCCATTCCCTGTGTCCTGTCATTGCCCTTGACCTTGCACTTGGCCTTGTGGAACCTCACGAATTTCCTCTGTCTAAAGATCAATGTCCAAAGTTGTTAAAAGTTTACCTAAAAGGTAAAAATTAACTCAGCCAAAAATGCCGTTGTCTGGTGCAGTAGGGTGGAAAAGAAGTCTGGTTAACAAGGAGCTGTGTTAAGCAGTGCTTCCCCATTTAAAATACGATCCAGGACTTTGGTTTATCTGTTAGGAATGGGATTTGCTCACAAGCATAGATTTTGGAGCCAAAAGACAAAGAAACTTCTTCTCCAGAGTTGGTAATGTGCCTTTGGCTCCAGGGAAAAGTGGTGTGGTGGAAACCTCCTGATACCTTGTAATACAACCTGGGGCTCTGCCCCTTCCTGAGGTTTTCTAACAGTTTCATAGGGATTTAAAAAAAGCCAACTCTGAGAAAGAACTCTGAGTTTATGTAGAACAGCTTCACAATCTAGGAAAAGTTATTTCAAGTATAAGAAAGAATAACTTTAGATGGTTTAAACAGGGAGCTCCTTGTATTTTGAAGAATAAAATCGATCTTCAGCCGTTTTCCAACTTTCACTCTCAAAGATGGGGGGAATTTCACTCAGACTTCTTCACTTGGTGCCTGGGAAGACGGGGGATTTTTTATTTGCTTGGATTATTGTACTTCCTCAGGGGTTGCAGAGCTAAAAATTGTGAGAAGAGAGACCCTAAACTTTAGGCTGCCTGCAAATACACCCTCTGGATAAATATTCACTGGGTGGTGCAGTAAGAACATCAACGCAGACATTTTTAAAGGACTCATTTAGCAAAGGGGCTTAAAAATAACCTGGAATGTTTCCAGACAGCAACATATCCCTAGCGTGGCAATTTAAAATATGTAATTTAGAAAGTGAAAATAATTTCTCCACGTGAATACTGAGCTTGGTTGGTGTAACTGGATTTATTCTGGTTTGTAACCTGCTCAGAGTTGGAAGTATCTGTGGTTAAGCTGTGGTCCACGGTGCCACATCACGGAGATTACAATTAGTTTTTATTGATTTGGAGGCCAAAACCAGGAGAATTTGGAGAAAAAGCAGTTGGATGCTTAGTAAAGTATGGTTTTATTACTTAAAATCTGTCAGGGTATTCATTATAAGGGAGGCTCATAATAAGGCTGAGAAAGAAACTTCCAACACTTGGTTTTGTGCCAAGTAATACAGAATGTGAATCCCTAGGTTGGCTGTGGATCCTGGCCTGATGAAAGGTCAGGAATACAATAGGTTAGAGGATATTTTGATGAATAAATCTGAATTGGCTCTAGGTGTAGTCAGCTTGGCTGCAGTGGATTTATTCTCTGATCATTTCCTGTCTTAGCACTGTGAGTGTTGTCTTTGAAAGCTGTGAAACCTTTGGAAAAAAGGAGCAAACTTAGTGCCAGGATTTTTTTAAAAGCAGGGCTGAGAGGTGAAAAGGTAAATTATATCTCACTCAGGTTGTTTTGCAGAGAATTAACATGCTGCAAATGAAGCAACAATTTTAACAAATGAACAAAGTGAATGAGAAGAGCTTTGACATTTCCTTTGCTAAACCTGATTGCAGGAGTGCCTGAGGTGATATTTAACTGCTGTACATTAATTTTTTAGCTTCCCACTTTGTTTTCTTTGCTTTCTTGTCATACTTCAAATACCTGAAAATAAAAAGAGGAGTTAATCAGCTTGGAACAAAATTGTCAATGAATGAATGAGAGAATGAAACCCTGTATTTTCTGGAATTGGAGTCATCTAATGGTAGGAAGGAGGAGCAGCATGGTTAGGGATGCAGCTTCACCTTAGATAACCAGCATTTCCTAATGTTCTAGGGAATTTAGCAATTGGGAAACCCCTTTTATCTCTCATCTAACCATGTTAAAGGCAGTGCAAATCCACAGTCAGGGCACCTTTTGGAATGTGCCAGGATACACTGGAGAGGTCCGTGTGCCGCCTGTTCCAGGGATTGTTTTAATTTTCATTTGTGCTGCTGCCCGAGGCCCCGTGTGAGCTCCCAGCACAAGGATTGTGTCTGACAGAGCTCGTGTTGGCAGCTTGTGATGCAAATGGAGCCACGTCACATCCTGCCTGCAATCCCTGCCTGCAATCCCTGCCTCAGTCCCTTCATCCTCATTAAATCATTACTCTGGTAAATAAAATATCACTTGAAATCATCGCTGTACTGACTGCCCCAGACTTGAGTACTGATGCTGAATCGTTCTGGTTCAAGAAGCAGAGTTCTCACCTCACAGGCTGTATTCCATTTTCTGCTCCCTTTTCCCCATCCAGATGTTCCCAAGAGATTGGCAAGGGTGTAAAATCTCTTCCAAGATACTCTGGAAGCTTGTGAGGTAAACATCTGTGTGATTGATAAACCCTGAATTTTCAGCCTCAAGCAGAGTGAGTCAGGCTCCCTGAGCTCGCTGAAGTTGTGTCAAATCTCACTGGTTTGAGAAATAAACCTGAAGGCGCTGGGGAAGTGCCTGAAGTTCCTTTTTTTGGATACATCTCATTTCTTCATTTTTGTAGTAGAAGAAGTCTCCAAAATGTAGACATTCCACGTTTTGTTTTTTTGGGGTATTTTTTTTTTTGTCCTTTATTTCTTTGGAGGAGTGTGTGTGTGTGACCATTTCCCTCCATCCCCAGCCAGTCCTCAGAGATCCCTTCACTGGTGTCACAGGATATTCTGAGGTGGAAGCGACCCACAAGGATCATCAGTGAATGGCCCTTGCAGTCTTTCTCTCTTACAGCTAAAAATACGGGGTTGAAAACACCTGATACCAGTCAAAAGGCTGTCTTCACAGCAGCAGGAGAGTCTTGGTGTAGCTGTCAGATTTATTGTGGAAGAACCAGCAGTACTGAAATAAAACAGAATTTTCCACGGTGCCTGCACAGTGATGACAATGGTGCAACATGCCAAACACCTTTTCTCCCATTTAAAAGTAAAACAGAGCAAAGCTCTCTTGCACATAAGCAGTGGGTGGGTCTGATAAGAATTTATACATAGTAAAACTGTGACTTTTTCTTGCTGATAATGTTGAGTGTTAATTTGCAGCTGTTGATTAGTGAAAGTGGCTTCCACACTTCCATGAAGTCAGCTTAATTGGGAGTAAGCTTGCTTTTCCCAGAGAAGAAACAAAGTCAAGAGAGCTGCTAAAGCCTCTCTGTGGTGGAGTGTTTGCTTGCCAAAAAAGGACTTAGCAAACAAAATAATGAAAAAAAAAAATCACATCAGAAAGCTGCTGTGATAAAGGGATCAGAATGATGCAAGATATTGAAACCACCTAAATGAAAAGCAGCACTGCATTTGCCTGTTTGAGAATCCCAAAACTTGATGTTACATCAGCTGTGTCTGTCATGCTTTCTGATATCAAGAATAAGTTTTTTGGACACCTGCTGTCATCAGTATCTATTATTATTATAGATAAAACCCTTGTGACTGCTTTGGAAAGTATTGTTAATATGACTTTTTACAAGTTTCCTAACAATGATCTTTTACTTTGGGTCTTCTTCCTCTTTCCTTTTCTAGTAGCGATTCCTTTTGTAAGTATTACAGCAAATATTTTAATTTTTTTTTTCCTCCCCAACCTGTCACAACTGGCTTTGTTAGAAAATATCAGTAAATAGACTTGAGGCGAGGTCTGGTGATAGGGAACATCGGGTAGGAGCTGCAGCCCTGGGAAATACAAATCTGAGTGTATGTGAAATTGTGCTGATTTTTTCATGGATGCCAGAGCTCCAGGAGTGTTTGGACAACGCTCTCAGGGATGCACAGGGTGGGATTGTTGGACTGTGCAGAGCCAGGAGTTGAAATCTGTGATCCTCTGAGTCCCTTCCAGCTCAGGCTATTCCATGATTCTTTTATCCTCCCTATTCTCTTCACTTTTTTGAGTGGTTTTGTTGCTGAGCTTGTTCAGTTTGGAAATAAATGGTTAATCCCGCTGGGTTTATGGTTTATTTGCTGACATCAGTGATAGGATTTCTGTGGGCAAAAATAGCTTGATTTATCCCTCTTGTGACTTTTTTTTTGCGTCTTAATTTTGGCAGAGCTTGTCCTCAGCTGCCAGCGAGCTTTTTTTCATGTTTGTGAATGTTTGTTCAGCACCTTGAGGCAGATCTTGTAGTGGAGTCTGAGGAAGAAATGGTGGAAACATGGAATTAGCACCAGGTGGAGGTACCTCATAAAGCTCCACATCCCATCACAAATTGCTCTGCCAGGGTTAAAGGAAATGTTATTTTTCCTTGTATCTGGGATTTTTTAACAGCTATCTAATGGAATTTGCAATGTTTTAAAAATAGGAGGGAGCGTGACTTTGCTACTAATGATCAAATCATAGCTTGGTGATAAATTTTTACTATTGTGTGGGCTGTGAGACATGAATAAAATCTTGTGCTGTTTGAGCTACTTATTGTTGGACTTCTGGGAGTAATTGTTGCAATCTTAAACATGGTCTGGGAAGTGTCAATAAGTAAGGCTGGGCCGTGCCTCTCCTCAAGTGGGCCAGAGGCAAAGTTGTCTCACCCCAGGCTCTTCCTCAGGATTGCTCTTCCAAAATACTCCTGGGGCGTTGATTGTTAGCTGGAGAGGGGATTTTCACCCAGGTCTCCACTTCTTTGCTGTGCAGGCTGACGTGCAAAAGCTGGAGGGCGTTTCTGTGGTGGTGGCTCTTTGGAAGAGTCACGGGATGGTTTAGGTTGAAAGGGATCTTTGAGGTCTTGGAGTCCAGCTCTTGTCCCACCACCAACCCTTGTCCCCAAGTGTCACATGCACAGGGCTCCTCAGTCCCTCAGGGATGGGAGCTCACCGCTGTCCTGGGCAGCTGTGCTGTCCTTTTCCTCGTGGAGAAGGAATTTTCTCTAATCCAACCCAAACCTCGCCTGAGGCTCCTCCAGATCCTTTCCAGGCGCTCAGTCCCAGCCTGGAGCATTCCGTGGGGTTGTGGTTCCCCAGCAGGAACCCAAACCCAGAAATGCTGCTCACTGTTCGTAAAATCATCTCCAGCTCTGTAATTTCCACGGTGTACATTGTGTTTTCCAGTTGATGGGACCCAATTCCAGAGTTGTGTATGGAGGAAAATGGGATCAGCAGCCAGAGGAGGGGTCGGTGTGGCAGCAGCTCCCCTCCCCCGTGTGGTGATAAATGAAACCCTGCTGCTTTCTGACCTTGAATATGAAAATGTTGTTATTGATTTCCCGAGGACGTGCAAAATGAAAGGCAGGGACTGAAGGGTGCAATTAACATGAATAATTAAAGATGAGCTGCATTTGTCAATCTCTTACCCGGTGTAATCCTCTGAGTAACAGCTCCTCTTGGGAGCAGCAGAGCTGCTGCAGCCTGGGATGATCCGAGCTGGGCGTGTCAGGGTGGGCTCAGAATGGAGCAGGTGTTTCCTGGGTTCTGGGAGCCCCCTGTCCTGATCCAGGAAAACACAAACTGGGCTTCCCACAGCTGGCACGAGTTCAGCCCTTTCCCTTCCAACATTCCCACCTCTGAGTCTGCCGTGGTGCATTTGCTGGAGCTGTAGGTTGTTTGCTTCTTTGGGTTTTAATTTGTCAGACACAGGAGCAGAAATGGTATTTTAATCACCTTTTTATTTAAACTTTTTTCCCCCTTTTTTTTTAACAGAGCATTCAGAAGCTGGCTAGCCAATACTTAAAGAAGGACTGGCTTGGAATAAGAGCTGAGGAACGAAGTGATTATAGGTAATTTACCAGTTGGATATCTCAAAATTGCTGTATTCATCATTTCTGTTTGTGTCATTATTTTACTTAACAACGAATCACTGCTTTTCTGTAGTTAATTTTTCTTTTCCCTTTGTAGTAGAGCATTGCCAGTTAAAAAAGAAGCTTTGTTTTTCCGAGATTAGTCTTAAATAGATGTTTATGACTTGAATATTTAGGAAGCTGGGAGAAACAAAAGAGCTTGACAGGACAACAACTGTAATTTGCATCTGTTTGGGCATTAATGCTTGTATCTGAATATAGATTTTACTAAATCACTTTAGGTTAGAGTGCTAAGTGTGGGGATTGTTTCACAGGAAAAGACAGGAAGATATTTCATTTCATGAGGCTGTTCAAATCTGACAGCAGGGAGGAGGCAAAACAAGAGACAGTTGTTTACAAAACGTTATTTCATTAACATGAAGGGTGGATAAAACTTGAAACCAGGAATAACTCAGTTGCTGAAAGCCTTTGAACAGCACCTCCTAAATATGTGGAATAAGACAGGAACAGGTGGGAAAAAAATCTTTATTTTTGGCACAACTTCCTTTAAAAGTTTTGTTAAAAGTAGAGATGTTTGCTAGTTCAGCCTAAAGGATTGTGCTCTAGATTTCATTTTAAAAGCAGTCCTTATAAAAATGTGTGCTGCTGTCACATAAACCAGCCCAGGAGCTGGATCCTGATCCTTGTGGAGGATCCTTCCAGTTCAGGAAATCCTTGAAATGTGAATTTTCAGTAGAACACCTGCCCTCCCTTTCTTCCTTCCCACACCCTCTCTGTGTTTCATTATTTTAGGAGCATGTACTCAGTTTGGAAATCGCTCTTAGAAGGCACCATGCAGGTGGCCCAGTCCCGACTCAATATCTGTGAGAACTATAAAAACTTAATTTCTGAGCCTGCCAGGAGTGTCCGGTGCTTTAAGGAGCAGCAGCTGAAGAAGGTATTTGTGCTTTAATCAATCCATTAAATTGTTATCTTTTTTTATTGAGGAAAAAAAATGGTTTTTTAGAAATCTTTCATTGTGGCACTTGTAAAATGTGTAAGTACTTTTCATCTTACAGGTGAACATATCCAGCTTGTTGGAGAGGGATCAAAATTCTGAGCTGTTATCCCAAATTACACCTGCTTGGAAATGAGTCTTATAAAAATGTGATACCATTCATCAAATGTATCTCAGCAAATCCTACACTGTGCTGTAGAAATTGCATTGCATTGGGTTTGCAGTGACAATGACAAGTGGCTTTTGTTAGAAAAAGTTCTGAATTTAAGAAAAAAATCCATCTGAAACCTGAAGGAATGGCTTGAGCCATCTCCAGGGTGGAGAGTGGAGATTGTCCAGCCACCTCCTGACACAGTATCACAAGGAAGTGCTCCAATAGCTGCTTTAATTATCTGTTTAATTGCCTGTAATTGTCCCTGGGAGTACCTAGGGTAGTTCCAGTGAGCTGGATATTCATTTAATTGCTTGCTGCATTTGAAAGTCATTTATGGGGGTGTGAGGCCCTGGCACGGGGTGCCCAGAGAGGCTGTGGCTGCTCCTGGATCCCTGGAAGAGTCCAAGGTCGTGTTGGACGAGGCTTGGAGCAAACTGGGATAGTGGAAAATGTCCCCTCAATGACAAAAAAAAAAAAAATCCCCAAACAGCAGACATTTTAGCTGTCCTCATTACAAAGTGACAACAAAGACCCAGAATGTACCTAGTTCTGTGTTCTAGAGTGGTATTTTGTAAAATGGTTACAAATTTAAATAGTTGTTCGTGTAAATGTGAGCTCTCAGTTTCTGAACAAATTATTCTGCTCTTAGAAACGTGTGCAGTATCTGTTTGTGAGGGAAAAATTAACTTTATTTATGGTGTTTTATTGTCCTGTGGAATTTTCTTTTCATGTGAAGCTTCCCAAACAACGCTGTGGCAATTTTATGGCATTCTTACTGGTAAATAATTGTACTTTATTCTTCTGCAAGTGGCGATAGTTCAGTGTTTATGAGTCAGCAGCAGAAGTGGGATCTTTAAATTTTTAAAAGGCATAGAAGTTCCTTTATTCCTGCACTTTTGAATCAGCAGAACGAGTGATTACAATTATCAGGGCAGTATTCTGGTGCAGAGTATTCTAACAGTGATATGCTTTTCCTACAACATGGAATTATCATCCACTTGGCAGGATTAATTTTTCTACACAACCAGTTGATTGTTTTACACAGTGCAGTCTCTCACCCTTCCCTTTGAATTCCCAAACAGATAAATAATGGACAGAGAAATGATTGTTCTGACCTCCATTCAGACAAAAGCTTATCAAAATTTAAATTCAGTCAGCAAAATACTTGTAAGGTTACATGGGAACACCCATCTAAAGTGGCATCCAGTCTCCTGACAATTTTTTATCCTACAGGAATGCAAAGCAAGATTATTTAACTCTTCTCAAATGATCTTTTTAACAGCTGGGGTTATTTGATATTTTAATTTTTTGATGCTGGCAGGAGATTTTAGGGATCAAAATCCCCACGGATGTTGCAAAACCCCAGTCCTTTACACAGCCTTTTAGGTCTTTGTCAGCCATCTGTTGTATACAGATTTTTTTTTTTACCTTTCATTTTTCAGTGATGCACACGGAGGTCTCCAAAAATCCAAAATCCTGCCTTCCACCACTCCCCAAACAATGCACCCTCCGGAGCTCATTGCTTTATTGGTCTGCACACATCAAACAGTGGCTTTAGCGGGAGTTTTTCTGTACTTTAGAGCAGTTTGACAGCTTCAGGGAGGGCAGGATTGTGCGGTGAGGAGACCAGCAATTCCTGCTGGTTGCCAGTTAGTTTTTTACAGAGAGCTGGGTGTTCTTTTTTAGCAGTGGAATACAGGGGAGTTAACGTCTGTTGTTGGATTCCAGCACGTCGTTAGCCGTGCATTAATAAATAATTCGTGTAATGAAGAAGCTGAGGTGTTTTGGAGGGGTGTTCAGCACCAGGCCCCCTGAAAGGAGGGGAGCCAGGGGGTGATGATGCAATGAAAAGAGCTTTGGGGTGCTGTTTGAAGGACTCAAAGGCAAATTGGTTTCCTTGAACTCACCCCTGGGTGCTGCTGGAGCCTTCACTGACCTCATCCAGCCTGCGATGTCAGCAATTAAACAGAAATCCACTGGACTATCAATCTCCTGCGTGCTTAATCCAGTTTGGGTAAAAGAAAATCTTTAGTAATCTCTTCTAAGGAGAGTTTTAATTCTAGACATTGATGAGTCACATTGGTTTTCTTACCTAGACCCTGCTTAGCACAGATCCTTTCCCACTTTGTTGGGGTTTTTCTTAAGCTGGCAGGGTGTCTGAAGAATTGCTGAACATAACCATTTTTCTTCCTGTTGTATGTGGCAGCTTTTGCCTCACGTTTTAAATTTTAAACAAGGAAAGATTAATCATTTTTTTTGTATCACTTCCAGTAGATTGCCTTTGGATTTTTCCCAGTTGTATTGCGATGACTCCAACTAATTACCCCATCCAAAGCTTTCAGAACTGTTATGTTTAATTTGTGGGTTATCATAACAGTTTAAACAGCAGCAGAAAGAAAGGAAGAGAGAAGGTTTTATGTTCTGATCAGTTTTAAAAGACCTGCATGAATAATTGACCAGGAGCGACTTGAAGACTGCATCCTTCCCTATAAAATGCCATAAAAAGCAGCAAAGCAATGATGATAATATTATTTGGATGCAAAGAAAAAGTAATATTTTCTTTCCCAAATGCTTTTTTTCAGTGCGTGGACCAGCTGACAAGGATCCAAGCTGAATTACAGGAGACAGTCAAAGATTTAGCTAAAGGCAAAAAGAAATATTTTGAGACTGAACAGATGGCTCAGGCGGTGCGGGAGAAAGCTGATATTGAGGCCAAGTATGTTTTTATAATGGCATATGTAGAAATAATTGCAGCCCCCAAAAAGCACATTTGTATTAGATTTTGTGCTTGATGTTTGGCTTTCAAGGAGATTCTGCCAGGTTTTCTTTGCATTTTGTTTCTATACATTCTTGTAGCTATTTCAAGCACACCCTGAGAGGAAATTAGAACTTGTTTGTGTTGGTTTGTTTAGGAAGGAAGTCCAAGCAACAGCTTTAATTTGGCGTTTTCTGTGGACAGTGTGTCAGCTGGCACTTTTTTGATATTAAAGCCTCATGACTTCCTTTTCTGTCCACACATCTCTAATTTGGTATCAGTCCATTTAGAGGCAGCAGGACACTGTTTTTCATTTTTCTAGAGAAATTTTTGAGGCTTTAGGTTTTTTCTGCTCCTTGACACCCTAAAGAGGGTGATTTCCTTCCTTCCAAGTAACACATGTTTTAGGTTTGGAGTCTGGCCTGTCTTACGGGAGTTTACCACCCATCTTTTCCTTTTTTTTCCTTTAATTTTTGTTTTTAGAAGTTATTCAGAATTGCTCTCAGGGAATGAAATGATGGTTTCATTAGAATTCCGTCTCTCTGGGGGATGATGACAAGAACTTTAACAAAATTACCTGTAATACCTGAAGAAAGTAAACAAACAAACAGAAAGAAAAACAACCAAAAATCTGAGCTTGGGAATTTCGGAGCAAATTTCTACTGCACTGTTAGTCAGATTAAAATAGCTGTTTTGGTTTTGTTTTCTTGTTTACTTTTTAAACTACCATCCTCCAGACAGCTAAAAAATCCTTTTGTAGAAATGTTGTAAGGCAGTCATTCAATTTCTTCTGCCCATTTCTGTTCCAGGTCCAAACTTAGTCTTTTTCAGTCAAGAATAAGCTTGCAGAAGGCGAGTGTGAAGGTGAGTGTAAAACTTGGATTTTGTTGTTCATTTCATGAAGTAAATGCCCCAAATGATCTGGATTGCGGAGGTGAGGGACAGTTTGGAAGGGAAATTGGTAGGACAGAAGACAAGCTAAGAGCATTCTCTGGGCAGAGTATAGAATTATATACGGAATATATGCAAGGAATATTTTTTTTCTGAAAAGACTACATGTGAAATTCCAATTGCAGGAGAGGAACATCCATCAGGAATCCCCTCATCATTAGGAAGACTTAAAAGCCACAAACGCCCTAAAGTTTTCACTGTGTTAACACATAGACACACAATTAATTTGCTGTTCACACATGCTCGGTGACTCAGGTTCTCTCTCTGAGCTGTGCTTTTCACTTGTTGCAGTTAAAAGCCCGACGATCCGAGTGCAATTCCAAGGCTATCCATGCCAGGAATGATTATCTCCTCACTTTAGCAGCTGCCAATGCACACCAGGATCGCTACTATCAAACAGACCTAGTGAACATCATGAAGGTAAGGGAGCTGATTTCTGCCTGCCACGGGAAAATCTGGGAGGCTACAAAATCCTGGATGGACTTTTCCAGTGAGCTGCCGCAAATGAGAGGGAGGGTAGAGCCTGCAGTGGTGTCTGAAAAACTTGGAAGCAGCTTTCAGGCCCCAAAGCTGAGCAGGCACTTTTCATTTTTTAATTCGCTTCATTTCTGGAAAACTCACTTGGATAAAACTCCCTTGGATAAACGAGTCAGGTCTGTCAAACTAAGCCCTGTATTTTCCTGAAGTAAGGAAACTGGAGATTTTTTTTTTGTTGTTGTTCTTTAGTACCATATCCTATAATCCTTTTTATTTTGTATCTGATCAGAACACTTCTTTATGATGTGATTAATGAGCTAGAGTTATTAAATACCTTGGTTTCCAAACTATGGATTTTAGGGAACAGCAGTCAGCATTCTTGTTCTCACCTGTGGCAATTTGCCAGGTCGTGGCAGGAGTAACTACTTAAACTCAGCGGAAATGACACACTTTAAAAAGTTCAAATCTGATTGCTCACTGATGTTTTTTTCTTAAATATCACCCTGGAATTAATTAAATGTACACTATTCCTGTGTCTTTGAATTTGAGAGTTGCAGATAAATTGGAAAATCACTTCACCTGCTTGCATTTCACGTGTTGACATTTTCAAACTTCAATTTGCTCTTTTTGAACTATTTCCAGGCAGGGTGACTTAGTAGTCTGTCATTTGCATTTTGAATTGCTTTGTTGGAGAAATAGCAGAGAATTATAACAAATCCTTGTATAATCAGCACGCATTTGGATTTTTGGGGGGGGAAATATTGATATATTGATATGAAAAGCAGGTAAGTGAGGTACAAAATGAGAGCACCAAAGGAATTCTCCTGCTTTTCCCTGTGTGTGTTCTTTTCTGTCAGTAAAACGTGAATATTTGTGCTGACTAAATGTTTACTGCATGGAAATGCTTGTAAAGAATTTCCTTGTGCTGGTGCAGATAAAATTATTAATTGATGCTTACATAAGATAATTCCATACTTACATGCATGGTTGGCTGTCATCCCTTAATGCTCTTACTTGGGAGCAATTCCAGAAGGGAATTGAATATATTCACAACAAAACAAACAAAAAGGATGTTTGAAATAATTTTGAAAACGAGCAAATAGCCTTGGTAATTTTTTTTCCAAGCCTTTCTCAAGCTGAATCTTTTTTTGTTGTTGTTTTTTATACAGAATAAAACCTTACAACTTATTCTTTGATATAAATAATTGTGGTTTACTGAAAGCCTAAATGCTTTCATCCAGCCAAATTACTCTGGAAGGAAAGGACAACACTCAGGGTTTATTTTTCTGCATCTCCCGGATATTTTTAGCAGTTGAATCTCTTTGTCTGGTAAACAAAAGCGTGGTTTTAATGAAGAGCTGTAAATTTGGGTCTCTTGCACTGTTGGTCATGAGCAAAACTCCATGGGAACACACCCAGGTGTCCTGGGAATGGGGTCAAGGTCTCAAATTGAAGTGGCTCCTGGAGCCACTGGAGATTTTAGGAGAGAGAGAGGGAAAATCTTCAGGAAAATCAAGGATAATGCATCACTGGACTCCAGTTCCTTCATCCAGGACCTCTCATGTAAGTTGAGGTTTGACTGCTTAAATGTGTAAATAAATATAATAGCAATATCACATAAACAGCAGTTTGTAATCTGGAATGGGATTTGCTGGCCGGGTCCTCGTTTCTCCTTCTCCTCCTCCTGAAATTCCTGAGGGAGCCACACTTTGTAAAGCACAGAAAAAAGTTATTATTTTATTTAGCAGAATGATTTAACAAAAATGGAGAAGGAGCTGGAGAGAGAAGTGACCAATTGAAGGTCATTCAGCAAATGTACAATGACTGAGAAATGGAGCGAGATCTTGCCAGCTTTGGTTGACCAGGCAGAACATAGCACACAAAATTAATGTTAAAAAGAGAAATGCAGTAACTTGGGGAAAAAATTGCTGCCTATCGAATAAAGAACATTGAATAGCCATTACCATTTTTGAAAGAGGTGCTAGAACTGGAAAATGGAGTGAAGGATGAAGAAATTGAGACTCCAGTGCAATGTTTTTAATCTCTAGGTGACATCACTGGGAAGGGAGGGTTTTGGAAGGGAGTTTCACCCTTGCAGCACAGTTTTTATTTCAGCAGGTTGAGTGGTGGTGTGACCCAGTGTATTTTACATCCTATAAGCAGCTGTAGTGTCTAAACTAAACATCTTTGCTACTGTGTTGTGATTAATATTCTAAAAACGTGCATTTTGTCTCAATATTGGCAGGTCCTTAGGTGTTCCTGTAGTGCCACGTGCTCTGTGTAAGTGTTTCCCCATTTAGCTGCCCTTGAGCTGATCTTTGAACTGCTCAGGGCTCTCCACATTTCTAAATCACATCAAGTATCCCCTCAGACTGTTCAGATTTTGAACCCAGTGCCTGTTTTTCTAGTTGCTACCCCAAAATAATCAAATCTTTAGAGACAGAAAAAAATCCACATGAAAACTTTCCAGCTGATACTTGGCTGTATTACTGTATATAACATTCACAAACGTGTCAGAGGCTGTGTTTGCACCCACCAAAAACAGTTTCTCCGTGGGTTTTGGTGTTCGTGGAGTTCTTTAGGCTGAAAGGTGTCTCATTTAGCATAAAACAGAATCATGGAGTGTTTATTTCTGGATGTGCACATCAGAGGCTGGTCCTGGCAATCCTGTGTGAACAGAGGCGGAGTTCTCGTGCTGCTGGTCTTGCTGACAGCCTGGAGAACACATCCTCACTGCTTTGCAGTGACAGATGAATCACAATCCCACCTTGTGGCCCTGTTCCATTTTCTGTGACAGGCAGCAAAAGGGGCTTTTCATAGGCAGGGCTCTCGGTACACCCAGCTCCTGCTAATTTTCAGTGGTTTAGAATTTGTTACTTCATTTTGCAGCGTTTTTAGGCAGAGAAGAAAAAGTGATTGGCTCTGCTGCGTTTGTAGTTGTGGAAGCCTTTGCGGACTAAACAGGGATGCTTGGAAAGAAAATACAAAATGCTTCCAGCTTTTTTAGTAGGATGGAGAATTGTTTCTACCGTGCCTTCCTTGTTTTCCAATTACACCACTTAATAAGGATCAAAGCCATTCTAGGTCTCTGTTCAGAAAAGATTTGAATCCCTTTGCCTTTCTTTTTATCTGTCCTTTATGTCCATTTCAGTCTGGAGTAAAATTAAAACTCCTCAAAGCACAAACTAAAGCCTGGTAATGTTTTATTCTTTGCCAGTTTCCTGACAAGCTGCTTAGGAAGAGTTGCCATCACCTGAGTGTGAAAGTGCAGTCCACGAACCCTTTTAAAAATAAGCTGTCTGCTTGTGCTTAGTTTTTTTACTTTAAACTGAGGTCAGAAGGAAGTCTAAGATGATGATTGAAGTCAAATCAGGGCTATTTTATATTCATCCTTTTAGAAACTTTACTGTGCTGTTAGTTCTGTAAGTTCCCCTCATGAACCCCCTCAGAGAACGACTTTACACAGCAACTTACGATGAGGAAATGTTGGCACGGAAAAAAGAAAAGCAGGTGTGCTGGACACTTTAAATAGTCCTGAGATTATTTAAAGAGAGAAAGAAAGAGGGAACGAAAACTTCCTTTTCAAAATCCCAGAATGGTTTGGGTTGGAAGGGACCTTAAAGCTCATCCAGTTCCAACTCCCTGCCATGGGCAGGGACACCTCCCACTGTCCCAGGCTGCTCCAGCCTGGCCTGGAGCAATTCCAGGGATGGGGCTGCCACAGCTTCTCTGGGCAGCCTGTGCCAGAGCTGACAAACAGGTTACAGGTGCTGCTGCATTTTTTATGAGCACAGAAAAATTCTGGAGAAGGTAGCAGGCATTAGCAGCAGGTATTTCTAAACTAAGGTATTTTAAAAAGAAATGCTTCATGTCATGGCTCATGTGGGCTTTGGTGTTTGAGGGAGAACAGCGTGAAGTCTGGGGCTTTATCTTTGTGGTTTCGGTGGTTTATTTTATCCTGTTGTAATTATCAGGCTGCTTTTCTGGTTTTTTCTGTACTTTCCACTTTGCTTGACATGAGGAAGTGGAGTTGTGTAATTTGGCTCTTGTTCTTGATCAGAGTTCTTGTGATGATTTGGCAGGTCGGAATAAAAACTTTGTTACATCATTTCCCTGCAAGAGCCCTTTGCTCAGGTGTGACAGTAACAAACACACGTTTCAGCAGCGCTTTGTTAATCTGAGAGGTTGATTTATAAAATTACAGGTGAAGTGTGGCTTTCCCACACCCCTGCCTGTTTTTAAGGACTCTGATAAGAGGAGAGATCTGGCTGACTTCCAAGGAATGGGCAGCCTGGTGTACTTGACCTTGCTCTGAGTGCAGAGGTTGAACCAATATCTCCCTTTTAAACACAAATTATTCTATCAGTCCTTAAAACAGCTTTTTTTTTTTTGTTAGGAGGTTCTCCTTGGGATTCCCCACCTTCTGCTTTCTGGTTTTGTTGTTTATCTTTTTGCAATTAAATGGAGTACCTGCATGAGTTCCAGCAGTGCTGGAACCTTCACGTGCTGGTGAGCCCTGGTTTTTATTTGCTGGAATGGTTGGGAGTTTTTGTGAAGCTGTGTTGACCTCTCTGTTTTCAGCACAGTCATCCATCACTTTCCCCACGCACTTTCAATGATCATTTAAAACAAATGGAACTGCAGGCTCCAAACATGACTTGCACAAATGAGATTCAGCTGGAGCTGGCAGTGTTCATAAAAGTGACCCCAAACTGAGGACTTGGTGGCTCTCAGTTAATGATTTGCTTTATGCCATGAAATTAATAGGATGTGTGTGGCAGAGGGTTCTTTTCCCCTGGTGGCTCTGTCTGAATTGAAAAATAAGTTGACACGGTAGCTGAAAGTCTTAAATTGGCTCAGGAATGTTATCCCAGCGCTGCTGTGTCCTGTAGAAATAAAAGGGTACCATTTGCATCAGCACATATTTCTGTGGCCTCTGGAACAAGCAGAACCAATATTATCACTGTAAGAAATCAATTTATGTCCGTGGTATTGTTTCAAACTTTCTGTAGTGATTTAGAAGCACCCAGGGGATTCCTTTTTTAAATGGAAAGTCTGCCCCTCAGCAAAAAAATAGCATTAAGATAAAGTAATTGTGAAGTCACCAGAGATTTCCATTTTCTTCTATAAATCTCTTTCATTATTTCAGTGCTACCAATTCTTTTAAGATCCTGTAAAACTCCCTTAAAAACGCAGAGGGGACTTTTGCAAGTGAAAGAACCATTGTTTCACTTCCGGTCCTTCAAGCCGCAAATATTTTGTAATCCCGTGGATGGCATTATCTCCAGCATCAGATGGGCACAGGAACTTTCCTTCCCAGGCAGCTGATGAGTGTGCCTGGCTGCCTCATGGTCATTCCCACAGCGAGGGGTGGCTGAAGGCACCGTGCTCAGCACATGATCCCAGTGTTCCAGAAGAGTTCCACAGCAGCTGATCCCAATCCCACGCTGTTTCCCCGTCCAGGGACGTCTGTCTCGTGTTGGTGTTCTTCCCGATATCCCATCTAACCCTGCCCTCTGCCCCCCAGTTCTTACAGTTACAATTATATTTTTATTTTTTCATAGATAAAATATGTATTTTCAGTTTCAAATCCACCACTCACCCCCTGAGAAGTCAGGCTGCTCATCACGCAGGCTTTTCATGCGACCTTGAGGCACTGGAGTGGGTCTGAGTCACGGCTGTTCCTGCTGTGGAGATGAAAAAGTGTGATGGTCACGGTGGCCTGGTGACAGTCAGTTTGTCCCACCTCGTGTTCCAGTCACAAATTAATCCCTTGGTCAAACATTTGACCCGAAGAACCCCGTTCGTTCAGGATCTGGGTGTTTATTCCTCCATGCAGTGTAAAAGCAGCATGGCAAAATCTAACAAGGTACTGAGGGCAACTTAATTATCTTGAAACAATGACCATTTTTTCATGGTGAAGTAAATTATTTCTGGATAATGCGACTGACTTTTCAGTGAGATTTCCCTTGGTGTTTTCATAGAAATAACTTAGAAATAACGTGGAAATAACTCTCCTGGAGCCCCTTCAGGCCCTGCAAGGGGCTCTGAGCTCTGCCTGGAGCTTCTCCTCTCCAGGTGAGCACCCCCAGCTCTGCCAGAGGGGCTCCAGCCAAAAAAATAGTCAAAACTTTTTTTTTTCTGCAATTTTTTTTCTTTTTTTTTTTTATGTTTGGTTGTTTTTTTGTTTTTTTTTTTTTTTTTTCATTTAAAGATTTTATGTAGAAACCGTTTGGGATTTGAATGGGGCTTCTAGATGTTTTGGTGAGCTGTCACAAACCCGCTCATTCCGAGCAGGAAATGAAGCTGCCATCTTGTTTCAAAGCCACCCTGTATCACAATGAGAACAGTTCCCAAAATACTTCCCTGTGCCAGACAGCAGCCTTGGAGCTCAGGAAGCACCTGGTCTGCTCCGTTTGGGAGGCAGGTGGGGCGACCACGCTTTAACCAGAAACATGCAGCATTCTTGGTTTAGGATTCAAGCAGAAAAACATTTCAAACAGATCCTCCACAGGGTTTCGTTTGCTTGAGGGCTTTGTTTTTGGCAACTCCTGATTCACTGGGAGAATCCAAGAAGCAGGGAAAAGTTACTTTTTTTCCTCAGTGTTTTTGTTTGTGCTGTTACTCATGACCACTCAGTGAGTTGCCTGGAATGGATGTGTTTCCATTGAAACCGGGGGGAAAACTCGTGGATTAGTCTTAAAATTGAATGTGTGCACACAAGTTTTGTCCTGTTAAATGAGTTATTAAACTGACAATTGTCCTGTTAAATGAGATACTAAACTCTGGAGAGCTCAGAGCCCCTTGCAAGGCCTAAAGGGGCTCCAGGAGAGCTGGAGAGGGACTGGGGACAAGGATGGAGGGACAGGACACAGGGAATGGCTTCCCAGTGCCACAGGGCAGAAATGGATGGGATTTTGGGAAGGAATTGTTCCCTGTGAGGGTGTGAGGCCCTGGCACAGATTCCCAGAGCAGCTGTGGCTGCCCCTGGATCCCTGGCAGTGCCCAAGGCCACGTTGGACAGGGTTTGGAGCAGCTGGGACAGTGGAAGGTGTCCCTGCCATGGGAGGGGTGGAATGAGCTGATTTTTAGGAGGTCTCTTCCCACCAAACCATCCTGTGATTCTGTGACTCATCTTCTGTCGTCAGTGGCAGGACAAAACATTTCTGAGTGACTTCACTAAGGAAAGCAGTGGAAGAATTGTAACAAGGAGATGAGACCCAAAATAGCACAAGGCCAATAAGTGTGAGATGGAAAATGTCACACTGAATTTGAAGTTTAATTAAATCCCAGAAAACGTTGTGGGGGGAAAATGGTTTCCAATCTGCAGCCGTCTTGCCGAGAGGGGGGCAAACCTGGGAAGAGTTTTCACAGATCTGTGAGGATTTCATAGGGCCCAGCTGTCACATTTTGAGGGGTTCTTTAATCTTTCAGCTTCCAAAGCTCTGCTCTGTCTGGAGACAGTGCAGGTGTTTTGGGATGGCTGGAGGTGAGGAGCTGCTCGTTCCCTGTGTGGGCAAGGGCTGCTTGAGCTCTGGTTTTTGCACAGTCTTCAGAAAACTTCCTTGCCTTGGAATCCCTTCCTGCAGCTGAAAATCCCTGTTTAGTTTTTTTACAAATTGCTGAGGAGATAATGGACTGTAAAGCTGGCCCAGAAGCTCAGTCATGGGAAGAGGAGGAGTGGGAATGCTCCAGTGTGATTTGTCTCCCTACCTGCAGGCTTGATGTAAAAATCCTCATTTTGAAATTTTTAAAACTTCGGGAAAGTTTCAGTGCTTTGGGTTCGAGGCTTTTAACCTCAAATGAAAGTCACATGGAGATGAAAATGATTCAAAATGAGAAAAGAATTGTTAGGAGGAATCATGACAATGTTCTGGGATTTGGGTGCCTGAATTTTCTTGGATAAGCTTCTTTTGACTGGAGTGTTAAACCAGGTATATGGAGATAGTTAAAAATCAGGTTTCTAGTTCAAGCTCAAGAATATTAGAAATAAAAATTTTAAACTGCTCCTTTTAATAAAATTGTACAGTGTTTACTAGATTTTTATATAGTGTATATATTAATTTAGGAGATGAGAATTAAATTTAATGAAAGATAAATTTAAAAAATACAGAATTCCAAGGAAAAAATGCATAAAAAGAAAATGGCAAATCTGAGAAATGCTTTTTTTTTCTACATAAAATATTCACAGATATTTGTGGCTCTGGGTATACCCAAATAATTCCACATTTTTTAATAGCTGATCCACTTCTGTCAGGCTTTACTCTTCTCACTGGGCGGTTCATCCGGTTGGATTCAGTCCCAGTTCATTCAATGGGATTATTGTAGTGTATTTTTGTGGTATTCATATGTGACTTCAGGTCCAGATCCTGGATTCTGTGTCTCAACATTCCCGCTGAGCCCAGACCCTTCTCTCTGGCTGGGTCTGGGAGCCCCATTTCTAATTTAAAAGGGGATGTTGGAGCATTCAGTGAATTAACTTTGCTGAAAGGCCCAATTTATTTAATAGCAAAGACTAAGCACTAAAGACAGCCTTGTATCAAAGCAATCCCAGCCCTGGCAGATCCTTGGGATGTCTCTTCCTGTGTGATTCCAGCCTCTTGCTCTGCTCTGCCCACACTCTGAGCAGTGGCCCTGTGAAATTAAGGAGTTTTTTTTAAAGGTTTGAGTATTAATCCTACAGGGCTGAAATAAATTTGAAAAGGAGCTTAACTTTAATGCAGTTATGTTAACAAATACTGTCAGGAGACCGGAGTATATTTAGGTATTCCCAATCAGGCCACACTTCAGGAGCGATTTAATTAAAAGATTTAACAGCGCTAGATCTCGTTTTTGTTCATTTTTCTGCATTTTTGTTACCCACCACTGTCCTATCAAATCCTCTCAGCTTGTGGAGAACATGGCATGGTGATTCCATCAGTCCTTGTTCAGGAATACTGCTTGGAATGGGGATTCTGTGCCAGGATTTGGGATGGGGGTGGGGGGAATCTGTTTGTGAAAGGGAAAAAAAACCTTTCACAATATTTTTAATTATGGACTAAAGGCTCCAATTATCTTTGTCCTCACCCATTAGTGCTTGTGAGGAGTGCAGGCATAAATTGTTGGTGTGATTCCCCTGGAGATAATTGAGAATGGACTCCTCAAGGCAATAAGGCATAATTGGCACACAGAATTCCCAAGTGGGGTTTGGGAACCCCGGATGAATCTCCTTGCTGCGCTGCAGCTGCCGTACCTTCGGCATTGTCCCCACGATGTTTTTTCCTTTATTGTGGGAGATAATTGCTGTCGTTGTTCTGTGATTCCATAATAATTGCAAATAATCACAGTGCTGTCACTTTCCTTAGAAGAACACATTTGTTTTGCTCATAAAAATTCCTGGAAATAGTTTTGTTGGATTTGGTGAGCGGCGGAGAAATCCTTTTGCTGGGCGCCTGTTCAGGAACGTGGGGATCCCTGTGTGAGATACACCCTGCCCTTTTCATATTGCTTAATTGTTTCATCTATTAGCATAAAACTTAAATGAATTTGTAATTTGAGGTGGAAAATGCCCGAATATTCTGAATATCCCAACAAGACCATTCGTGTTGTGGGTGAGACAGAGCAGTGTTACGTTTGCAGGACCACATCAAGCTGCAGGTTGCATCTTTTGGCCTGATAAGAATCTGAAATGCTTGGGAATATATTAAATTATTGAAATTTTTAATAATGGGACATTTCCATCCCTGAAGCTGCTCTGTGGGCAGCTTTTGAATAGCCTGTTCACTGAGTACAGGTGACTTTAAACCCACGTAGAGAAAACAGATGGAAGTGATAAATCCAAGGAACAATTGGGAGCAACAGCCTGTGCTGAGGCAAAAAAGGTTTTGTTGAAGAGATTTATCTGAAGAAATAAATGAAAATGATAATACAGAGATTGAATCAACTGAATTAAAACCTAAAGCCAGCAAAATAGGTGGTTAAGAAACTACAGGGGTGCAAAAAGAGTAAACAAAAGCTCCTGAAGAATGTTTGTGCTCAGTATCTGATAATTCTTTTTTTTTTTCACTCATTCTTAATGCATTTTATCTGCCAGGGGAGTATTTTAAAAAAAAATGCTTGTTTCTTTCTTTTTTTTTTTTTAAGAGACTATTTTAAGGGAAATATTTAGTAAGAAACATTGTGATTTGTTGTGAAATGCATTTTCATGCAGTTTAAGGTTTCTCTCCCTTAGTTTGCGTTGTTGTAATATTGGAAAGATCTGGATTTATCCCAAGCTTGTGTCTGAGTCAGGGATGATTCACCTGTAGCATGAGAGTTCATATGGAGACTTGCTGGTAAATCTGGATTGAATTCTGGAAGGAAGAATTCCCAGAGCTTTCTCTGTGTGAGATTTGGTTTTGTAGGAGGTGAAAATAATCAGCTCTGGCTTGTTCTCGAGCAAAGTGCATTTCTTTAACTTACCTTTCAATTCATGTGGAAATATCAAAATATTTGTTGAGCTGAGCAGCAAAATAATTTAATTTTTGGGTAAGAAAAGCTAAAAAATCCAGACAGAGCACACACTTATGTTCCTCAGACATTTTGTGACAAAAGCAAAGATGCAGTTTATTAAAAATTCATCCAGTCAAAAGTGGAATCCCCCTGGGATTTATTCCAGAGCTGTGCAAGAAAAAGCATACTAGGTCCAAGAAGTCTTGGGAGATACTTTTGGGGAATGTATTTCTAGATATTCCTAGAGTCTGTTTTTATCTTCCAGGGTTTTTTAAGCCTTACATGGTAGAATTTGAAGGTCTGTATCTCCACGCTTACGGCAGTCTCACATCAGGGTGTTCTCAGTGATTTCAGAAGAGTTGTCCTTTAACCCTGGAGTGTTAATTTAGTGCTGTCTCCCCCAGGTAGCTCTCATTGCTGTCAACCTTGTGGAAATTGCAAGGAATTACAAAGGGCATTTCCTCCCATGCCTGTGTTCACCTCCCAGACCCTCATCCTAAAATGTGACAGCTACGGGGCACTGCCATGAGACGGTGGAGGAAAATCTTGTTATTATCCTTCATTTTGCTGATTCTTGTTTTAAAGGGACCTTTTTCCTGCCCTGGGGGAGGGTGACAGGCATCTGTTGGTGGCTGTTCCATATTTTTCTGTGCTCAGAGGAGGCTGCAGCGCCCCAACAACAAAGGTTTTGTCAGTAAAAACAATGATCCTGGCGAAATTGTAAAGGAACAAAATGATGTGCAGAACAATCATCAAGTGACTAATGAGAGCAAACAAAGAACTTGCAAACAAGCCCCAAACTCCTGACAGCAGAAAACACAAAGCTCTGGGGTAAGGGAAAGTGCAGAGTGTGTTCATGGGCACCCAGCTGAAAGGAACTTGGGGCTCCCCTGATCTCGCAGTGTCCATTGTTCCATGTTCGCCGTGGTGAGAGCTCCTCCAGGGTGCGGGGCAAGAGGAAACTCCCGAGCTTCATCAAACCTTGATTGATTGAAAGAGCCACTTTCAGTTCCTGTCGTTACATTCTCTTCCTAGCTGGTTTTAGTCCTAGTTTTTCACCTATCTCTGCTCTTCAGCAGGGTGGGCCTGTGCCTGGAATATCTTGTGCTGGTTTGAGCACATGCACTCCTGAATGGCGTGTGGGCACGCAGGGAGTGGATTTAGGGAAAACAAAAAGAAACAGGAGAAATTAATCAGTCTGACAGCACCAGGACGGTGAGACCGTTATAAAAGCTCCTTAACATTGCTTTCTGTGGAAGCTCAAGAAGGAGCAGAAGCCAGAGAGGGTCTTTTTGTAGGGACTCTTAAAACCTTCTGCACTCAGACCTGTTGGCATCCTCTGGGCCTGCTAGAACAGGTCCACGTCCTTCCTGGGCCAAAGACCGAGGATGTGGATGTGGATGCAGTGCTCCAGCTGGGAGATTCTCCCTAGATTTCAGATGACACTGCCAGGGCTTTGCTCTGGGCTTCCTTGGGAATTCTGATGCAGATGTTGGGCTTTGTTTTGACAAACACAGCCCCGATTTACATCGGGAGGTCTTGATGGAGAGGAAGGGATTTCAGCAGCGACAAATGCTGCGGGGATGGAAGAGTTTGAAAAGGAAAATAGGCAGCTTTTCTTCTGTATTAGGAGAAATTGATGCCAGGAATCAGCATTTTTAAAGGAAAGTGACTGTGGAATGGAGCTGTTACCCAGAAAGGATGGGTTTTCCTGACCTTCCTTCCTTCACGTCCTTGGGAAGTGCTGTTCCATTTCACGGCTCTGAATAGTGCTGAGTGTGGCAAATCCAGCTGATCCGGGCTCTTGACTTTGTTCTGAGTTTTAGATGAATTTTTGAAATACTTTATCCTTCGCTGTCAGATAAAAGGAGATTTGTTGCTCTGTTTGGGCTAAAATACAGAGACTTCTCACTCTAGAAAGATTGAAGTTGATGTCTTAATTCTAAGAATACCTGTTCACAAATTATTATTGTCTGTACCCAACCTTTCCTTTTAATATTCATTTTATCTCTTCTGATATATAAAAATCAAAACCCTCGGTGGAGTCTCATTCACCAAAATCATTCAACTGAAAATTCCCAGACTGGGCCATCTGTGAGATCACTTTGTTTATTTAATGGATTGGAGGCAGGAGTTTCAAGCACAAACACTTAAAAAGCTTCACTCAGCGTGTTTGTTCTGTAATTTGGATTGTTGGGTTTTTAATTTTAAGTAATAAGAAGTTTTGAGTAATATTACTGAAAATAAAGGGTGAAAACTCAAGTCCCCTGTTCTTGATGGATTCCAAGTGGTTTTCAAAGCAAAGCAGATCAGGGATAGATAAAACAGGGGGTTTAATGCAAATGAGAGTAGGATGGTAAAAGAATTTCATTTCAGTTTTTAATATAACTATATTAACATGTAAAATTATTTCAATATAAATATAAAATAGAGAGTGGAATCTGTGATCCAGATCTCCCTTTTGATTTGAGGGCTTGCCTCCTGAACAGGAAAACAAGTCACATTACCGGGCTGCAATCCCATTGACTCCGCAGAAGAGTTACCACTCCACAAACACAATGATTTTTGTTCAGTTCATTTCTTTCGCTTATCTTTCTGTTTCCAGGCTGCAGCCCAGGCAGGGGAGGCTCAGCTCTAATTTTGTGCTGTTCCCTCCACCCATGTAAGGAAATTCCTTGCCTTCCACATCAATCCTATTGTTTCCGGCCCAGCGGTGGCAGCTGAGGGAGCGATTGCCGAGGGTTTCGGTGGCAGAATTAGCCCTCAAAAAACTGTTGGGTTGTATCAGCCCAGGGAAGGATGGATGTTTTGAAATGAAAACTTCATCTCACAGAGCCGTAGGATGGTTTGGGTTGGAGGGGACCTTAAAGATCATCCCGTTCCACCCCCAGTTCGAGGATGATGGTTCTCATCACGAGCGTGGGGTTAGGGAGTTTAAAATACACAACAGCATAATTGTGTGCCTGCAAATATCAAATCATTGCTAGGCAGTGATGATTCAGATGAAACTGGTGTGAATTTGTCAGTGAAACCCACAGGGCTTTACAAGTGTGCCTTTAATTGTGGGGTTTTAACCTAGCACTGGTTTTGATGCCTGGTGGTTAAGTGAGAGGTTTAGTTTAAACTGGGAAATTATTACCTAGAGCTTCAGCACAGCTTTTAGGAGTTTCTGTGCAAGACAAACATGAGCAGAATACCAGGAATATTTCAGAAATGAATGGGATGACAGGGAAAACTCGCCTTGGTGACTTCACGCAACTCTGGTCTGCGTTGTGTGTGGGGCAGATAGTTTCCATTTTCAATTTCTGTTTGCTTTTAAAATAAAAAATACAGAGTGGTTCGGCTTGTTCTCTGTCTTCTCCAAGGTATTGAAATGGTAATTTTTAAGTGGAGTGTGGCTGAGACCTGCAAATGTTTCAGATAAATAAATGAAGAGGCCTCAAAATCAGTCACAAAAAGGAAGATGAAAATTCTGCACAGGGTCTGTTCTACATTGTGTGGTATTTTAAATGAGTAACAACCTCCCAAAAACAACCAAATGTCCCAATAATAGCTAAAATACTTCATTTACATATTTGCTTTTGAGGGAATTTTCATAAAATGTAGAATGGTTCAAGCTAAATTCCCAAAATGTTTGGTATCATCTCTTGAAACGAAAAAACCTCCAGAAAATGA
This sequence comes from Bombycilla garrulus, assembly GCA_013400315.1. NCBI lineage: Eukaryota > Metazoa > Chordata > Aves > Passeriformes > Bombycillidae > Bombycilla > Bombycilla garrulus. The sequence continues at coordinate 165,056 of VXBU01007392.1, read as the reverse complement.
TGATCTGAACTGGGACTGGTGTTTTGTTTATGGGAAAAACACTCAAAGTTATACATGAAACTTGGATGTTGAAATCAGAACAATATTCTTGTCCCAGTCCCTCCGTATATATTTTTATTGGTCTGAGTTAATATATAGGGTTTCTTCTAAAAATAGACTTTAATTTGATTGTGTGTCCATTGTTTATTAGCAACTTCAATTCTTCTCAGCCCTAATTCCAGCTTTTAAATTCTCAAGCTTGGACACAGGGGAAAGTAATTTTGCACCTTTGGTATGACAATTTTGCTGTAAAGAAATGATTTCTGAAAAAAAAAAAACCAGTGACTTTTTTCTATCCTTGGAAATTGTAATTTTGTGCTACTTAACTTTATATTATCGTGGGTTTGATGCCAGATTTGTTTTTTTTTTTAAAAAAAGAAACCTCTTGATTTCCTTTTGAAGTTGACAAAAAGACAGGTTTTTCAGTGGGATTGTAATACAGTAAGTGATTTAGTGCTCTCTGGAGAGTCAGAAAGAGAACAAAAGCCATTGTAGAGGAATAATGGGTGTTGGGTTTTTTGATTTTCCTTTTTTTTTTTTTTTTCCCCCAGTTTCCCCTTCAAGTTGTGTGATGAGAAATTTTGAAAAGGCTTTTCCTTTCAAAACCAGTGATGTTCAGTGGTTTGGGTCAGAGCGTTTGTAAGTGAATGAGATTCGGCTGATAAAACCCCACGTGAATGTTAATTTATATCCCACAGTTCAGCAAGTCAAGTCTTTTGTTTTAATATGAACGCATCCACCTCGATGTAATAATTACCATTTTATAGAAAGGATAAATCCATTATTGCTGCAAATCTGGAGCCAACCAGCTCTCTGATCCTGTGGCTGATGGGATGTCACCTTTTCTGTGCCACGAGGAGCTTTTTAGCCTGTGTTGGAGCTGCTTTCTCAGCCCTGCCTGTGTGATATTGCAGTGACTTTCAGAACTTCAGTTCTGGCAGCTCTCATCGGTATTTAAGAACTTCATCATACAGAAACTGCTTTTAATTAATGAAAGGAGCCAGGCTGTAATGCAGTTCTCGCATGCTGGCAGACCCATGTGCTCCCTCATGTTTTGCCACACTTCGCTCTGATGTTCTTTCTTAAATATCTTCATTTTTTATATCGCACCGGGGGGGTTCCTGGCATCTCAGCAGAGCTGTGCTCATTGCAGGAGGAGGGGGGAAATAATGAAGTTCATATTTCTCCCTTTTTTTTTTTTTTTTTTTTTTTTTTTAATTTTCCTTGAACTGCAGACTGCAGCTGGACATGAATTAATGCCCAGTGCTGCGTGGGTGATAACTGGAGGGAATAAACACGTGTGGGGCTCTGCCTGAGCTAATTGTGGGGCCACTATTTACGGTCAGTGAAGAGGAACAGGCGCTTGGCATCCTGCCTTTCAGCTGACCTATTTCAGCCATCTATCTTGGAGAGGGATCAATCACAACACACAGGCACCAACTTCTCTCCCCCGGCTCTGCAAAGCGCCCAGAGTGTCAAAACCCAACGCAGATCTCGGCGTTGAAGGCTTTAATGGAACGACGCGAGCCCTCCGTGTGGGGTTTGACATAAAAACAACATTTGGGTTTGATATGGAGCTGTGAAATTCTCATCCACGGCATCCTGGGATGAGAAAAATCACAGCTGCTTTGCAAACTGAGCACTTAGAATTGCTTTGCCAAATTGAAATGATTTATTTACATTTCGTAGCAGACTTGCACTCCGGCCCTGGTGTTCGGGATTAAAAGCTTTAGGAGCAGGTAAAAGTTGACAGTTCTGTTTTGGGGGAGTTTCAAGCTTCCCAGGTCCCTCAGGGGGAGCACAGGCAGCCTTGGCAATTTTGCCCATCATTTGTATTCTCTGTGAGCTGCTGTTGGAGCTGCCTGTACTGGAAGTGAAAATGAGAGCCCTTGGAACGGGATGGTGTCTCCTGTGATGCCAAGGGTTCATAAAAGCACAGGCAGTGTTCAAATCCCAGTGCTGGCCTGGGCCTGAGCCTCCTGCACCAGCTCAGGGTGAATCCCAGCACGGCTGTGCCCACAGCAGCACAGGCAGGAGCCGAAGCTGTACCCCTGGTTTCTGTGGGTTTGCTGCTGGGAATTTCCTGGTGTTCTCCTCAGTCGGACATCCCGGCTCTCAGCTCCTGTTACATAACTCTGTAAATGAGAATTGTTTAAAATTCTGTTTAACGGAGTGTTAGTAGGTGGAGCTGACACCACCTGCAGGAGGCAGTTATCGCTGTCCTGGCTGCTGACCCCTCGAGCCTGGCCTCGAGGTGTGGGGGCTTGGAAGGAATTCCCAGTTTGCTACTGGTTTGGCATAATGGCTTCCTGATGGCCACAGAGCTGTTAAGTTCAAGGCAGGTTTGATGTGTAAGGCTGAAGGAAACGATCTGCCTCTGCAAAAAATTTCTTTTCACTTGGAAGGTGGAGGATGAAGAAAATAGTGTAGTGTGGGTTTGGGATATCAGGGTCTGGATGTGAGAATTCCAGTCCCACAGTCTGATTGTCTCCTCAGAGCATCCCTCACTGAAGGTGGCTGTGTGCTGCTGGGAAAACTTTGGAGAAGGAAGATCTCTTCTCTTCTTCCTGAGTTCTGAGGGATTTCATAAAGCCATGGAGTGGTTTGGGTTGGAAGGGAGCTAAAAGCTCATCCAGTCCAACTGTAACGGGCAGGGACACCTTCCATTATCCCAGGTTGCTCCAAGCCCCGTTCAGCCTGGCCTTGGACACCTGCAGGATTTTGTCTGATTTATTGTGTCTGTTCACCTCGCCTTAAATGTTGGGCTTGATTTTTTAGGGGCAGAAACTGTTCCTCAAATCTTGCACAATTTCACTATTTTCTCCTCCCTCAAATTTTTGAAACTATTTGAATAACCAAATACAATTTTCTAGAGAAACACATTCTTGAGTTTGCTGAAATGGCATGTACACAGTTTTTGTGAATACCCTGTTGAAATGGATGTCTGTGAAATATGAGCTATTTAAAAATCTGTATCATATATATTTAAATACATCCTGAGTTAAACATTTAAATGACATTGTCAGTCACTTGCAAAGTCATGTTTAACACAGAACTTGTGTAACCTGCGCTGTGTGATGTAATTTTACGGCTCTGCTTACAACAGAGCTTTGGGGTTTGAACTTCACTGTCACTGCTACGCTTAGGATAAAATTTTGTTACTTATTTGGTATTTCTGTGCACAAAAGAAAGTGAAGTGGCAGCTGTTGCTCAGCTGGTTTTGCTAAGCAAACAGCTGGGGACGTGTCTCATCCAGATGTCGAGTGTCCTGGCACCATTCCCTGAGGAATTCTCCGGTTGGCAGCACCCCGTGGCCTTGCAGTTCCTGGGTGTCTTCCTTTCCCTCAGTGGCATCTCCCCGAGCACATTCCCTTCTCCAGGGCTGCCCTGGCCGCGCTCCACGGGAACAGCTGGATGGAAATCAGGATGTTGTTGCAGCGCTGTGTGCTGCCATCTAACGGGAGCCCGGCACTGTCGCTTCTCACAGGTGTAAATCCGCTCCAAAAAATGCACTGAGCATCTTCTTGCCAGTGCCGGGGTGAATACTGATCAGTTGTGTACAGAGCCACTTTGCTGCTTTTCCTGATTCTCTTTATTTCTTTCCCTCGTGCAGGCTCTTGATGGAAATATATATGATCACCTTAAGGATTATTTAATGGCATTCAGCAGGACTGAACTAGAGACATGCCAAGCCGTACAAAACACGTTCCAGTTTTTACTGGAGACTTCCAGCAGGGTAAGTTCGAACTGCATGATCCTTTTTAACTGAATCCTTGCAGCATGGACCAATCTCCAGGCCTAAGATTTGCTTCCAAAATCATGACAAAACTGAAGGGTTGTTATTTTTGGTTGCTCCTGAGTGGTTTTAAGTTAAAAGACACCAGACAGTTTTCTTGTGGAGAGTTTTTCCTCTCACACCCAAGCTGCCTTCCTCTGGGTGCGTTTTGCATCCAGAGGTGCTCAGTTCTCCTCACCCTGCGCGTTTGGGAGGGGTAATTGCCGCTGAGATCTTCTGCACAGTGTAATCTGGAGCAAAGCCTCAAGAAACTGTTTGGATCATTTCTTAATAATTCTCTGTCAGCTTGAAATCCAAACTATTACGCTGTTTTCTCCCTGGAATTAAGAGTGGCAAACACAGCAAACAAATTAGAGCCTTGTCATAGACGTGGTTTGTTTGCTTTGTCGAGCAGCCAGAGTGAGAGAGGCGTGATCGCTTCCAGGGTAATTTTGATACTTAAATAATTCATCTGCTGGGCTTAAAAAATAAAAATAATTGCCATTGAGCTTAGAAAAGCGGCTTTGGTGCAGTCATAATATTCCTTTATACATTTACCTTACCCGCCCACCCAGAAACAGAGTTCATTCACACAGAGATGTGGAGCAAAAGCTTATTTAACACATTCCTTATTTACCTCCAAGCAAGTGATCTCACACCTTCAGAGATCTAAAGTGAGGGCATGAAAAATGGGCTTCACCTTCAGCTTTGAATTTTCTTGGCAGCAGCTGTAAAAATAATCAAAATGCCATTTTCCCTTCAGTTGTAGAAGGACTTTCAGTAATTTACCTTGAGGTGTATTATTCAGGTCTGCTCCCAATGCCTTCCCCAGAAATGCTGGCTTGGAATCTTTTAGCTAAACAGGCTTCTGCATAGTGCCTGCATAATTAATTTTTTCAGTGCTGTATCAGATCCTTTGTGCTCAAAATACTCAGGGAGCTGCCTGGTTGGGACTTTGAACAGGGTTTTACAACTGGTTTCTACAACTCTGTTTCGTCCTCTCCTTGTGCTTCAGGAATGAGGAGGAGAAAAATGGGTGTCGCTTCGCTGCTGAAAATGTGTGCTTCTCTCTGAATATATTGACTGGTGGATTTTTCCACAGGCTTTGCTTATCCTTTCTATTCACAGCAGGCTCAGGTTGCAGCAATCAGCCCCCAAAAAAAGGAAAAAAGAAAAAAAAAGAATCCAGAAAAATCCATTTTCTCTCCACCGAAACCCATCCGTGTCTTTCAAAAGCAGCTCGAGTTGTTAAACATGTAATAAATTTGTTAGCAGTTTAGAATAAACCTGTCGTCAAAGCAAAGCTTTTAAATATTTATTGGGGGTTTTGAATGTTGTTAGTTTGCAGTACAAGCTTGGCAGGCTCTGCTTAGAAGAGACACTTCAGGTGTTTGGGAGGAATACTTCAGCTCTTCCATCTGAACTGTATTTCTGTTTGCAGGATGGAATTAAATTGTATTTGCTTTGGAAGGACACAAGCTGCTCCCCACAAATGCCAGGCATGGCTCCTTGGATGGGCAGGGCTGGCTGTCACCTCCCGTGATGAGGGAAACAGCTAAAAACCAGATTTTCTGCACAAAATGCAGTTTTTTCGTAGTTTTATCATCGTTTGTTGGAGCTTCAGAGATTTTATTACTCCTGGGTCAGGGTGGCGCTGGAATGGGAGCACTGACCCCCAAGTTTAGATGGGATATTGGGGAGGAATTGCTGCCTGTGAGGGTGATGAGCCCTGGCACAGGGTGCCCAGAGCAGCTGTGGCTGCCCCTGGAAGGTGTCCCTGCCCGTGGCAGGGGGTGGAATAAGATGATTTTCTAGGTCCCTTCCCACCCAAACCAGTCTGGAACTGTGATTCTGTGAAAATGCAATTTAACTTCCTTTTCTCCTGAACAGTCTTAGTCAAGACTTGCACTTCTTGCACTTCTCTTATGGAAAAAAAAAGCTGATTTTTGTTGGAAGATTTTCTGAAATTCTGTTTGCTGTTTAGAGTGGCGTTTCTGTGAGGTATCTGGTGAGAGGGCAAATAATTTCCTTTATGCACATCTCTGACTGTGCCTTGTTTCTGCATGTGGGATATATTTAATGTTCGATTTCAGGTCTGTTTTAGCCTGTCAATTGACGCTGACTTGAGAAAGAAACTGTGTAAGAACATTGATTTAATTACTGAATAACAGGAAATCTATTTGGAAAAGCTGCAGCTTAATCCCAAGGATACAGTGATGCTTTGGAGTATTTTTAATCTCTTTTTATCAATTGTCCAATATTTTGTGCAAATGCAGGATTTCATGTGCTGGGCTTGCACTTTCTGCCAAGCCTCCTGTTCTGATAACAGTTGTTTTCATTTTTAACCACTTGTTGTGGCTTTGAGGGGAAATCTCCTAGGAGTGCTGTTGGAAAAATGAGTTTTCTGCTTTGAACTGAGTTGCTTGGGAGTCATATTTCTGTGGGGAAAGTGCATTAAAATATCCGTGTAGGTTTTCACATCCTCAGTAGCTTCATTTTGGTTTTGTTTTGTTTTTTTCCTAATTGAAGTTAAAATAGTTCCAAATATTTAGCATGGCCCAGGGTTGTGTGCTATGGTCAGTGTTCACACGGATCTAAAGGACAATTCAATGGAATAGCTGGTTAAATTAAATTATTTTGATGCCAGATCAGTGCTGAGCATCCTCTGAAGCTGCAGATGTTTCCTTCTTTAGTATTTTCTGAATTTCTATTTCTGGGGATCCGTGATGCAAATCCCTGTCTGTTTTCTCCCCATTTGAGTGTGTTTACATTCAACTGCTCAAATTGGAGCAGTAATTATGTACTTTTCTGGTTTAGATGAGTGTACCATTGGCCCTGGAGGACTATTTACTTTCTTTAACTGGAGATTAATTTTTCACAGTTCAGTATTTCAGCAGCACAAGCATCAACATTTCGCTGCATTAGAGAACAAGTTTTATTTCCCATTGCCAATGCAGGACAGAGTTTTTGGTCATGCACAGTGCTGCTATTTCTGGATAAATACCATCTTTATTATCTCCTTTGTACGTGTAAACCCCCAGTTTGGTAATAAATTGATATAATTTTGGATGCATTTTCATCAGTTGAGGCGGTGAATGCTCTGTAAGAGTTCTTCAAGCAGTGATCCTGTTTTTTTCATCTTGCAGTCACTGGGTATTTCTTTGTAAATCTGTGTACATTGTGACATAAGAGGTTTGTTTAGGGATCTGTGTCGTGCTGCCTGAAACGTATCATTAAACAAATTTGGGAGCTGAAGGAGTTTCTCTTCAGCAAAATGCAAGCTTGGAGAGTTTTCTCTGAAAGCAGTTTAATACAGAGAGATGAAGTTTGTCACTGATTTTGGATGCGTTATTCCAAATAGTCCTTTTAGCTCCCACAACTAATAATTGCTGCCAAATTAAGACACTTCATCTTAAGAAAGTGCACTGCACAGGAAATTACCCACAAGAGGAGGGAAAAATATTTATGGCAGTGACACCACAGGGTGTCTATTTAATAGCTGGTGGTTTTTTCCCCCATTTTGCAGGTAAATGGCAGGGATATTTTAGGTCCTTGTCACCCACTGTGTGTCCTGCCCGTACCTCTGAACAACTCAGCTCCTCAATTCCCTGCTGGTGCACCCAGGTGCTGGTTTTGCTCTCCAGCTGTTTTTCAGTTCGCAAAAGGGAGGAGTCTAAATAAACCTTTTTCTTTCCTCAGGTGGTGCGGGATTACAATCTGCAGCTGTTCTTGCAGGAGAACTCGGTGTTCCACAAACCTCAGCCTTTCCAGTTCCAGCCCAGTGACAGTGACACTGTAAGAGCCCTGGGAATCCCTGCAGCTCCTTGGTCTTGCTCTATTTTAGCAAAAGTTGTTGTAAATGGGGAAGAGAATCACGGGTATCCCAGTCTGGTTTAACCTCGTGCTGTATTTTTGGGAAAGAAAGGGAGAGTGGCCTGCTTGCAGGAGGTGGTGATGGTAAAAAAAGCATCAATCAGGCTCTACATCATCCACAAAAGAGCAGAATCTTTTTCTGGCTTCCAGATTGTGACTAACAGTCCTCTGTTTCACTGCTTTCAACCTAATTCCTACTAAATTTTGTTGCCTTTTTATCCTGCTGCTGAGGTTCTCATAATGTTCAGTAATGCTAATACAACTGTGCCAAATAAAGTGTCCCTACACACCTAAATTGCTCAAGAAATACTTAGAGATACATATAGAGAGTTACTAAAAATAGTACTGTTAAAATAATTCCAAAATAACATCCAAAATTCTTATCTTGGTTTCTGTGTTGCTTCCAAAGCAATCATTAATGACATTAAAAGTGAGTGGATCAGAGTTTGTAAGTGTTTTTGCAAACAGCACCTTGATTGGAGTGGATTCTTGATGTCCCATTGACATTCCTGATGCTGTTTTAAGAAACAGCTGTTGAAAATAAGTTTGGATCTTTAAAACATATAAACATTTTCTGACTTGAATTCATTAGTGAACTGACTTGGGCAGTCCTGGTCTGGAGTTCAAGTGATTCAGATCAAAACCTGCATAAGAGTGATTTTCCAAGTCACCCCGACATCTCTGACTGGGTCTCCTTTGCACTTCCCTTTTGACAAACTCTGATTTTGATTTTTTTATTCCAGAAAGAGTCAGTTATTCCCACAGATAAACGTTTGGACAATGCTCCTGGGTGGGATTGTTGAGGTGTCTGTGCAGGGCCAGGAATCGAACTGGATAATGCCGATGGGTCCCTTCCAACTCGGGACATTCTGTGATAAATTTTAGGTTGTTCTTGGTAACAGTGAGCAGAATCTTTCTGAGATCTTTGTCTGCCTCTCTTAACTTTTGCTGCTGTATTCTCCTCCCTGTGCACGCCCTGCATCCAGAGTTTTAATGCAGTTCAGCTGGTGGAGATTGAGCCCTCACCTGTCAGTGCTATGAGAATGACCATAGCAGAGGTACCTGGGGGTGTTTCTGGTCAGCCCTGTCCTATCCCTGTGCACGTGGCATGCTGAATTTACACTCTGGAGAGGTGGCAACAGAATGCGCAATCTCTAGATATATAAAACAGAAAAAAAAAAAAAAAAAAAAGCTTTTTTTCACAATGAGACTTCAAGGAGGAAAAAATCAATTTAAGGGTGTTGTTTGTGGGGGGAAGCTTCACACTTCTCCTGTGCTCTTGCACAGGGTTTGTAATTGATATTCTAATCTGCTGGGGCATGAATTAAAATTTCACAGCTGAAGACAGTGCTGTGTGTAGCTGGTTGCTGCTCCTCTGTGAGAGGGAAAGGTTGTCTGACAAGTGCAGGCTCTGAGTGTGCACTGATGAAATGCAGCCCCATTGCTGATTTAATTTGGCTCTTTTTCTCCGTGCCCACGGCCAGGAGAGTTGTAAGGGCTCCCATTAAACTCTTCAGCGTGAGAAATGCCAGGATTCTGTGCCCTGGCACCATGTGGGCTCACAGGGTCCACGTGTGCTGCCGGTGCTGCCTCACTCCAGGAATTTTTAGGAAGCCAGGAATGGGTCCTTCATGTCTCAATTCCTCACTCCTTTGCTTGGTTAACCCTCTTGGGCTGCAGAATTTCTGCATTTCCTCGGTGCACTGCAGATTTTTAATCTTCAGCTGCTTAGGCTGTGACCAGTTTCCCCAAAATAATTAAATTATTCACGATCTATAACAGAATCCTACCTGGGCAATCCCATTTTTAATCAGTAAGTACAAGAAATGAAGGCTGTTGCTCAGGCTTTTGAATTGGTCAGAAATTGGGTGCTTTCTGATTGATGGAGCAACATTTAATTGCAGGAGAACAATTACCAAGCATTCTTTTGCCACATGTTCTGTTTCTAGATGTTTTGCAGAGATTTCTCAGTTGGCTGTTGCTTTCTGTGGGTTGTGCATGATAATTTTCACACCAAGGACTGAAAGGAAAAAGTAGAGTCCTAAATACATCTCATCTAAAGTTTAACGTGAACCTTTTCCAAGAATGAGTTGTGGCCTCTCTTCAGGCTGACCCACTGGGACTGGGCTCAAAATTCAAAGTATTATTGGAGAGGAATTGTGAGGGCTGTAGGAAGGAGGAATTTTATAAACAACATGGGTATGGGGTCTAAATGGAGGGGTCTGAATTCTGGTGGAAATTCCACTTTTGCATGGTCCATCCCAAACCTCTGTTTTATAAGAGAAGAGCTGTTACCAGGATTTCTTTCCCAGGGACAGCCCAGTTTGCTTTCAAAGTGACCCTAACATAAGAATGAAACCATTTCCCATCAACTTCCAGGATTTTTGATCCCAAAATCCCCGTTGGTTTAGGTAAAATGTCCACTTTGGAGTGCACACAAAGAGAAAACCACTTGAAAATGTTTTACATCTATCAGGTATTTTCCTTTATCAAAAAAAAAAACTTGTTTGAGCTTGAGTTTAATCAGCTGTTCACGTTACTAAATTATTTAGATGATTTCATTGTCTTGGTTCATTATGATGGACATAAATTCTTATTTATGGAAAAGAAAGTTTTCCAAAAATCTCTAAAACAAACCCCTTACCCGTAAATAAATGGTTTGTTTTCAAAATACTCATAAAGAAATGATTGATCAGTTCCTAACAAGCTTTAATCCTCTCCAGAAATGAATTCCCAACATGGATTTATAGACAGCAAAGTAGAGAATGGAAAGGAGTCTTGAAATACCTTTGTTTTCCCAAGGAAATCCAGTCAGCACCTTCCATGGAGGCTGCTGTGATACTCCACAGTTTAATCATGCCCCATCCTCCCACGAGGAAAGGGATATTTATTAATTCCACAGAAATCCAGGGTGTGGAAAACACGCTGTCCCTGTGCTCACAGATAAGCCACGAGAGCAGGGCACAAGAAAAAAGGAAATTCGCCAGCTTTTCTCTGTTTCCTGTTTGGAGAAGCTGCTTTTTCCTTGATCCCGGAGTTATCACGTGAGAAAAGGAGCCAGGTGACACAAAAGTGTCCCTGGAACGGGAGGAGAAGGGCCCTGAAAAGCTGACATTTCATTTTTGGGGTCCTCTTCCTGTTTTTCATTCCCTGTTTCCTCAGAGAGCATGAGGAAAAGGCCCAGCTGATTTCTCCCACAGCTTCTTGACATGAAAATTATCTTTTTTTTTTTTTTTTTTCCTCTTTTAATTTACACAAAAACGCCTCAGGAAGTTCATTGGAAAGTTTTGCAGTTTCCCCCCATGTAAGTTTGCTGTTTCATGGGTAGATTGTGAAAATAAAGATGAATTTCCCTTCACTCTCAGAAGAACATCTTGGAATTTCTCAACATGTTCTATGAAGGAATTTTATATAAGTACAAAAAGGGCTCATATTTCTATATTTACAGTGGCCTGTACATTCAATAGCAGAACAGACTGGGTTTAAGTATGACTTTCTTGAAGTTAAATCTAAAACAAAATTAAAGTTTTTATTTGATTTTATCAACCTCTTAATACTGGAATAGACTGGTTTTAAGTATAACCTTTTTGAGTCTAAACACGTGTTACAAAGAAGTAATTATTTCATTTTACTCAGTGTTAGGAATTCTTTTTGAGGAGAATTACAGCCTTTCAGGTAAAGAAGTGAGCAGTGGGTGCAAGTGGGCAAAGCTCTCTTCCTTCTTTCTGTGACTTGACCCATCTTGTGCCTGCCTAAAACTGATTTTTTTTAATCCCTCCCACCCCAGTTGTGCTTAAAATAAGATCTGAGCTCTAACATTTATATTTGAGGTTGATACTGAAGAAAAAGGAAAGTTTTGGATCTGCTGGGGGCTTGGCTTAGGTCGAACGTGAGCATCATTTCTGATTTTCTCTTGAGTATAATGAGTTGGAATTGGCTCCCAACCTAAATTTCACTGCCTAGTTGATTTTATTTTAATTTTCACCACCTAATTTTAATTTAGAGAGCACGCAGTTAGAATTCTTTGGCTTTTAGAAGTCAGGAAGCACAATTTAAGCAAAGCTCTGAGTTTTTTATAACAGCGAAGATCAGAGAGCAGAAGTTGCACTTGAAAGGAGTGGCCACTGAACTACAAATTTGTTTATATTGCATTGAAAATATCTACAAAATCTGTTTTTCTGGGTCAAACTTGATTGTAAAAGTCCTTTTTTTTTTGCCTTTGGTTACCTAATGAGGGCAATTTTTTCCGTATTTCTAGTTCTAATAGATTTTTGGAAAAATTGGCTGGGAATGCAGCTGCTGTGAGGGCTGAGGCAAATGAGGATAATTATGAGGGTGTGAATAGAAGTAAATTAACAAAAATACTCTGCACTCTAATTTCAAGATTAATTTCAGTGAGAACAATATAAACTTTTAAAAATAAATCGGATTCAAATTAATTTTAAAGAAAGGGTTGTGCTTTTCATCTCTTGTATGCAACAGAAGTTCTTAATACAGAAACATCACGGCCTAGGAATACCAAAGCTATGTTGATCAGTGATATTTAATAAAAATCAGTATTTTTAAGATTCTAGACTTCAAAAACAAAAACAAAAAACACCTGAAACAAAAAAAAAAACCCAAACCAAAACAAAAAACCAAACCAAACAAACCAAACCATCCCTGCCCAGCTGGATGTTCCTCTTCCTTCTGCAGCCCCCTCATCAATTTATTAGATTAATATAATATTGTCTAGTATTAATAATATATTATAAATCTGTTAGTTTAAAAAGCAGCATGTGGTTCTATAAAGCAGCAGTAATACCTTGATGGGGATTTAGCCTTATCATAACATATATAAAAATAGCAGTGGATTTAAGTCCCTTTTTGTTTTTCTGAGGAGGAAAAAAAAAACCCTTTATGCAAAGAATCCTAATTTTTAAAGATGAGGGGTGTCCAATTTGAAATGTTGGAAATTGACTGAAATATGAGTCAGCCCCAGCTCACTCTTGGCTAAATTAAAATTAAATGAGTTCAGCAATAACAGACTAAAAGGAGCCCCAAAGTTGGCTCATGATTTTCTCAGAACTGCTGAGTTTAGCAGCGAGTTGTGTGAAAAATGTCATGTGTGTTCCTTCCTCCTCCCCAGAGTCTTGCTCTGCAGCATTGGCATGGAAACTTCTTGTTTTCACCTCTTTTTAACAGAAATGCCTGGTTTTTAGATGGTTTTTATGTCAATGCTTTGCATGCAATAAACACTGCCTGCTTTTTGCCTTGCTAGAAGTGATCTTTTTTAGGCCTCAACCACAAAAATAAGGAACTTTGAGACTCAAGAGTTTTGTTGGTTTTTTTTTTTTGCTTTGCTGTGCCTCTACATCGAGATATAACTGGAGAAATAAGAATACAGGCTGAGTTTGGGTCTGTTGGGAGGCAAATCCTGCACCTGCACCAACATTTCAGACCAAAATGGAGAAGTGACATTTATCTGCAGCCTGACTGCTTCTGTTAATTTAGGAAACAGCATTGCTGCCCCTAAGCTTTTTAGCTGCTTGGAGCCATCCAGAACTTTCTGTTGGTTTACTGATCGAATTTTTAGCACTAAACACTGTTTTTGTTGTAATCCAAGCCCTGAGGGAGCAGCAGAGTGTCCGTCTATGTTTAGCTCAGGTTTTTTGGCTCTCCCTTCATTCCTTGGCCACGGAGGGTGGGTTTGGTTTCCCTCTCTTTTTGGAAGAGGTTAAATTGAGTCATTGGACGTCTTGGCACCAACCAGGTTCCAGTCCTGAAAACGCTTCAGCTTCATGGAATAAATCAGGTCAGGATCAGACCCTTCTGCTCCTCCACCTTCTTCCCTGCACTTTGGACTTCAACGTCAACAGAAGACAAACCTGCTTTAGCTCCTTTCTTCTCACCCATTTTAATGGCAGCTGGGTTTTCATTTTCTTGATGTTCCTGTCCAGTCTGTCTTTCCCTGAGGGTACAGAATTAAGGCTTTTCATTTTTATTTTGTTTTATTTTTAGACCTTTAAGCAAGGGTGAGGTCTGCCTGGGTGCAATACTGCTTTATAAATAACTAATACAAGTCTGATCCTACAAAATTCTTTTATTTTTTAGTAGGCCATAAAGAGTAGCCACAAAGTCCGCATTCATTTTTCTGGTCAAGTGCTTTTGATAAATAGACTAAAACCCAAAATCACACTTGGGGTACTGGAGAAGGAAGATTATCAAGTGACTGAAAAGTCTGGATTCTTTCCATATAAAAATGAGCTGCTGGGTAAGAGCCAGAGTGGTAGAGCACTGAAAATATGTTCTGGGTTGTTTTTCACTCTCAGATGTTTCATAGGGAAGGGGGAATGTCAAAGATGCTGCCCAGGTTAAGGCTCAGGTGGAAGCTGTGCAAGAAGCTGTGTGAGAAACTGGGAAAAAACTGAGGTGAAATCTTACCTTGAGGGTTGGATGTGCCCGAACAAATCCATGCCTTGTCTTCTTCAGATTTACAGTGGAGTGGCTTAGCAGAGGTAATTAAAGAAGTCAGTAATGAGGGGATATGATTCTCTAAATCCACCTCGACAAAAGCCAATTTACTGGTTAAATTGAGGGGATGGGTGAAGAGGTCTTCACCTGAAGCTTCACCTTCCTGCCTGATCATTCCAGTGCTGGCCCTGTGCCTCTCCTCTGCCTCTTCTGGGCTGCTCCACCTTGTCTGACAGTTCCCTGTGCCTGGAAAACAGCACTGGCTGGGCATTTCAGACTCTCAGAATAAAGGCCAGCTTCAATTTTGGCAAGGAACTTCACTGAACAAGTGATGAAGCAATTTTTCAGTTATATCCCCTGATAGGCTGTCAGCCAAGGTTAGTGTTTTTGTCTCTTTTCTTCCATGAGAACAGTGTAATGTAAAGGCCAGGAAAATCTTGTTTTCAGAATGACTTCAGTTTGCCTCCTGGTGTCTCTTGGTTTTACCCCAGTCTGTGCCAAGTGCTGGCGTAGGTAATTAAGCTGTCATCCTTCCTTGACACAAATCATTCCACTTTTCCTGCTAAAATACCTGATAACAGCCTATCTTCTTCTGCAACAGCTGGAGACTTCCCAGCTACCCTGGAAATAATTCCATGTCTTTCTGCTCTCTTACCCTTTCCTGATGCTGACCTTGGATTTCTCCTGGCTAAACAGCCTTTTCGTCCTTCTGGGCTTTTTCTGTAATTTCAAACTCCACCTGATGAAGAAAAATGGTGTCAGAGTGAGAAACTTGTGACAGAGGCATTTCTTCCACACTTCAACAGCTCTGTGCATATCCTCTCTTCTTGAGTCAATTTATAAGGAGTTTTTTTTTCTGGTTCATCTCAAAGGCTGGGCAGGATTATGTCAGGACTTGTGATAAAAAGGAGTACAGAGTAGTTGTGGATTGCAGTGACTGGATCAGGAAAAAAAAAATTATAGGGACCGGTTGAGGTTGGGAGGGATCTCTGGAGGTTGTCTGGTCCAGATGGCTTTTGGATATCTTCGAAGATGGAACCCATCCCAAATGATTCTGTGACTCTGTTACAAATAGAAATGATGGAAAGATTTGGAATAATTCCGTGATGGGAAATGTTTCTGTTCTGTTCAGCCTGTAGGCAAGCAGAGAACTATTTCATCTTGCTGTAGTTGGAACTTCTTGAGGGGGACAGTTTTACTTTTTGTCATTGACGCAACAAAAGCAGGCGCAAGATGGAACAGTATCAAGAATGTGATTGGAAATTTCAGTCTCTGTTTTGCAGACACAAACATTTTTTGGACAGAAACTGCCGTGCTGTACTAAAATATTTGATGGCTTTGTGGTTTGATCACAATTTACCAAGAGTGAGCGCCTTGGTCACACTAAGGCTTTCCTCTTTAGGAGGGAATTGTTCCCTGTGAGGGTGTGAGGCCCTGGCACAGGGTGCCCAGAGAAGCTGTGGCTGCCCCTGGATCCCTGGAAGTGTCCAAGGCCAGGCTGGATGGGCTTGGAGCAGCCTGGGACAGTGGGAGGTGTCCCTGCCATGGCAGGGGGGGCACTGGGGGGGGGTTTTAAGTCCCTTCCATCCCAAACCATTCTGTGATGATTCCATGGTCTTTGCTTCCTGTAATTCGTTGCTTTGGAAGTTGAATTCTTGTGAACTTTTGGCTTTTGGAGTTGCCTTCCCACAACCTGGTACCATCCCAGAATTCACCAGGAAGTTCTTGTCCTATCTTCCCTGCTTCATAAGAAACAAAATCCCAGGGTGATAAATGCCATACAGAGTTACCCTGCAGGCAAACACAGAGGTAGGCAGCCTGGGCTCTGGGCTGAACAGCTCATTCCCGTGCTCCCTGTTGCAGAGCAGACAGCTGGAATCAGAGACGGGAACGACCGAGGAGCACAGCCTGAACAAGGAGGCGCGGAAATGGGCGACGCGGGTGGCACGCGAGCACAAGAACATCGTCCACAGCCAGCGGGTACGTCTGGGAAAAGCACGTTCCTTGGGACAGGGAATTACCTGGGGCCTGCATTCCTGTCAAAATTCCTCTCTCACCTGGAGAACCTGTGAGGAATTCACTGTTAAACCCAACACGGGGATGTAAAACTAGATGTGGATTGATATTTCCGTGTCTGTGGCTCAGCTCTGAAGAGCCAAGGGCTGTGTTTGGCAATCAGGAGGCGGGATTTTGGAATGTGCTGAGTGTGTGTTTTAGGAGGGAGAATAAAGACAAAAGTTCCTTGCTCTTCCAGCTGATGACTGGAAAGGCTGACCTGGAAATGGAGACTGGGTAGAATAAAAGGATAAAAGGTTTTTTTTGAAAGGATCCACCTTGGGCAGTGCAAGAGCCCAGGGTCACACCCAAGTCAAACCCACAAATGGGCACAAAATGGCCGCCGGTCATGAGGGCTCACACTTTTATAGGGTTTGGTTTATCAGCAGATTGGAGTTAATTGTCCAGTTCCAGCTCCAGGTGATGAAGCTCCATCCTCCTTGTTCCCTCTCTTCCTTCACTGTTGTTTCCACTCTTGGGCCTCAAATTTGTCCTTGGTGCCCAGATAGAAAAGAATTGTTTTGTCTCCCTACTCTGTGGAGAGAGCTCAGCCACCCTTCATATGAATCCCAGAACTCTACACTAAAGCAGCACAGAATCTGAAAAAAATATAAAAGCTAAAGCTTAAGGCATCACCCAAAAAATCCAGCCATGAAGGAGTCTGCTGTGCTTACACCCATTCCTGCCCAGTTTCCTGGTTATCCATACAATTCCAACAAATTCCAATTTTTGCTGGAGAAAAACAACATCCAGAATGCTCTGACATCTCTAGGAGGACTCCAGGGAGAGCTCAGAGCCCCCTTCAGTGCCTAAAGACAGCTGGAGAGGGACTTTGGACAAGAGATGGAGGGACAGGACTGAGGGAATGGCTTCCCACTGCCAGAGGGCAGGGATTGAGTCACCAGCTTTTGTTTCCTGGGATGGACCTTTGTTGATCATCCCCAGCATCCAAGGGAACAGTGACTTCCCTGATTGTCTCAAATGCTTCTCTTTGGCATTTTACTGCACCTGTGGTGTGTTTCCTCGTTCCTGGCAGACCCTGGAAGAGCTGGAATGCCACGGGCCCGTGATGTCCGAGCAAACCCGAGCAGAACTGGAGCAGAAAATAGATGAAGCCAAGGAGAGCATTCGCAAGGCTGAGGTAAGGAGGAAATTCTTTTGGCATTTTTACTTCCTTCCCACAGGTAGATCTTCGTTACAGCTGCTTCATTTTGGTTGGTGAAAATGTGTATTTTTAGCATCAAAACCTGGGTAATTTAAGTGTGTTTTTTTCTTCATTTGGTATTTGTCAAATCACTGAATGAACTTCATGAAACTCCCAATCAGAAGACTGACAGTAAAAAACACCTCCTGATGAGGAGTGTGGCCACTTGCTGCCTTTTCTACTGTCAGAGCTCAAGAATCTTTATATTTATGGGCTTTATCTGAAACAGATTGAAAAACAATCTCATTGTTTTTACTGATTTCCTTCTGCTTGAAGGAATTAATACCAGAAAACGATGATTTTATCCCTGTCTTCGTATTTTTTAGGTTCTAGAAGCAGCTGCCACGTGCCGTTGTAGTGGGTTTTGATACACGAACTAAATCTGACTGTTGATAGGAAAACACTGGAAATAATCCTTGTATCTCCAATTTTACTTGTAAAAGTAGGATACAGAGGTTTTTGAGACCTGTTGTGGGTTTAGACTCGTGAAAAAAATGAACTTACTTGGCTGCCAGTGTTGGGTTGGTAAAAGTGAACTGTTTTTCATGGCCACTGATGAAGAACCTCACTGCAGGCAGCAGGATCTGATCTGCTGGGTTTTGGATGAGTGGGTTGCTTAATTAAAACTGCAGAAGAAACCTAATTGTTTCAGTGAAGTGCTTTTCATTCCTCAGAGTACCTGATGTAATTAGGAGTGTGATTTACAGGTGAAGGGGTTAGAAAATACAGAGCAAAATTATTCCTCCTCCTGGCAGGAGAACTATCAGGCTCCCTTTTTAAAGTAAATGCAGGATATGTGTTTTTTAAAAGCTAGTTCTTACAGAAAGTGATTTTAAAAACCTGTTTTGAGTAAATTGTTTCCAGCAGACCATATTCCAAAATACTTGCATATACATATACATAATTAGTGATTAAATCTGCAAGGATGAAAGAGAAAAAGCAGCAGCAAGAAATAAAATCAGTATAAGAAGTTGCCAAAGAGAAAGTTCTTGCAGCAAAATATTCTAGAATGTACAAATTAAATCAGTCTGGAACTTAAGTGACTTAGGAAAGAGGGAAAGTGCCAAGAAGTGGAAGTTTTATGTATTATCTTCTCCAAGACATGTGTTTTAGCTAATACAGACAAATAGTGCATTTTCTTGGTTTTTATCCTTGTGTTGGAGTTAAACCATCACTTGTCTTTCTAACATTTAACGTCTACCCTGCTTTACAAGGGAATATGGTGCCAGTGCCAAGGACTTGAGGATGAAACTCAGTGATTGGGGGGGTTTTGCCAACTTCTTTCTCTTCTGCTGCACATTTTAAAGACATGGAGTTACCCCTGAGCTTTTGGAAGGGTGTGGAAACCACTTTGTGGGGCTTTTCTGTATTGCCACCAAAGCTGTTTATAGTGTAGCATTGTTTATGTTTTTCAGATAAGCCAATAAGTGAATTTAGGGGGATTTTATTTCCACTTGGGAATGGCTTTTTCTTTTAGCCCTGTTGGTCCCCACTCCCCTAGGACTGAGTTCAAGACCACGAATTAGACAAGAGGTTTTTGCACACATAAAATCCTGGAGAAGAACAACCTAAGCTGTGAGCTGAAACCTTTTCTTTGGGAGTGCAATTATAATTCCTTCCAGCGTGCAAAAACCAAACATTCCTGCATATTTAAGTGCAACTGATGGAGTTGGAATTACTGAGGGTTGGGTTGGGGAGTGGTGTTTTTGCAAAAAGTTATTTAGGCTGTAGGGAGGCTGTGGAGTTTGTTCTGGTATCACATCTGAAGGTGCGTGAGGATGACACAGAGATTTGGTTTTTGTTTTATTTTTCTCTTCATATGGAAAATTTTAAGTCTGTTTTATCCCATTTTGGTTTCTTAACTCACTCCTTTTCCTTTGCAAATCTGCTTTCCCCCTTCTTTTCTGTCCTCGTCATTCCTGAGGGGGAAGGCAACTTCACAAACACTTTGGGAATAATTTTTTATGGTTTGGCTAGAGGGGATTTTCTTGGTAAAGATTTTTCTTTTTGAGGCTGTATTGAGCATAGAAGTGCTCATCTCACTGCCTTCTTCCTTGGAGAGCCTGAATCCAGGGAAATCTAAACCCTGGGAGAAACTGAGGAGCTGTTCCATATGGATAACTGGATTTGACAAGTACAGGGATGTGGAAACGGGTGTGATTTGAAAGTACAGCAAAGGAATTGAGTAAAAATGTGCTCAGGATCAGGAAATATTGGAGAATCCTGATTTTTTTGTCTTCTACAAGATGAATATAAAACCACAGATTGGCACATCCACAGCTCAGTGGCTTATTCCTGATCTTTTTCTCCCTGGGATAACAGCTATTTCTCCTTGTGATGTTTTCAGGGAGCAAACTCCTTTATTAGAGTTGGGGGAAATTAGGAATTCCAGCAGAGTGCTGCTGTGCAGGTGATATGTGGCAGATGTGAAGGTAACTGATAACCAGAACACACATTTTTGTGTTAAAATGGACAAATTTGGGGTTTGTTAAAATGTGTTAAGGTGTTTCTATGGGTTTTTTTTGTTCTGGTTTT
>VXBU01007392.1:120283-145075 GCA_013400315.1 Bombycilla garrulus | reverse complement strand
TTGATTGCTTGTTTTTAAAGGAAATGTTAAAACAGTGTTAGATTTTTGAGTGATAATACCTCTGGCACTGGCAAAGAAGTAAAATTGACTGTAGTTAATGACACACTGTGGAGTTCAGATCCAGAGGGATTCCATCCTTGTCCCAGCAGCATTGAACCACTTTGATAAAGACGAGCCCTGAGAGCACGAGGTGCTCCTGCAGAGTGAAAGTGGCACCCTTCAGGCATCAGTTGTAAAGGAGATCAATTAAAAATTTGGAAATTGATATTGAAAACTGGTCATTTGTGAAAATAAACCCTTCTTGGATCTCCTCACTCCCCCAATTCAGATAATTAAAGTAGAATTTCTGTGTTTTCAGCTTTGATTTCTGTAACAGCAGGAAGGAAGGAGTTGAGCTTTCCGTTTTCCCACTGCCTGAATCCCTTTATCTTTCAATGACTGGAGACAGAAATTTACTGGGAGCAGAGCCTGACCCCGTGGCTCTCCCCTTTTGTCAGGGAGTTGTGCAGAGCCACAGGATCCCCCTGAGCCTCCTTTTCTCCAGGCTGAGCCCCTTCCCAGCTCCCTCAGCCTCTCCTGGGGCTCCCTCAGCCCCTTCCCAGCTCTGTTCCCTTCCCTGGACACACTCCAGCCCCTCAAAGTCCTGAGGATCCTGAAGCTGCCCCCAGGACTGGAGGTGCCTCAGCAGTGCCAGCACAGGAGATTTCTTCTTCCCATCTCATTTTTCCTCTCTTTCAGACCAAAGACTCCAGCGTGGTGCAGTTGTCCCAGGGCTGACACGATTCTTCCTCCAGGATGGTGGGAGGTTTCCCATTCGCTCTCAGGTCTTTGGGCCTCCACAGCAATTAATCCTATTCCCACTTAATTGTAGGGGGATGCGTTTTGTCTCCTCCTCAGGATATCTACAGCTCTCCAGAGGGTGTTTGTACCAGATTAGATCTGGTTAAGGCTCGTTGCGGTGCTGTTTACTCGGTTTGATCAGCTCACAGGTGTCGGGCCATTTTTAATTGGACAAGGGGGGCTGATTCCTCCCTCTCCTCGTGTTTGGCTGTGGGTGTTTATTGCTGTGTTGTGTCACAGTGGGAACAAAGTGAATTCCGTGTGCTGCAGGGAAGGAAATGGAGTCGCAGAATCACAGGATGGCTTGGGTTGGAAGGGACCTTCAGGATCATTTATTCCCAGCCCCTCCATGGGCAGGGACACCTTCCACTAGAGCAGGTTGCTCCAAGTCCTGTCCAGCCTGGCCTGGAGCACCTCCAGGGAGCAAAGCTCCTGATCCAAAGGAAAGGTGAATTTGTGAAATGTCATCTCTGGTTGAGCTCAGGATGCCAAGGCTGGGAGAGCTGTGCAGGGAGCCAGGTGCCTTCCCTGCAGGAGATGTGTAGGAGCTGTTGGTCTTTCCAGGTCAGCAGGTTGAAGAGTGGCCTGGAGAAATCCCAGTGACATCCACAGAGCAGGAATTTCAAGCTCTGGTGGTGAAAAGCAGTTTAGTGAGGGCCAAAAGGACTTTTTACATGGTGGGCAGTGCCAGGACAAGGGGAATGGCTGCTACTGCCAGAGGGCAGGGATGGATGGGATATCAGGAAGGAATTCCTGGCTGGGAGGGAGGTGAGGCCCTGGCACAGATTCCAGAGAAGCTGTGGCTGCCCCTGGATCCCTGGAAGTGTCCAAGGCCAGGCTGGATGAGGTTTGGAGCAGCCTGGGGTAGGAAGGCTTTGGGGTGTCTCTAACCCTAAATCTTACTGAGTGTTTTGGCTCTGAAATGTCCCTAACATTTTTCACTCCATGAAGAACCAGTGTTCACCCCAGGACCAGAGAGAAACATGATGGTAAATGTTTGCATACACCCATTTTACAAACACTTATCTCCTGACAGAGTCTGGGTGATTTCCATTCAAGCCCCGTTGCCAACAGCTCGAGAGCCACTTCTTAAACCCTACAAACCCAATTCTTAGGGATCCTTAATGTTCTGTGTGCCTAAACTTGGGAAAAACCCATCTGCTGGTTGGGCTGGAGCTGTGCAGGTGGATTTTTCTCCAGGAATAGCTTCCCCTGTGTTTCCTTAACCTCAGAATTCCCTTGGGAGAGGTGTCACGTGTGCCAGTGCCTCATTTCCCGTTTGCTTCAGCCTCCTTGGATTTCAGTCCATGCAGATTATTTAGCATATAAATTAACTCCTGGAATAGCTGTACAAACCTCCCACCCAGCCTCCCACTTAGAAAAGAAACTCACTCAGTGTTGTGGTGGAAAATTTAATTTATGAGCTAATTCCCCACCTGGTGCAGAAAAAGGGTCCAGATTTTAGGTGAGTTGTGTTGGACAGGATTTGTTTTTTTGATTGGAGTGGTTTTGCCACGGCTTTGGGTTTTCCACCCCAAACCCCAGCAAGGCAGTGCAAGTTGAAATTTTTTGTTTATTTCCTCATACACCCCTAATTTAACACAGCAGACTGTGATTTAAAATTGATTTGCATGGAATAAGATTCACTTTGGGTTTTGAGACGTTTAGGGCAACACTAAATTATAAATCAAATTAATTTATAGTCATGTCTGCCTATCACTGTGGCAGTGGCCCAAAATTTAACTTTCCCTGAAGAGATTGATTTCATTTCAATATATTTCATTTTAATCTATTTTTCAATTAAAAAGCCTCTAATTTCAACAAAAAGTGTTTCTAAATGGGGACAGAAATAAGAATAATGGCTTTCCAGAATCTTTCCACACTGATTTCTTCCTGGCTAAAAGAATTTGCCAAATGAGGGTGTCCAGCCACTTGGGGACATGGTCAGTGGTGGCCTTGGCAGTGCTGGGGGAACAGTTGGACCCCATGATCTTAGAGGGATTTTCCACCCTTAAAAATTCCAGGTTTCTATAATTTTTTTTTTTTCCTGCCACTGAAAACAATATTAACAGTGGAATAAAACATTTCTCACAGAAGGTGGTTTGGGTCTCCTCATAATCCTGATTTGATCTGATTTTAGTATCTGACCAAGCTCCTAAGTACAACTTTTGTGTAAAAGAAATAATTTGGAATTCTGCAGGAGAAAAAAAAAAAAAAATCTGGGCACAGCACAGGGGTTGTTCTGCCCCTCAAAAAGCCATGGCAGGAAAATCAGTTTAAAACTGGTTTGAACAAAAACCTGAACCAGAATATTGAAAGGGCAGCATTTGCTGCATTTCAGTGTGGTTTTTACCCCCACACCTTTATAAATGGCTTTGAAGGACTTGGATTGGAGGTGTTTGTGGGATGTGAAGGAGCTCTGGGTTTCTTTCCAGCCCTTTTCTCTCCCGGGAAGGGGGAAGAGCTCTGAAATGTTCCTGCTGGGTTTCATTTCCATGCCTTGCAGAGCAGCTGTGTATCTTCATCTTGAGTAAGCTGTGGGTCTAAAGCCATTGCTTAATTAAGACTGGAACAGTAAATAAACAAAACTATTGCATCTCCCATGCGGAGCAGCATCAGGTATGTGAGGAATAGATAACAGTGTTTATATTTTCTAAAACTTGGGTGGTTTTTTCCTTTCATCTTCTTAGATCCTCCCAGCAGAAAGAGCAGCTCGGAGAAGCAGGAGCCCTCCCAGAAGAGTTTGTACATTTTGTGGATGGTTTTTTAATCAGTGTAAAAATACCCCAGTCCTGAGCTATTAACCAGTAATTGGTGACTGTAAACAGCAATTCCACTGTTTGTCCTGCAGTGAGACTTCCCTAACAATGAAATTTGGGCAGCACCCAGATTTCAGAGCCAGTGCTGGATTCCAGCTTTGCTGGGCTTTGGAAGCTCAGCTTCCAAAGATGCCCAGAGGTGCTGGGAATGCCAGGGTCACTTGATGGAAGGTATTTTCGAGTCTGTCAGTGGAGGTCACTCAGTCAGGGGCACAGCCTCAGTGTCCCTGGGGACCATCCAGAGGGAGGCAGGGAAAACCAGCGGTGAAAACCTTGCCTGGTGTTTGATGTAATGATCTTTCACGGGACTTCCAGGAAAGCTTGTGGCACACTGTGGTGAAAGGCTGGTGAAATCACCGCTGCTGCCACGTTTCCCTTGTGCTTAACGCTTGATTCTGGCCTAGTGAAAACATCAAACACCCCAGGTAATTCAGATGTCGTGGTGTTCAAATGAAGTGTTTGTATCTTTATGGAATCAGAGTCATTGAGGTTGGAAAGGCACTCCAAGATCATGGAGTCCAACCCAGCACTGCCAAGGCCACCACTAAACCATGGTTAAACGTGTAGCTGTTCCTGTGTGAGAGGCAGAACAAAGTCCTGCTCCTGAGTGGTGTTTTATTTGTATTTTTCCTACAGGTAGGAAGCTGTTAACTCTGGTCTACCAGCATAATTATCTAGGTAAAAATATAATTTCAGCTTGTAAATAACTTTCAAGTGCAGGCCTGACCTAATGCTCTTAGTGCTTTTATGGCTTGTCTGCAATGGAATGAAACTCAAAACATTTGTGGTTTGGAACAAACATTTGTTGACTGTTAAGGCTCCTGGGTGTAAATAGGGAGGGGGGACTCCATTGGATTTGCTGGGTACGTTGAATTAAAACCTCTTGTGGAGTACTCTCAAGGATTTTGGAGCAGCTTGTTTATTTTAGCTCACAGTTTGTACAAACAAGCTGCAGCGGAGCGAGGACTACCAGCAGCTGCAGATGTTTGGAGCAGCCTGGACCAATGTTTATTGCTATAGCACAACTCAGCCTAATTGGAAATTGCATAACGAGGTAAAAACAGCAGAACAACCGGGCTGAGCAATTCCTCAGTGGAGGCACAGGGAAAGCGCTCATGAGTGGGTGTCAGGATGTAAAGACAAGTTAGGGGAAAGCTACTATCACAAACTGCCTTATTTATTTATTTGTTTGTTTATCTATTTATTTATTTGTTTGTTTGTTTATTTATTTGGACAGGGCTTGGGGCACCTTGTGATAGCAGGTGGTGTCCCTGCCCATGGCAGGGGGTGGCCCTGGATGCTTTTAAGGTCCTTCCAACCCAAAACATTCTGAGATTCTGTGAATTAGTTACCTTTGACAAGGTTTTTATCCCTGCCCTGTGCAGCTCCAGGGTTGCAGCAGGTCTGTTCAAAATCTTGGATGCTCAGGGACAGGAGAGAAGCGATGCACATCTGTCCTCCTTTTCTCAAAAGTGGTTTGATTGAGACAAGTTTAAAGTCACCTTCGCAAATCAAGTTAAAATGGAGACATCTTTAGGGGTTCAGCTTAATAAAGTTAACAGTCATTTCTTTTCTGGTTTATTTTCTTAGCAGAAAGATATGATTCTCTGATTCTCTAAGTGCAGCAGAATGTCAAAAATGAGAAAAATACCTGTATCACTTCAGCTCAACTCAAAATTTTGTATAGAGTAAGGATTTGTGTAAGAGACAGGTATCTGCCTGGCACCTGTTGGCATTTTAATTCACTGTGAACATGTTCTTCTTAGTCTGCTGTGCTTCTGCCACTCCTGGAAAGGGAATTTCCCTCCAATTTTTGCATGAACTTACCTGTTTTTGCTGGCTTTGCTTGGATTCCCAGTGCTGCTGAGTGCTTGGTGTGTCAGGGATGCTGCAGTGAGGTGCTTCAGATCCCTGTGGGAAGGGCTGGAAGGGAGAGAAGGGAGATGAAATTTTGCTACTTGCTAAAAATGACCAATGCTGTGAGAGGGAATGTGGGAAGAATTCCTGGGTGGTTCAGTGGGTTTCTGTTACTGCCTCCATCAGTGGCGCCCTGAAGGATTTTTTGGGAAAATCACTTGATTTTTGTTCCTCTGACGAGCAAAGGCAGCAGGAGGGGTGTTGGTCTGGACAAAAACATCCTCAGTTTTCTCCCTGTGTTTGCCCTCCACTTCTTGGTGCAAATCTGCTCTTGCTGAAATCCTAAATTTCTTCACACTGCTCTTCCCATCCCTCCTGTTTAGACTGTGAACTAATTTGGATCAGGGTGGTGCTTTGCCATGAATTTGTTAAATCCTTGGCTCCCTCAGCCAGCGAGTGTGCCAGGATGCTGAAATGAACCCAGCTGTCAGAAAACCTCCATTTTCCTGCTGTTCTGAAGACAAAAATCCTGAAACTGTTTGTTGGAGTGCAATACTTACTTAATTTGGGGATTATTAACATATTGTGCTTCCATAGCAAATGAGTTTCCTGCGATCTCTGGCATGTGCTGGTGGAAAAGAGCCTCGCTTGGGAGTTGGTGGCTTGGTGTGTGTATCCTGTCAGGTTTATTTGTGTTTCACATCCAGCTTAGTCACCACCTGGAAGGGTCTGCACTGTGGATATTCCTAATTTTAAAAATCTTGGGAAGCCCTGCGTTGTTGGACTTGAAAGCTACACCGAACTGCTTAAGGGTGTGAGTTGGGAGCGAGCATAAACCCAGGGGTGTTATTTTATAAAACCACCAACCGCCGAGACTGGCTGGGCCTCCAGAAAACCATTCCTGGCGTCTTGGCTCACGGCACGTTCCTGCAGGCGAGGAAATGAGGAGCGGGACTCATTTCCACGGGGAGCAGCTTGGATCGGAGCACGCTCAGAGGAATTCTGAGCTCTGTGTGTGTGTTCGTGTCCCCAGGTCGTCAAGCTGAAGGCGGAGGCGCGGCTGGAGCTGCTGAAGCAGATCGGGGTGTCCGTGGACACGTGGCTGAAGAGTGCCATGAACCAGGTGATGGAGGAGCTGGAGAACGAGCGCTGGGCCAGCCTGCCCTCGGTCACCAACAACGGCTCCGCGCACCTGGTACGGCAAAACCTCTCCCCAGGGGCTGCTCCTCAGCTGGGGGTGCTCACCTGGAGAGGAGAAGGCTCCAGAGAGAGCTCAGAGCCCTTAAAGGGGCTCCAGAGAGCTGGAGAGGGACTGGGGACAAGGATGGAGGGACAGGACACAGGGAATGGCTTCCCAGAGGGCAGCGTTAGATGGGATATTGAGAAGGAATTCCTCCCTGTGAAGGTGGGGACACCCTGGCACAGATTCCAGAGCAGCTGTGGCTGCCCCTGGATCCCTGGCAGTGTCCAAGGCCTGCGTTTCTTTGAAATTTCATTAATAGTTTATAGTGTTATCTTGAGGTCTTCGAGTGTGCAGATGCAAGTGTTCGCCCTCCGAAATCCCAAAGGAATTCCCAATGTGCTGAGTTTCACTTCAGGTCCTCGCTGGTCAGGATTTGTCACATAGCTGTGTTAGACAGTGATTTTATTCCATTTCTTTTTGTAGCCCACCTCTTTAAGTTCCCTCTGTGCCTGCTGGGCTGCTCCCAGTTGCTCATTCCCAGTCTCCATGGCACGGGTGACCCTGGAGCTGAGATCCCCCCGTGCTGGTCCCAGGCAATGCCACAGCCTGGGAGGTTCAGCTCTGAGTCTCATTTTCCCCTTTTACACTTACGTAGGCTCCAGTATTTAAAAAAGGCTCTGTTGACCTTGGCAGGCCAGACAGGGACAGCCCAGAGATGGAATTCTTAGAGCTGGGGCCAAAATTATGCCTGAATTTAGAGGAATTACTGCAGTTTGTAACAAGCAGCGCTTTCACTGCAGCCTGGAGGAGTGGGCAGTGTTTAACAGAGCTGGGAAGGGGCTGCAGCCACAGGAGGGGCTGAGGGAGCTGGGAGGGGGCTCAGAATGGAGAAAAGGAGGCTCAGGGGGATCCTGTGGCTCTGACAACTCCCTGAGGGAGGGGACAGCCGGGGGGGATTTGGGATCTGCTCCCAGGGAACAGGGACAGGACCCATCTGTGTATCTCTGCAACAAAACAAGCTAGATTCATATTTATATTTATATATTTATATAGTGGAGGCAAACTGCTCCTGAATAAGAGCTAGTGAGGAAGACAAAAATCACCAGAACTGCAAGGATTTGGTTTGGAAATAGTAATATAAAAACTCATGAAGTCAGAACATTGATGAAGCTCTGTGCTCTTCTAGTCCAGGCCTGGAAGAGCAAAGCTGTCAGAGACCTGGTTTAAGGAAACTGCTCAGGGAATTTGTGGGCTCACCCTGACTTTTTTTTTGTTCTTTCAGTCTCTCGCTTTTCACAGGGAGCACCAAATTCACTCCCAAATTAAAAGGAACAAATACAGGGAAGATGGCTCTGCATAACAATGTTGCCTTTGATTCACAGAACTGCTTTCACAGAATAATTCATCATTTTTCACATGAGATAAAGTATTTATTCAAAACATAACCCAGGCACGAAGCCAAAGCACAGCTCATGGCACTCTTACCCAAAATAGTGTTTTTCCAGCACATTGACTTCAGGTTTTATTTAAACTTTTATAGCAAGTTTTTACAGATCTTCCTTTCTCTTAAGAATTTTTGTAATAAACTGCAGCAAATCTGTTGCACAGAATACACCAGCTAGAAGGTTGATTTGGGGGTTTATTTTGTTAAACTTTAAATATTTCCACTGCAGATTTATTTTATAACTCGTGGTCACAGGTACATTAATCTTTCAGTAGCATAAATTCTCTTTTTCCCATTAAACTGTTTTTTGTGCCTCTGCAATGACATCTCTAAAGTACTTTAGTCACAGCTTATGTGAAAAATAGATTTTATAACTGTCCAGCAGTCGAGTTGGAGCTTCCAAAATCTTTTGCAGTACTTTTTAAAGTCCACGTGCTTGTGCATGAACCAAGAAATCCAGCTGAGTTACTTTCCATAACAATAAGTCATAAAAAACACACACCAGCTCAATTTTATTGTTATTTCTTCACCAATTTTTAGCAGCTGCTGTAATGCCAACTGGAATTGGTTTTTACCAGGTCAATGCTGATGCAGAAAAGGAGGAAGGTGAAGAGTTTGAAGACAGCATGGATGTTTTTGATGACAGCAGTTCTAGTCCTTCTGGTACTCTCAGAAATTACCCTCTCACCTGCAAAGTTGTTTATTCCTATAAGGTTAGTGAATTTTTTTTAATTAAATTGATTAGAAAAAATGAATTATATAAAAACAAATAATAAATTTGCTTTTGGGAGCTTGGGGTTTGCTTTTCTGATAGGGTGAAATTCAGGGAGGTTCCGTCTGTCCTTCTGAGGGAGAAGGGCTTTTGTGAATGACAGAACCTTCATTAGGACATATGAAATTATGTAAAAGCTTTCAGTTTTTTGAAAAAACATCACTTCTAATAGAAGTCTAGATGGGAATGTTCCTTCCCCCGCCCATGCCTTGCCCTTAAAGCCACTTTTCTTTTCCATCCTTGCTGTCCTACAATTCCAGGCTTCTCAGCCAGATGAGCTGACCATAGAGGAGCACGAGGTGTTGGAGGTGATTGAAGACGGAGATATGGAAGACTGGGTGAAGGTACCGTTTTCTGAGCTCATTCCCACAAACTTTTTCAGGACAGAGGTTGGGATGGGAGGAAGAGCTGTGGTTCTTTCCCAGAGCAGTGTTCACAAGCAGAGAACGGCTCCTGTTGTTGGTTCACAGGCACGGAACAAGGCGGGGCAGGTGGGATACGTGCCGGAGAAGTACCTGCAATTCCCAACTTCCAGCAGCCTCCTGAGCATGCTGCAGTCCCTGGCCGCGCTGGATTCCCGCTCCCACACCTCCAACAACTCCACGGAGGCTGACCTGGTGCCAGGCAGCCTCAACGGAGACTCCAATGGTAAATTCCGCTTAAAGATATGTAGGATATCGAGCTGCCTCTTGAAAACACTCCAGACATGGGGTCTGGGAGATTCTCCCACATTCTGTGGAATCACAGAATCATTAAAGTTGGAAAAGACCTCCAAGATCGTGAAATCCAGCCCCTGACCAAATCCCACCGTGTTGCAAGGTCTGCTCATTTTTTAGCACTTCCAGGCCTGGCAACTCCACCATTTCCCAGCCTGTTCCAATGTTTAATCACTGTTCCAGGGAAGAAATGTTCCTCAACGTCTAACCTCTCCTAATTCAATTTGAGGCCATTTCCTCTTGTCTTATCTCTGGTTTCCTGGGAGAAAAGGCCCTACCTGGCCACAACCTCCTTTCAGGGAGTTGCAGAGAGAGACTGACCTGTGTCTGAACCCAGCCATTCCCAGTAATTATCTCAGTAATTATCTCTCTCATATTAAATCTGCATAATTCACCTCTTCAGCTCATACATCTGAGATTAAAACTAAGGAAAAACAGAATAATCTGGCTCAGCAATAACAGAATCTTTAAAAGAACTTCAAAATCTCCAGCTATCAAACCTCGTGTCTACTTAATTTTTTTTTCTTTGCTCATCGGGTTTTTCCTTTTCCATTTTGCAGTCTGTTTTGTCAAAGCACTTTATGATTACGAGGGGCAGACAGATGACGAGCTGTCCTTCCCTGAGGGAGCCATCATCCGCATCCTGAACAAGGAAAACCAGGATGATGATGGTTTTTGGGAGGGAGAATTCAACGGCCGCGTCGGGGTCTTCCCCTCGGTGTTGGTTGAAGAGCTCACAGCCTCAGAGAACGGAGAGACTCAGTGGATTGGGGATAGCCAGGTATGGAAAGAGGTGTTGGCTTGGTTTATTATTGGGCAGTTTGCAAAGATCTGTCACTTCTTCAGGGGAAAAAAAAAATCAAAACCGGTTTAAAGGAAAAGAAATAAAAACCAACCAGAATAAATTTAAGAGGGAAAAAAAAAACCAACCCAAGCCCTCAGTACTTGCATTTTAGTTTCTTACCCAGTCTAATAACTATCACCTGATGTACTTTTGCAAATTTGTGAATAAAGGCAGATATTTGGATAGAAAGGAATCAAAGGAGAAAATTCAGTTTATTTCCTGTCATTAATTACAGTAAATTAGAGCTCTTTCAGCCCTAATTTACAGTTTTCATACTTTAATCTGTTCTGTATCCTCTCAATGTTGAGCTGCAGGATAGTGCCAAGTTTTGGATTACAGTATTTTTTTACAAAAATGTCCTCATTTCTCCAGTGTAGTTCTGTGTTCCCTATATCATATTAGAGAATCACACACATTTCAGTGTGGAATTTGGAGGTAGAAACTGCACTTCCATGTTCTCTGCAAAGGAATTTTTCAGCATTTTTATTCCTTGCTTTAGGAAGACCAGGAAAATGGACATTTAAATGCATTTGGGTGGGGATAAAGCTCGTGATCCCAACACTTTTGTGTGAATCCCACTTGGCCCAGCGACCTTTTTGTTTCGAATAACCTTCAGAAAGCCTCTCTGAATTATCTGGGGGAGGCTGAAAATTTCTGCTCAGTGGCAGCCTGTGATTTTAAAAAAATGGAATCTCTGTTGGATACCTCGACTTTCCTTCCCAAACTTCCCTGCCAGCTGCTTTTCCTCCAGAGGGAACTTGCTGGAGTAGGGTTGAGCTGGAAAACCATCTCTTGGAAAGCTGGTGTGTGTGTTAAGTGTGCCAGGGAGGATTTGCTGCAGCCTCTCCCTGGTTTTGGCACAGGTATCCCCGACTCCAAAGGCCAACAACTCCCTGCCACCACTGCCTCTGTACGACCAGCCTCCCACCAGTCCCTATCCCAGCCCGGATAAAAGAGGATCCCAGTTTTTCCCCAGATCTCCGTCGACGAACGGTGAGGAATTTGCAAACATTTTGGGTGAAGGCTTCACTTAGAAACTTTTCAGAGGGGGGGGAAACGTAAAAAAAAAAAAGAAAAGAGCATTTTTGCAAAAAAATCAGCAGTGCTGAGGGGTTTCTTTGTAAATGGGTGTTGTTTATTCCCTCAGAAAACAGCTTTGGTTCAGAGACCCCTGGATTCTCCCAACCTCCACTAATTCCTCCGGAAAGTTCCTATGGCAAGCTGCGGCCTGTAAGTGACCAGCAAATCCTGTGGGTTTTATTGGTGTTCAAAGGTAGCAAGCCCTGAAAACAGAGCTGAAAAAGAGGTGGGGAATGAATGCCAGAAAAGGTCAGTCTTGTGGTTTGTACAATTCCTGCTTTCCAGCAGTTCCCTGCACGTTTGGGATTCTGTTTATTTCCAGACCCTTTGGTTTGAGGGGTTTGGATTCACAGTTTTTAATGATGAGGATTTTGTGTTGTCCTTGCTGCCTAGAAAAGAGACATTTGCCAGAAAAAGGAAGGGAAGAATTAAATCACTTAAAACCTGACAAAATCCCACTTCCTACGATTAACTTGGAAATCTAGTTTTGGGGTTTCAAAGCCCTAAACCAAATTAAACTAAAACATAACATTTGTCTTTTCCTGGCCTTCTCAGTGAATGAGGTTGCAGGAAAAGAGCATTTTTGGATAGTCAAATAATACATTCTGAATATTGCAGTAGTACTGGGCAGTTTGGTGCAGGATTGCTCCACGTTTTCCAGAGCAAGTCTGGTGTATTCTGAAATGATGTCCTAGAAACCGTGTTGGCACCAACGGTGATCTCTGTCAGGAGTAAAAATTATTGTGAAAACAGCATCAGGTTTTGGGTGTGCATTGTTGAGGTCAGTGATTGGTGAAATATCAGTGAGTCAGATGCAGCAGAACATCCTGGTAGCTCACACTCCACAGAAACTCCAGGCAAAAGCACCATCAGATTCAGCATGTGAGGAGCCTTTCCCAGGTTTCCATCCTGGCTTTTCCATGGAGTAGATGTGGGATTGCACCCTGGAGAGAACCTGTGACAGGTCGTAAGGAAAATCCCCAAGGGCTGAGCTGGGGAGTGCTGGAGCTGCCTCCAGCTGCACACACAACCTCGAGGGGTGAGCCTGGAGCTCTGTGCAGGAAGTGTGAGGGGATTCTGGTGGAATTTGGCCGTTTTCTGGTAGTCACGGGCTGGTTCTGAACCTTGCAGGTGCGAGCAGCTCCACCCCCCCCGACACAGCACCACCGCCGGCCCACGGAGAAGATCGAGGACGTGGAAATCACTCTGGTGTAACGAGGGGACTGGCTAATTAGTAGTGCTACAATCAAGGCCAAACACAGCTTTTGGTCAATCTCGTTTTTAGGCACCTTTGCATGATGAAAACTTGGACTAGAGCGAGCAATAGGGAGGATTTTATGTGGCAGTGACCTGGCGGATTCCTTCCCACAGTCATGAATATTTTGTGCCTTTTTTTTTGGTTTTTTTTTTTTTTTTTTTTTTTTGTTTGTTTGTTTGTATTTCTCTACATCATTCTTCCTCTCTTAGCACAAACCAAGACAGGCCGAGATTGGCTTTTTTTCTTGGCTGGAGATGCTCCATTTTTATGTGGAGACAAAGAAAGAGCCCCGTTCATGCAGCTTAGTCTTAGCATCCTTTGCTCCTGTGCATTAGTACAGTATATTACTGTTGCCATAGGAATGTGTTAAAGATTGTGGATCCTTCCAGTAGCATCACCTGCCTGATCAGGTATTCATCAGAAGAATGAAAAAGGGAACAGAAAAAGAAGTGAAAAGGAGAGGCTGGCTCCTCTTGAATCCCCCTGCAGGAAGGAAGAGACGGGAGAATGATCTCCTGGAGAAGAAAAAGCCTTCGTTCCATGGGTGCTCCCCTTGTCAGTGATTCACAGCTGAACATTCTGCCTTTGGATTTTTGTGTTTACTCAGTGCATTTACTCATAGAGGATCTAACAGAGGTGCTGAACCAGCAGCAACATCTTCTTCCACAGCAGAAGCCAACGGGTAGAAAAGCAAAAAAGCAAGTGAGATTTTGTCTAGATCTGGAAATTGAGCTGCTTTTTTTTTTTGGTTTTTTTTTTTTCCTTAGCAGATTTTGGGGATTTTGGTTTTTTTGTTGGGTTTGTTCTATTTTTTTAAAGCATTTGGGTCACTCTTATCCCAGTTATTGCCGTGTACTTTATTATCCAACGTTAGCAGTGTATCTTTGTCATCAAACCACCTGAGTTCTAGAGTTAGCAGTTCCATTTAGAGTATTTACATGCATTTAGTTGTTGCATTGGATGGTCCTGTAGCCTTTTCCCACCCCAATCCCATTAACCAGCCAAAGCCAAGGAGCCAGGAGCAGCTCCGGGTTCTGCCTTCACACCACCTTCGTGCCCAAGATGTGCCCAGTTCCTCTCAGGGAAGAAACTGAGAGGAAAAGTTTCAAAATTTCCCTCAGAGAGCTCTGAAAAGGGAGCTTGGTTTTCAGTTTTTTGAGAGGAAAGGGCAAAGAATAAATATTCTGAAGCTGAACATGGAGCGGAGTGGTTGGAGGAGAGGGAAAAACTGGATGGAAACAGATTTTTCTTTGGGTACTGACTAAGATATTGTCAGCATTCTCCATCAGATGAAAACTTCAGATCAAAGGCATCCCAAGGCTGGGTTTGGAGCTGTTTGTGGGTTCTCTTGTGTCTTCATGGTTTTTTTCAGAGCCAGTAAAGTTTCCTACCTTCAGTTTACTAACAAGGGCTATTTTTTGAGGCTGCATTTACAACGAAAACCCAACGACTCACCTAACAAGGTTTTATCATTAACTTTGCACATACTTGGAAATCCCAACCCAGGCTGGTTCTCCAAGACATCCAGCGCTTGCCAGTTCCTTTCCCAGTTGGGATCCTTACCCAAGAGTGGGGCTGTCTGAGGACAGCAATTCATGGATCAGTTATGGAATCAGTGACTGTCCAATGACGTCTTTTCCATATTATTCCTTCTTTTGCACCTCTTGTCCTGTTGATCTGTTTGAGGTCTTTTTATGTGTTTATCAAACTTATTCTTAAGTTTAAAAAGAAAAGTTTCTTAAAAAAGAAAAAAAAAAAAGAAAGATTTAACTGTTCACAGATATTTTGAGATCTTCACTACGCAGAAGAAAACCAAGGTTTTGCCATAATGTTCATGTTCAATTCTTTTGGCCAGTTTTTCTGTGTCCTTCACACCCGGACTTTCAAAAATCCAGAAAATTTTTATTTAAAAGTCTCTTTAGTTGTATTTTAAAATATTTTCTGTAAGAGCTGCTAATTTTATTTAAAAAACAAAAGTAAAAAAAAACCTGCAAAAAAAAAAAAAAAGAAAAAGGAAGAAAAGTTGTAAAAAGATGCCTCCTTTTTAACTATGATTTCTTCATACAGGGCATGTATCGGCCGTCGCATCGTGTACAGCTCAGTACACCCTGAAAGCATCAGTGCAAATGCTTTCTTTATATTGGCTGTAAAAAGTTTGTATTTATTATGTATAAAAAGTTGAATAATAAAAAAGTGGAACTAAATCCCTGGTGCCCTGGGAGATTTGGGGGTGGAGGGGAATTGAGGGAAAACCCGGGGATAAAAATCAGCGTTTTCTTGAGAAGGAAATTGTGCTTTTACAGAGAAATTTGACATCCTTAAAGTCAGCTTCAAACATCTTTTGGAGGGGGCATTTACACAAAGAACAAAACGTAGCCAAAAAACTGAAGAGCCAGCAACAAAGCTCCAGTTATCAAAATAATTGCTTAATAGCCTTGATGCAATTAGGATAATTGCCTAAAGAAAGCGAGGGGAGTGATTGATAACAACCCTTCAGAGTGATTGTCCTTTAATAGGCTTGATTTGCCTAATTGTGCCAGGAGCATTCCCACTGCATCCCCAGGCTCTCCAGCTCTGGGATCCCTCTGTGGGCTGCGTTTCCATGTTGGATTTTCTCACTGCACTTGGAAGCTGCCTGCCGGTGACCACTCCTTGCTGGGCTAATCCCAGTTTCCCACAGGTGGTAGGTGCCAAATGATCCATAATTTCCACGTGCTCCCTGTTTTTGGAGACTCTTTTTCCCTCACAGAACACAGCATTTTGCTGTGGGGTTGAGCTGGATCTTTTTTTAGTTCCACTCTTCCCACAGAGCTGTTGCACAGGCCTTCGCTTTTTCCCCCCTTAGCTCGTGCAGTTTCTTCCTTTGAGAAATCCCATCTTTCCTGCTATTTGTATGGATTCATGGTGCTCCCCTAAAAATCGTTGTCCTGCCTTGCTGCTTTGATAGCTCTGTCCTTTTCACTTCTTGCTTGTTGTGCCTAATTGTGCCAGGAGTATTCCCATTTCATCCCCAGGCTCTCCAGCTCTGGGATCCCTCTGTGGGCTGCGTTTCCATGTTGGATTTTCTCACTGCGCTCGGAAGCTGCCTGCCGGTGACCACTCCTTGCTCCTTTCCCACAGGTGGTAGGTGCCAAATGATCCATAATTTCCACGTGCTCCCTGTTTTTGGAGACTCTTTTTCCCTCACAGAACACAGCATTTTGCTGTGGGGTTGAGCTGGATCTTTTTTTAGTTCCACTCTTCCCACAGAGATGTTGCACGGGCCTTCACTTTTTCCCCCTTAGCTTGCACAGTTTCTTCCTTTGAGAAATCCCATCTTTCCTGCTATTTGTATGGATTCATGGTGCTCCCCTAAAAATCATTGTCCTGCCTTGCTGCTTTGATAGCTCTGTCCTTTTCACTTCTTGCTTGTTGCCTGGGGTCCTTTTCACCCCCTCTATGACTTAAAAATGATTTTAATCCTCAAATCCACCAGTGGAGCCACTTTTCCTTTCTTCCATTTTTAACAGACCCCCTTCATGCTTTTACTTGTTCTCCTTCCCAAAACAGAGCGAGAGCAGCAGCTGTGGCTGTCCCTGGATCCCTGGCAGTGCCCAAGGCCAGGCTGGACAGGGCTTGGAGAAACCTGGGACAGTGGAAAGTGTTCCTGCCCGTGGCAGGGGTGGGATGAGGTGATCTAAGGCCCCTTCCAACCCAAACCAGTCTGGGATTCAGTGATTTTCAAAAAGATTAATAGGACTCAGAAGAGGTGGGGGTAAACTGTGATTTTTACTCAAAATCGTGCCAGGGTTTCTTTTTGTTTGTTTTATGAAAATACTAAAAGGAACTGAAGCAAGTGGGCGAGTTCTCTTTCCCGTAGAGCACGAGTGTCTCTCACTGCTGGTAGTAATTAAAGAAGAAAACAAGAACTGCACCATCTTCTCTAAATAAAGCATCTTCTGCTTCTTGGAAGTCTGGCTGCTCTGCGGCTTGCACTGCTTTTCCAGCAAGGTCCCTATAATTAATAACTTGTAAATCCCAGCGTGGCAGGGGCAGGATTAGCAGGGAATCTCCCTCAGTCATCCTCTGGAGCCTCCCAGGAAGGAGGGGATGCCACTGCCAAGGGAAGAGTTCTGTGTCTCCTCTTTTTTTCTATTTGCAAATCTGTTGCCCTACATGAAAATCTTGGGATGGATGGGAGCAAATGTGCTGTCCCCCCACACCTGGACAGGTGTCTCCAAGAGGGTCAAGCTCAGGGATATTGAGACTTCAGTTCAAGGCACTGGGAGAGGTTGGAGAAAGTAAGGGATAAAAGGGAAAAAAAACTTAACTGAAGTCAGGGATGCAGCAGAGAGACAATAAAAAATGCAGCCAGGAAAATGCTGACGTGCTTGCCATGCCAAGTGGTTTCCTACTCCAGGCATTCCCCAGGGGGATTGAGGATTAGAGATCTGGCAGCAGGATCAGTGCAGCAAGTGAGCCTCTGCATTGCAGGTCATTTCAGCCAGAAAATGAAAGAAAGCACTGCAGTGATACCGGAGTGGAGAGGTGGGAAATCCCTCTGGCTGGTGCAGCAGCACGAGGAGGAGGAGAGGGGAGAGCAGGTCTGACAGGTGCCTGTGCATCTCCTCGGATCCTGGCACTGCTGGGAAGAGCCTGGCCCCGTCCTCTTGGCACCTTCTCTTCCAATATTGCTGCACATTGAAGAGTTCCCCCCCCAGCCTTCTCCTCTCTGGGCTGAAAATGTACAGAATCCTCGAATGGAATCAGAGGACAGGAGGAAATGGCCTCAAGTTGTGCCAGGGAAGGTTTAGGTTGGATATGAGGGGAAAAATCTTCACTGAAAGGGTTTTCAGGCATTGGCACAACCACCCAGAGCAGCGGCGAGTCCCCGTCCCTGGAGGGATTTAAAGCCACATGGATGTGGCACTTGGGGACATGGGTCAGTGATATCCTGTGAAATGAAACACGTGCTGTAGCCTGTGGCAGCTTTGTGTGTTGGAAATGGCTCATGGAGGTTTTCAAATCCCGAGTGTGGCCACATCCCCAGGGAATGAGGCCTGAGGTGGTGTCTGCCACATCCATCCACAGCCCAATCCCATTCCTCCTGCTCTTCCCACTTCAGGTTTTCTCCCTGCAGTCCATTTGCCAGCCTGTCATGTGGCTAAGCAGCGGTTCTTCCACCACTTTGCTTAAAATTCCTTTTTGCTGCCTGCTGGATTTCCAAAGGGAACAGGAGCCAGGCCCGTGGGACATCCAGCTCTGGGGATCAGGAACTGCCTCTCACAGAATCTGTCACTGCCCCTTGCCAGCCTGGACCATGGCCAGGGATTAAATGGGCTTTACAGAAGGCTTTGGATTCTATTTCATCCAAAGACGTGAATATCCCTAGAGTGTTCTGGGTCAGGCAGGGATGGCTGTGAGGATCAGGAAACACGGATAACCTCACCTTTGGAGCGCTGTGGAAGGAGAAGCTGTTCATCCCACCCAAACCTCGCCTGGGTGTGAGGTGAACATGGAAGGGGCCCCACTGAGGAGGAGCTGGGAGCTCATTTCTTCCCCCCGGACAAATCCCTGTGTCCTGTTTGCCAGCATCACCTGAAGGTTTCTCCATACAAAAACCAGTCTGTGCCATGCTGAAGTGCCCCTTCTATTTCAAAATTGCTTTAATTCCACTCCCAGATTTTCACCTTTTTTTTTGATGGAGTGGTTTTGGGGTGGGATTTTTCTTTTTGAATGCAGATTGAAGAGTGAGTGCTGCGAGCTGTGCTTCAGCTCTGCTGTAATTAGTTTTGTCTACTGTAATTGCTTCTCCTTTTTCCATTGTTTAGTGAAAGACGAATGAATTTCCAGGTCTGGTTGCATTGGGAATGCTGACAGCAGCTTTTTAAAATCCCACAGCACAGCTATTTGTCTTTTTTATTCAGCTGAATCCTGCAGAGTGGGACAAATTCGGCTTCTCCTCTGTGTCCTGGGCAAATTACTGCACTAATTAATTTCTCTAAGACTGGGGCCTCCTCGCTTAGCAAAGGGAAGGGATGGAGGAAGGGCGCTGTCTGGAGAACAGCAACAACCCTGGATTAATTCCTGGGATAAACTTGCATGGAGAGACGTGAGAAGCTGATGGATGCATGATGAAGCTGAAAAAAAAAAAGGTTTATGGGTTAAAAAAAATTTGATATTATGGTATATTAATCCCACATCATAAGAACATCTTGGTTTCTGAGGAGGGAGCAGCTCTAATCCATCACCCTGCTCATGCTCCCAGGGTTTCCTGCTGCAGGTCTTGCTGTGGCGTTTCAAAGAGAATTTTTATTGGGAATTTGATGGCAGAAATTACTACTGCTCATTAGAAGTGAGGAAGGGATGATTTGTGTGACAGCAGGAGGAGGGACAGAAGAGGGGACTGTGGCCAAAGGCCTTGGGGGGGTTCTGAGAACATGAGTGACAGTGGGAGATGACAAACCCAGTGACAGGAGAGAAGGACCCTGCACAGGGAAGCTCCTTTGGGCAGAGAGAGACGGGGGAAGCAGTGAGTGCTTGGAGTTCCCAGAAATTTCTGTGAAAGGGTCTGAGCACTCGAGGGGTGCTTTGGAATGAAAGTGGCAGGTGGGAAAACCAAAATGTAACGTGTTTTTTCTGAAAAGGGTGGGTTTGGGGTGTTTTTGCCAGAGAAACAGGTGGTGGGTTTATTTTTGTCCAATTATTTTCTTTCCAAACAGAAATTCAATTCCAAATATTAATCCAAATATTAAATTCAATAAATGTAAGTAATTATAAATGCACAAATTTTAGATCCCGATTCCCAGACTGCTACAAAAGTATCGTTGAGGTCAGCGCAAATCATTCCCCAAGGACGCTGTTGGAGTGGGATTCCTCTGGGATAACAAGGGATCTCGTGTTAATTTAGCTGGCAGATCTGCTCTGCCTAACAGTGGGGAACTGCTGCTGCTGCTTTCAAAATTACCTGACCGAGCTAATCTGAGGGTGAGGAGACAATTTATTGATGTGGAGCTCACGCCAGACGTAGATGGAGATAATTCTGGGATGTTAGTGGTATTATTCCTGCAGAAAAGCAGGCTGGGTAAAGATTTTCAGGTTTTTATTAGCCCCTGCCAAACAATCGGGCTGCATTGCAGCTCGGATGTTTAATTTAAGATGTGAATGGCTGAGATACCAAAAATCAGAGCTCTCTGGGTGGTGGTCACTGAATATTTCTGCTGAAACTGCTCATTTTCTAAAGCCAACAGCCCCTCACACTGCTTTGAGCTTCCCCTCTGAAGCTATTTTTAACAGCTAAGGGGGGAAAAAAAATGGTGTTAAGTTTGCAGTTCTGCTTTTGCATTCTGCTCAGGTGTCTTGCCATTCTTCATGGCTCTCCTGCAAGCTGGCATCTGAGGGTTCTGCTTAATGTCCTAGAAAATAACCTTGTGCTTGGACCAGCAGCCAGTTCATCCCTGCTGCTCCCTGGCTGTGTCTCCAGGGTGGAGAGGAGACAGGGCAAAGCAGGAGAGGCACAGAGCTGGGCAGTGCCAGGCTGCTCCTGGAACAGACCTGGGATCAGCTTGGCAAAGCAGTTCTGCTTCCCCTCATCCAAGCAGGGAGCTGAAATCCTGGGAGCTGTGGGGTGGTGTGAGGATCTCCTCGGCCCCAGGAGACCCCACAATGCACAGAACAGTCCAGGTTTGCAGCCCGTGCTGCTGAAGGAGTCTGCAGTGGTTTGTTGGTGTTCTCAAGGCAGTTTATCAGTTCCTTATCAAAAGCAGATTTCTCTGCCCTGCCAGGGTTGGCACAGAACGCGTCCAGAGACACACTGTGCCCGCCCCGGGTCAGCTCTGATCTTTTATACTAATAACTACCTATTGAATGTTTATCATTAATTACCAACCCGTGCCCCTCACACCACACTGTCCAGATCTGTGTCAAACCAATCCAAAAGTGCCAGCAGCACCAAGAAGATGGAGGTGATGAAGAAGAACAAAAGATAACATGGCACGTGTAAAAATTCTCCATCTTGTGCCTCAGACCCCCCTGTACAGATCTCCAACCCCCCTGTACAGGGCTTTAAACCCCCCTGGACACACACTCAAATTCTTTTCTTTTTACTTATAACTACTACTGTTCTTCTATCTAAGCTTTTGTGACTTGAAATTCTTCATACAAAGTTGACAACCTGTTCCATGGATTAGAATCAGAGCCACAGGCATTTTCAGTATCATTCCAGGGTCTCTGACACCTCTGGCAAGGCTGAAAAGCCTCCTGAGCAGGGTTTGGGTTGGCCAAAGGCATCACAGGAACCCCCTGGGTTCCAGCAGGTGGAGGGTCTGGGATCTGAGACCTGAGCCCTGCTGGCTCCTGCTGCAGCCTCAGCTGTTCTGTCCCTCCAGGCCTGTCCTCGTGTGTCCTGTCAGCAGTTCCGCCACGAAGAGCAGGGACCTGTAAATCACCACAAAATATGGTGCCGGGGCAGAACAGCCCCTCCCGCCCTCAGCCTGTTTCCTGGGGCTTGCAAAGTGATTAAGAATCACTCACTTAGGCTGCTGGGTCTCGGGTGACAGTGCCAGGGCAAACCGTTCTCCTGGAAATGCCCATTAAAGTTTCGATTTACATCCCTCAGCCAGAGCCGTGGGGCCGGGTGTGAGCTGCTGGAATGTCCTCTGCCAGCAGCCACTCGCTTCATTAAACAGTAATGAGCCCGAGGATTCCCAGCTAAACAGCACACCGAGCGTCCTTATTCCATTTCCTGTTTTTAAAGGAAGCCTAAATTATTCAATAACCTGCTTGAAGTCCTTCAGGTGAATCCAGGTAGCGAAGCAAAATCCTGTTTAGCAGGGCAGATGCCCAAAGGGAAGTGTCCGAGTGATGGAGCTGTTTGGGAGCAGCCCCTAAAACACTGCCAACAACTTATCAGGTGTGGTGGAGGTAACAGGCTGGGATTACAATCGAGTTGGCTGCTGGGTCGGACTCTGTGCTTCACTAACACCTTGCTGAGTGCTGCAGTTCCTGGATTAAATCCAGACAACTTCCAGTGCGCAGCTTTTGCCCGTTTGGCGGTTGGTTTTCAAGCTTTAATGTGTCCTCAGCGGTGTGGATTCTGCTGGAGGGTCACACACACCTTTTCAGAGCACAGGATCTCCCTTATTTTGGGAGCAGAAGTAGCAGTCGGGATTTTCCCAGGCAGGACACTCGCTCCCAAATTCCACCTTTTGTCACTGCCCACAGAAAGCAGGGGATATCCCAAAATCCAGCGTGCCATCAAGCCGGGAAAGCTGCAGGCTGTCCTGGCCTTTTCCCTGCCAAGGGCTGCCAGCCCCTCCTGCCTGCCCTGAACGGGAGCCAGCTTCCCGGGGAGCCAGCGCTGGGATACGGGATTAATTGAGCCCGTGCAATGGCCCTCAGCTGCCATAAACCATGCTGCTGTCTGGGCGGTGAATGGAGCTGGGGGGAGGCAGGACAGCTCCCGAATCCCAAACCTGCTCCCAGCCGCGTCCCCCACAGCGAGGAAACCTGGCACCGCCTCCCAGCACCTGCCAGCGCCTTCCCCACGGGCACCGGGGGGTTCCTGCTCCTGCCAAGGGCCACATCCCGGGGTGACATCCTCTCCAGTCCCTGCATCCTTGCACGGCCCCAGAGCAGATCCGAGTGCTGCTGCCAGAGCAGGGGCTGCAGCCCAGGGTTTAGTGCCAGCTGGGGCAGGTGGGATGTGCTCGGAGCCAGGGAGGGTCATGGTTGGAGCGAACCCGAAGTTTTTTCCATCCCCTCCGTGTTTTGGGGACAAAAGGAGCTCCTGTGCCCACGGCGAGGCAGCCCCTGCCCTCTCGTGGCAGGCTCCACAAAAAAGTGGGAAACGGGGAACAGCAGGGGTGCAGTCCCCGAAGGTGGGGACCCAGAAACCTGAGTGTCCGTCACTCATCGTGGGATTTATGGATAATCCCAGGCCTGCTGCGGATCTAAACCACTGCTGGGCCTGGGAAGCCGCTGGGACATGCTGGACCACGCCTGAGCTCTCTGTGGAGAGGGCTGCAGGCATGTCACAGCTTTTTTGGGATGTTGCCAGCCTCCATTTCAGCAGGGACGGAGCAGAGGTGAATTCACAGAATCACGGAATGGCTCAGGTTGGAAGGGACCTTTACAAGTCACCTAATCCAACTCTCCTGCAGTGAGCAGGGACATCTCCAACTAGCCCAGAATCCATTCCCAGCACCAGGGAGCATCACCCAGGGCTGGCTTGGGCTGCAGCCAGGGATGGCTGATGCTGAGGGAGCAATCCCACATT
Source organism: Bombycilla garrulus (assembly GCA_013400315.1). Taxonomy (NCBI): domain Eukaryota; kingdom Metazoa; phylum Chordata; class Aves; order Passeriformes; family Bombycillidae; genus Bombycilla; species Bombycilla garrulus. The sequence continues at coordinate 122,007 of VXBU01007392.1, read as the reverse complement.
GCTGTTTGGGGAAGGCACTGAAACATCCCCAGCTGTGAGGGCCACGGCTCGGAGCCCACTGGCTTAGCCAGGCCGTGTCTGGGGGGACAGGGGACATTCCCTTGGTGCCAAACATCCCCCAGGCCCCTGCTGACCCTGGGTGCTGACCCTGAAACACTGACACAACACATAGTTTGTCCTTAATAGGCTGTGGGAAAGGGGACACGCGTCAGGGTCAGGCCTTTTTCTGGTGTTGTGCCTTTCACTGTCTTTACATGATACAGAAATATATTGGGTGAGCCCCTCCTGGGTAAACTCAGCCTAAAAAGTAGATGATCTTGGGCAGGTATATTCTGCTCTGAAAGTAAGGTGGTCCCATGTTGGAAAACAGCAGAGTGGGGTTTGAGCAGGTTGGGACGGTCTTTCCTGAAAAATAATCCTTGAGACCCCAGTTCGTAGGGCTCAAATCCCTGCACATAGACGTCCCCGACTGCTGGACACTTCTCCAGAGCCTGATGTTCGATATGGGACAGAGAATCCTAGGCCCAGGGGAAGCTGGCTGAGGGGAGGGCAGGTTGGTTGGGCACGCCAGGAGCGAGACAAAGGTGTTTGGCGACATGAGGGGACACAATTCCTCCACACTGCCACTGCCAAGTGCGCCGTGCGTGCTCCGCCATCCCTCCAGTTGTGGGTAAACGAATTCCTGGGGAAAGAGGCTTCTCCCACCCTGGAAACCGTCTGCACTGACATCTAGTGGTAAAACAGGCTTTTCCCTGGCGGAGAGGAGAGTGGGATCCTAAAGAGGTGCTTTACTGGTCCTGCTGGTGTTCCTGTTGTGGTTGTAGTCGGGAGCACTGTGGGCATTTTCACAGCATCACTTAGATTGGAAAAGGCCCTTCAGATCATCAGGTCCAACTGCAAACCATAATAACATCCATGATAAAATCTCTGCTTCCTATGGGCTGTGCATCAACTCTACCCATTATTGTTATTATTTTTGTAATCCCCTACAATCTCTAAACCATTAAACAAAAATGTGTTGTGACAGGACAAGGGGAATGGCTTCCCACTGCCAGAGGGCAGGGTTAGAGGGGATATTAGGAAGGAATTGTTCCCTGTGAGGGTGTGAGGCCCTGGCACAGGGTGCCCAGAGCAGTTGTGGCTGCCCCTGGATCTCTGGAAGTGCAAGGCCAGGTTGGACGGGGCTTGGAGCGATCTGGGACAATGGAAGTTGTCCCTGCCTGTGGGGATGAGCTTTAAGGTCGTTTCCCAACCAAGCCATGCTCTGATTCCTGGATAACAGCAGAGCACCCTCTGACAGCAGCGACTGGGCAGAGCAGGCCTCCAGGTATAAGCGCGGGTTGAATTATCATTTATCTGTTTTATTTTATACACTGCCGACTCTCGTGTCCGTCCCCACGCCATTTAGAGCCCGTTTGACGCGGGTTTGGGCCATACACAGGGCTCAGCCCTCCCCAACATGGCGGCGTGGCAAAGACTACATCTCCCATCGGGCCCCGCTCTCCCCAGCGGCCAGCCAATGGGGCGCGGCGGAAGGCGGATATAGCGCCGCCCGCGGGCCCGCTCCCTCCTTTCCGCCGGGCCGCGGCTCATCATGGCGGTGCAGATCTCCAAGAAGCGCAAGGTGAGCGCGGCCGCACGGATGCTCCGCCGCCGCGGGGCTCTGCCGCAGCGCTCGGGGCGGCCCCGGCAGCCGGCGGGGCGGGGGCACGGCGGGCGGCGGC
>VXBU01007392.1:106712-120156 GCA_013400315.1 Bombycilla garrulus | reverse complement strand
GATGGCGGCGGATGCGGCGCGGGGCCCGGCCGGGAACATGGCGGCGGGATGGAGCGGGCGCTTCCGCGGGGCCGCGCTCAGAGGTGCGGAGCGGCGCTGGGAGCCGGCGTTGGCGGGATTTTCCCTTTGCGTTCCGGCGGGAAGGGTCTGCGGCTAGTGACTGTCCGTCTCTGCGGGCCTGTCCTGGGGAGCCAGGGAGGTTTGGGCTGTCAGGAGTCCCAGGGAGCTGTGATCGCAGCGTGAACAGTGAATGTGGGTCAGGCAGGGGTTGGTGTAGGCTCCTGCTAGGAATGTTCCTGAGAACTTCAAGGAAGGGAGTTCCATTTTTCCCCACTGCTGCACCCTGAGGTTGGTTCGGTTGGGCAGAGCGCGATGCTGATGAAGTCAAGGTTGTGGGTTCAGTCCCTGGGCTGTTGTGTAAAAGTTGGACTCGGTGTTGCTTGCGGGGCCCTTCCAGCTGAGAGTATTGCGTGATTTCTCTCAGAGGAGGAGGCAGTTACCAGGAGAGACTGTCAGGCTGCAGGAGGAATTTGGGTGAATTGCAGTCAGGTTCAGAATGTGACAAGACCTTGACTTTAAAGCATTTGTCTTTTAGTTTGTCGCTGATGGCATCTTCAAAGCTGAGCTGAACGAGTTCCTGACTCGGGAGCTGGCTGAGGATGGATACTCTGGAGTGGAAGTCCGGGTCACTCCGACCAGGACTGAGATTATCATCCTTGCCACCAGGTAACTCAGCCTTCCTCGACCAAGGTGCTCTGCCAGCTCTTTGGGATGGCTCCAGCCTCGCTCCTGGGGACACTTCTCTCAGTTGTCCTGACCTTATTTTCCCGCAGAACCCAGAATGTCCTGGGAGAGAAGGGCCGCCGGATCCGGGAGCTGACGGCTGTGGTGCAGAAAAGGTTTGGATTCCCCGAGGGAAGCGTGGAGGTAAAACTGCCTCGGGAATGGGGTGCTGCAGTTGCATTTGTGGTGGCAGGATGGTGTCAGCTGAAAGGTGGTCTCAGGATAGCTTGGGCCATGTGTTACTCGGCCCCAAAAATAATCCTGCACCGAAATACAAAATGAATTACAGGGAAAGTGTTCTGCTGCAGAAGGATCTTTGAGAAACAACATGAAGTGGCACACAGTCATTTTTGATCCTTAATGTTAGAGGTGTTCTCCCAGGGCAGGGTTCATCTAGGTGTCCTTTAAAGGGTCCATGCAACCCAAAGGATTCTGTCGTTCTTTTCCATGAAATCTGCTGCTGTTAAAGGTTCCTTGCTCTTAAACAAATCAGGGAGGGAGGGGGAGGAATGTGTGTGCTGGGGTGGTGCTCATTTATTCCAGCTTGGCTGGTGCTGCTGGATCACATTATACAAGGAAGGGAATGTAAGATAAGCTGCTGCTTGTAAATGTGGAAGGATTAACTGGACTGAATGTAGGGAGTGGAGGAGAATGAAGCTCCTGTGTTCTGCTGAAGTGAAAGTTAAATTTTCCGTGGAGGTGGTGAGGAACTGCCACAGGCTGCCCAGAGGAACTGTGGCTGCCCCATCCCTGGAATGGTTCAAGGCCAGCTTGGAGCAGCCCAGTCTCGTGGAAGCTGTCCCTGGCCATGGCAGGGGTGGAACTGGATGGTCCTTCCAAGCCAGGGCATGCTGTGACTCTGTGACTGGCTTGGAAAGGAGCGCTGTTGTGAGCGTGCCTGTGTCCTTGCAGCTCTACGCCGAGAAGGTGGCCACAAGGGGACTGTGTGCCATCGCCCAGGCCGAGTCCCTGCGCTACAAGCTGCTGGGAGGGCTGGCTGTGCGCAGGTGAGTCCAGCAGCTGCCTGTGGGGGAAGTGGGGCATTCCAGTACCATTCCCAAAAAACAGCTCCTGTGCAGCGTGAAGGTTTAACCTGGTAATGCTGCACTGAAACTCTGTTCCGTTCACGCTTACTTTTTGAGGGTTAAGAGTGTGTCTGGTTGCAGTTGTCTGTGTGGCATGAAACTGCAGGCGTTCCTTTGGGAATAAACGGGTGGAGGAGGGAAGCAAACACATTTCAGGCCTTGTGGCTGTGCTGTGGCCCTGCTCTCACATCCCCTCGGTGATGAGACGATGACGAGTCAGAAGCAGGTGGCTCTGGTGGCGGTGCCTCCGCGGCGTCACGTTCTGTGGTGCTGCGTGGGGTCCTTCAGCAGCAGCCTCCTGTCACCAGTGAATGATCTAGAGGCATTTGTCTGAGAAGGGATGGGAGCCGCACTCCTGGCACGTGAAACAGATTGGAATTGTGGTGAAATTCCTCCAGGGAGCCCTGTGGGTCTGGCAGAGTGGGCTCACGGCTTGGCTGTCCTCTCCCTGCAGAGCTTGCTACGGTGTCCTCCGCTTCATCATGGAGAGCGGGGCCAAGGGCTGTGAAGTCGTTGTGTCCGGCAAGCTCCGAGGGCAGCGGGCCAAGTCCATGAAATTCGTGGATGGCTTGATGATCCACAGTGGGGACCCAGTGAATTACTACGTGGACACAGCCGTGCGTCACGTCCTGCTCCGGCAGGGTGAGTGCCTGGCGTGCGGATCCCTCTGCAGCTTTGTTGGGTTCCTTCCCTAGAACTTCAGGGACAAAACATCTCGGCTCCTGGCATCCCCTTCCTGCAGCTTGGAGATTCCCCACTGGCAGGATGGAGGTTTCCCACTGGCATCCGTGTGGGTTGAAACTCAGGTGGTTTTGATGCGCCTCTGATCTCACAGAGTGGTTCAGTTGTGCTGCTGTGGGTGGTTCAGACTCTGAAAATCCTGGTTTCTTGGGCTTTTGAACAGAGCTCCTACTGTGGGATTTGAACATTACATCTAAACTAGAAGTCATTTGGGAATGGAAGCCAAGGGGCCTTCAGCAAGCCAGTGTGGTCAAACCAGGGCATCCACTTCTGTGCTGATGGGGTTTGAAGGTTTCCAGTTGGGAATGTGGCTGTGGATTTTCCAGGCACTCTCACTTGTGTGCTGGGGCTGGTGATAACTTCCAGATGAAGTGCCTGCTGCCTGGGTTTCAGAGCCCTTGGCAGCTGGGATTCTGGTTTTCCTGGCTCCTCAGGATGGGCAGCGAGAACAGAGGTGCTACAGGTGTCAGACAGCCTTCCCAGCTAAACCTGTTTCCACCCTGTTCTCCCTCCTGGTAAAACACAGATGACTTGTGTCCTAACTGGCTTTGGGTCAGTTAGTTGCAGAACTCCTGGTGTGGGGATTCCAGCGCAGCAGAGCTGTTGTGCACCTTCCCTTCGGTGATGACACGATGACGAGTCAGAAAGGACGTCCTCGTGCCACTGCAGCCTGCTCTGTGCCGCGTTCTGTGGTGCTGTGCTAGGGCTGCCTTGGCCAGGGAGTCCTGCTCATTGGATGATTTAGAGGCATTTGTCTGAGAAGGGATGAAAAAAAAAAAGTGGAATTTCCTAGAAAAATGAGCTGAGGAAGAGGACAGAGTTTAAAACCAGGCTTAGAGTGAGTTGAGGGTAGAACTGCAGTCAGCCAAGGCAGTGAGTTGAGTAGCTTTGGATATCCAACTTTAAGTTGGCTGAATTTACAACATTGCTAGAAAGTCACAGTAATTAAATATTGAAGCTGTAGCGTGTCTGTGTTACAGTGTTCTTAGCAGGTCTTCAGCGTGCAGAGAGATGTTTTGTAACCTTGGTGCTTATCCCTATGAACCTGATCTATTTTGTGTCTCCCTTTTCCTGTTGCTCTCTGCAGGAGTACTGGGAATCAAAGTAAAGATTATGTTGCCTTGGGACCCCAGTGGAAAGATTGGCCCCAAAAAGCCTCTGCCAGACCACGTCAGCATCGTGGAACCCAAAGAAGAGATTTTGCCCACCACCCCTATTTCAGAGCAGAAAGGTGGCAAACCAGAACAGCCAGCAATGCCTCAGCCAGTGCCCACTGCTTGAGGGGTAAGTGCTTGGGAGCACTGGGAGGGGGCTGTGCTCTGGATCCACGTAGAAAGGATTTCAGGCCACCAGAAACACTGGAAGCTGGGATTTTGGGAAGCCAAGCTGCCGTGTCCTGCCCAGCACAGCGACCAGGGTTGGGTTTGAGCATTGCATGGGATGAAGGGGACAGGGAATATATCCCTCATATATCCATCCTGTCCTGGCCCAGGAGCCAGTCTGGGATAGTCTTAGAAGCCACGTGAGAGCAGTTTGTAGGCTGCTTTTGTAAGGAAGTAATCACGGTAATCACATTCCTTCTTACCAGGGAATCTGGCAAGATCTGCCTCAGTGGGGAAAAGGGGGATCACTGGCTAAAAAGCAGGAAATGAGAAATGCCAGAGCTCCTGAAAGCTTGGTTTGTTCTTTGTTTTGGATAGGATGATGGTTATGGAAAAGAGTTTGCCCCCAGCTCACTGAGTGTTTTGTTTCTCGTTGTAGGGTTTGTAACATCCGCAACCAGAAGCTTGTCTGTCCTGAAAACATCTCTTAATAAAATCACAAAAGACAGTGTTTGTGAAGGTGCTTTTTCTTTTTGTTTTTTATTTTTAATTTTTTCAAGATGTACTCCAGGGAGACCTTGCTTTCCATCTTGGGTGTGGAAGGAATTCTGTTGCTGTGTTCCCCTTCTGGAGTGAACTTCACCAGATCCTGATCCAAACAAAGTGGGAATAAAGCACTGATAGCTGTGATAGATGGAGCTGGAGCAGCAATCCCGTGTTTAGAGGGTCATGAGTAACACACATTCCATGGAGCACTAGTGGCTGTTCCCTATATCTCAGTCCCTTTTCCAGTGCTTCCAGAAGGGGGAGCTTTTTTGGCACTCAGGATTTCAAACTTTCTCTTCTAAAGCTGTCAAGTGGGAATGTCTGGTGCAGGAATGGGAAGAGAGAGGCACATCATAGGAGATAATGTATGTACAGGATCAAGAATTTAAATTTTGAGGAGTTCAAAGCCTGTTTGTTGCATGCAAGCTGTGTTGCTTAGGAGTAGTTTTCACATCCACATTTCTGTTTTTAGGAGGTTGCTCTGCAGGAACAAGGCTGGCAAGTTAGGAACTGGAATTTTGAGCTGGTCTGTCTAGGGAGCCTTGGCCTTGCTATTCCCAGCTTTTCTTGCACACCTGGAGCAAGAAATGCCTTCTTAGAGTGTCAGTGAGTGATTTCACATTTCTGTGCACACCACTGCTCCAAAGATTTAAATAGTTAATATGAACGTTAGACTAATGCCAACATTACTTATTTGTATGAATTACAGTTTGGAAATAATCTGAAATATGACAAAGCAGCTCTGTCTGGAGGGACAGGACACAGGGAATGGCTTCCCAGTGCCAGAGGGCAGGGTCAGATGGGATATTGGGAAGGAATTGTTCCTTGTGAGGGTGGTGAGACTCTGGGATGAGTGTGCTTGCCCAGCCCAGGGAAAAGGGGACATGTGTGAGCCTTTAGTTTTGCTTGTGAGTGGCAGAAGCTTTATCCCTTTCCAGCAGTGGGAGAGCATGGATTAGCGGGGTCTGCCACTGCTGCATTTTCCACCTGGGTAGGTAGCTTTAGCCTGCAGTTTTTTCGTCCTCTATTTCCCCAGAGTGGATCCCAGCTGGAGGAGCTTTGTCTTGGAGGGACAGGAAGGCTGGTCCCTGTGTCTGAGCTCAGTTTTTGTTCTGCTACATGGCCCAGCAGGACAGGGCAGTTGGTCCTTTACCTGTGGAGCACGAAAGGTGCTGGATATTTGCAGTTTCAGGAGAAAAGAGTGAAGGGAAAAGCTGCTGAGAGCGTTCCTTTGTTGTGATTGATGTGGCATGGGAATTAATTTTGTGTACTGAGTCATTTTTGTCCATAGTTGCCACATTAGGGTGTCTTGGATTTAAGGATAGCAAGGAACCTGCTTAAGTTTTATTTTCCTCTCTAAGGAACTGCAGCTGCCGGGGGTTCATTGAAAAAGTTTTATTGCAAAATGACACAACTGTCAGTGTGTGGTACAAGAACAGACAATAAAAGCCATCAGACACCTGCATCCACATGATGCAAATTATTCACAATATCCCACAGTGTGTTCTTGCCTTGCCCACCCCTTTCACCCCCCCCAGCCCAGCCTCCAGAAGGTTCTGTGTGGGTTCAGTGCGCTGCATCACCGGGAAGCGTCCCACGTTTGGGGACATCCCTGGCGTGGCCTCCTGCCTGCCAGCACCTGGGAAAATGCAGTATTGGGCTTCTAGGTCAGCAGGGAAATAAAGCAAAGCTGTGGAGGTGCTCAATGCTGCTTTCAGAGAGCTGGCAATTCCATGGGGAGGCATGGATTTTCCTCATTTCCATTATCTCAGGATTTGCCTTGTGGTGTCTCCCAGTGCGTGGCAAGTGCTCCTTTAAATAGTACTGACCTGATGATATTCCTTGAAGAGAAGTTAGGAGTAGCCTGGATCAGGCTGTGAAACCTGCTAATTATCAGACATAAATATAACTATAAATACCTTTGTTTTTCAGGGTCCCCTTATCCAGGTCAGCAGACAGGGAGCTAAAGTACCATGGAGCTTCAGCAGAGCATAATTAGGAAGTCAGGTAATGGCAGCTTTAAAGCTTTGTGTTTAATTAAGCAAGAAAGTGGAGGTGAGCCTGATCCCACCTCCCTGTGAGAAAGCAGCCAGGAGTGCCCTGGGACAGCTCCACAGGGAGCTGATTGGAATCAGCTCTGCTCCAAACAGAGCAGAACATTCCTGGCAGTGGGAATGGAGTCTTTCCCAGCCCTACAGGCTGACACAGAGCACTCGCAAGAGAAGTGAGTTCCCTGCCTGGTACATTAATTACAGGTGTTGGCCCCTCAGTGATCCCAAGGGGTGGAGTGTTGAAGGGATTTCAGGTTCCTCTCTCTAGAAACCCAGGCTGTGCTTTGGGCTCTCCCTGACACCCCGAAGCCTCTCAGTTCTCCATGCAGTGTTGATCCAGGGTGCTCTTGGCTTTGCTGCTCTCCCTAGGGAGCTCGTGTGGTTGAGGCACCGAACGCAGAGCACAGGGCTAGGCAGGACAGAAAGGCACAACTCCACACCATCTCCATTCTCCCGTGCTGCCTCCTGCTCCGCTGCAGGGGCTGGACTGCACGATGGCCCTTGGAGCTCTGTCACACACCCCTGCAGAGGGAACAGGGAAGGGGGGAGCGGCTCTGGAGCGGTGCCACAGGGCACCCAAGCGGCAGAAAAGCGGCAGCGCTAAGCGTGCGGTGGGATGGGAGCGTTCGGGATGGGAGGCTGGAGCCTTGGCAGGGCCGGTGGAGCAGCAAGGAACTGAGCAGGAGGCTTAACCAGTGCAGGGAGGAGCTCAGCTTCAATGTGGCCACCTCAGCTGACTCCCGGCGGCCCTCCGGTGCCAGGCTCCTCTCTGGAGGTGGGTTTGTGCAATCTGGATTGTGGGGTGAGGTAAAGTGTACGCTGGTTTCTCCTCACAATGCACCCTGGTCTGAATAGCACCCATGGTTCGAGAAGGATACAAAATAGCGTTTCCCATTTGTCAAAATCCCCCCCTAAAAACACACACAAACCAAAGCTCTGGGGAAAAAAAACCACCCAACCAAAACAAACCCGGCTACAACTCGTCGCGCATCTTGTCGCCTTTGGGCCTCACGAGCCTGCCGATGAAGAGGATGGAGTTGGTTTTAGTGTCCCTGATCATGAAGATGAAGGGGTGGTCAGCGTAGAAGAGCTTGGGGTTCCTCATCTCCTCCCGGCCGTAGATGTCGGCGTCGTAGGGGTTCCCTTCCGTGTCCCATTCCAGAGCCGCGGCGTGGAACACGTTGGACAGGTAAAGGTCTTTCTTGCCAGAGATCTTGGACAAGTCAGCCTTGGTTTTGTCAATGGCTTCTGTCAGGCCCAGACCGCCCAAGTGTTTCTAGGAGGAGATGAGAGGTCAGCAACCGTCCCAGAGAGGACCCAGTGCAAGAGGGAAGAGGGGCAGCAGGCATGGATAACCCACCATCCCTCTGGCTTTCCTCCCATCCCAAAGAACCGTGAGGCCCAACTGTTCGGGGACCTCCTTTACCTGAAGGTCGTGGCTGACTTCCAGGACGACTTTTGGCAGCGAGATGGCCACTGATCTCTTCTTCATCTTGCTGGTCCAGGTCTTGAGCTGCTCCTTGTTCAGCAGTTTCTCCACTCTCTCCAGAGGCTCCACGTGGTTTGGCATGATGAAGATCATGCTGGAGAGCTTGTGAGCCAGTGGCATCTCTACCACCTGGAGCTTCTCTGTCTCATCGTCGTAGTAATTGTAGAGACCTTGAAAACCAGAAGCAGGGAACAGTGAGATGTGGAGCAGAGGCAAAGTGAATTCAACCTGGACTTTCCCTCACCAGGAAGGGAAGAGTCTGGACAGCCTTTTGGGAAGTGGCCCAGCATTACTGCAGTTGTCTGTGGCTCCCAGGTGGAAGTCTGGGTAAGGGAGAGCAACGACCCTAACTCCAGCTGCTCGTGGCGTGGGGCAGGAGGTTTCCCACTCACCTGTGCGGTGCATCATGGGCACTCCCACGGTGTAGGAACGGGTCACCATGAAGCCACGGTTGTCCACCATCTTGTGATGGAACTTCTCATCCCAGTGAGCTACAGGAGAGAGAGAAACACACAGTAAGAAAAGGGAATGGGCGGTAATTCCATGCACAGTTCCCAACCGCTGACCAAGAGCTGCCTCCAGTGGGCCTGGGCTTTGTGCACCTTCCCTTGGGGCTGTTAGATGATCTCTAAGGCCCCTCCCAACCCAAACCATTCCATGATGCTGTGCACGGGCTCAGGGGGAGGTTTTGGGTCACCTGTAGCAAGCACTAAAGGTAGAACTTACGCTTGAAGAACATGGCGTTGACAATGAGAGCCCCATCAGTTTTCTCCACATCTTTGGTGACCTCCGGGAGTTTCCCGTCCGTGGTCTGGGCTGCCCACTCGTTGATGGACTTGAGGGCGCTCCTCTTGTCTCGGAAGTTGATCTTGGAGTGCTCGTAGTTGTAGTGCTTCTTGCTGTTCTTGACGAAGTCCTCGGCGAAGGTGATGGAGGCGGGCCCGTAGAGGCGGCTGCCGATCTTCCAGGTGACGTTGCGGGCGGTGCTGTTGCTGACGTCGCTGAGGAGCTCGGACAGCCCGCTGTGCACGTAGTCGTCGTTCAGCTTGTCCGCGCTCAGCACCGCCTTGGCCTGCGAGGCCGTCGTGGCCTTGCCCCCGAGGGACACGAGCCCGAGGGACGAGGCCACGACCACGGGGGACAGCAGGATGTTCTCCATGTCCTTGTCTTTGGCCATGGCGTGGTAGAGGTTGAAGGCCAGCGTGGTGCTGCGCTCGGCCAGCGTGGTGGCCTTGTCGCTCAGCTTCCTGTCCTCCGAGGGCACGGCCGCGGCGAGGCCCAGCAGGGCCAGCCCCACGATAATCCACATGGCTTCAGCAGCACCCAGCACCTGCCAGCACCTGCTGGGCGAGAAAATTCACTGTCAGCATGATGCAAACCCTTCCTGGGGTATCCAGAGACCCCAGGGGCTCTTCCAGAGAAATCCACTCCTTGGTTCCAGTGACGGTGCCGTTGCCCCACGGCTTCGCTGGGGTGCAGCCATCCCAAGTCCACCCTGAGCAACAATTAATTTTCAGGAGTGCAGGCTGCACCCTGGCAGGCAGAGCCCTGTGCGTTTGCAATGAGAGCCTCCTTCCTAAGCGGTTTCCCTATATTCCAATGTTCACGGACGGTGAAGGATTTAAGGAAGGGTCAGGGAATGTAAGCAACAGGTATTTCTCACGTGATCTTGACAGGGCAAGGGGGAGTGGCTTTGAAGTGAAAGAAGACAGGTTTAGATTGGATATTGGGAAGGAATTCTTGCCTGTGAGCATGGTGAAGCCCTGGCACAGGTTGCCCAGAGAATCTGTGGCTGCCCCTTCCCTGGAAGTGTCCAAGCCCAGGTTGGATGAGGCTGGGAACAACCTGGGATAGCGGGAGATGCCTCTGCCCGTGGCAGGGGGTGGAACTGGGTGAACTTTAAGATTCCTTCCTATCCAAACCATTCCATGATTCTGTCCCCAGAACCGGACAAAGCTGTGCCCTCATCAGGAAAAGCTGAATGCAGGATGTTTGTGCTGCCCGGGTGCCACCCAGCACAGTGCTGGCCCTTGATCCAAGGGCTGTTGCAGGCCCCGAGTGGCGAGGGCCGTGCTCTCTGGGGACCCCGGCCCGGGCCCCAAATCCTCGGCTTCCTTGGCACTAGATGGAGCACGAGAGCTTCCACCAAAGCGAAGCCGGAGACGGCCCTAGGGAAGATCCTGCGCTGCCTCATCCGCTCTGCCCGACTTCGGTTTCCCTGTGGGGGAGCCCCATTTTCCCCAGGAGAGCCTTCAGTTCTTGCCTTAGGTGGGTGGATCTCATCCCAGCCGATCCCACACCTCCCCTCCCTCCTGCCTTCACTCCCCAAACCTTCCTGCTGGCAGCTCCTCAGGCCTTAAATTCCACCGCCAGCTTTTGGGGGACGTTTTTCCTCGACATCACTACGCTGCAGTTCTGTTCCCTGCTGGTCCTCTCCTCCCACCCGGCTCCTGCCCAGCCTCAGGGGAGGCAGGGAAAGGCTGCAGGTTAAGGTATTCCGGGCAGGAAGCGAAGGGCCCGCCGGGATTACATGTGGAAGGAAACACGCAGCACGTAGCCCCGGGCGAAGAGAGTGCGCAGTTCCACCAGGGACCCTTTGCCAGAGCGGGAATTACGTAGCCTCAGAGAGGGAGGCGATTACAGCCTAAAATCCTTTTTGGGAGCGAGGCTTCTGTTAAAGGGAAGAGCCAGCTGCCTCAAGGGCAAAGATTGGTGCAACAGGCTCAAAACTGCCCTCAACACCCTTTTAAAGGGCAGCCGGGGTGACAAACTTTGGAAGTCTGAGGAGGTTCCTTCTGGTTTTCTATTTCCCGTTAATTTCTAAGGATACCTTGAAACTGTTTCATAGTGAGGTCAACGTTTGCCTTTTTCTTTCTGAAAGAAAACAGATACATGGAGTAGTTCTCTTGTGAGCAGGGGGGTGGCCTGCACTGCTTCATCCTCAGCTTAAAAAAAGGTTCATTACTTCAGGGCTGGGTGACAGATTGGGGCTCTGCTGAGTCACACAGCCTGAAATGGAGAAATTTCGCCTATTCTTGGATTATGGCAGCGATCGTGGGTGAATTCATAACCCGAGGCGAAAATGGAGGGAATGTGGGGAATGCGCAGCCAGCAACATCCTCTCCTGTGCTCCCACAGCGAGGGGACACCCAGTGCCAGCGTGGCATTCCTCAGCCTTCTCTGGGGCGGCCGGGACCCGCTTTCCTGGCGGGATTTGGGGGTGCACCCCTCCGAGGGCTGTGTTTGTCCCGGGAGCAGGACGGAGCTGCAGGGCAGAGGAGCTCAGACAAAAGGCCATTTCCATGTCCCCAGAGGGATGCGAGGCTTGGTTAAGGCAGCAGAAGGACGGGTCGGGCCGTCCTGTGGTAGGAAGCTGCAGTGGGAGCTCTCGTTCCTGAGCTGGAATGGTGCCCAAGGTCCTGGAGGCTCCCAGGCTGAGCCAGAGCAGGGGCTGGAGGATTTCACTCACACCCGGCTAAAGCTTCCCTTATCCCCCTCTTGTTTTTCGCCATTCTCTGAAAGCTTCTCCTGCAGCTTCACTGTGACCGCTTCTCACAAACCAGAGGCGACTGGGGGATTTTTTAAACACTTTTCCTCAAAAACCCAGAGCCAGCTCATGGGCCAGTCTGTACCCCTGTCCCCCACTTCCACCCACCCCACTGCAGCCTGCTCCCCTTCTCCCGTGCCATAACCCTCCCCCCCGATTTTTTTTGCCCAGCCAGGAGGAGGCTGCAAGACCCCAAAATTCCCGCCCCACCCCGCTGCAATCTCAGCTCGGTCCCCACCCTGCCGAGCACGGGGTGCCCCGGGTCCCCCCCCTTACCTGCGGGGTCGGGACGCGGCTTTGCTCGGCTCCCTGTGCACCTCCCGGTCCTGCGGAGGGGGTATATAAGGGGCCGGGGAGAAACTTCTGGAAAGTTGGGAAAACCCTCTCAAAAATGCTCGGGAGGGAGAGGAAGGGGAGGATCCGTCCCGGCTCTCTGGCGGCCGCCGCCAATGGCAGGGAATGCCGGCCCCGCGCTGCCGCCGAAGGGGGGTCGGGATGGATGGGGGGATCCAGCGCCTTCCCTCCTCCTGCTGCCGGCGCGCCTGGAGCTGCCCCTGCCTGTCCCCAGCCTGTCCCTGCCCCGGCCCAGGCCCTGCAGCAGGGATGTGGGGCACACCCAGCACCTTCCCTGCCCAAACTGTGCTTTTGCCTCCTTACAGGGCTTGGGCCCGTCTTATTTTCCATCCTGGCCCACAGAAGCTGTGCCGTGAGGAGGTTTCCGCTGAGTCGCGAGTGCTGAAGCTCGGATTCAACCCTGTCGCGTTTTAGGGCAGCACAGGATTGTTTTCATGGCAGTCTGGGACGGCGGTACCACCCACCTCATGGATATTTACATCAGCAGAAGGATGCTGCATCCTCGTGTACTTTAACTGATGGCTGTTTCCCTTTTAATCACACTGTAATTTCTTTTTTTTCCCCTAATTTTGGCTCTGCCAAGTTTTTCTGCTTCCCTTTTGAAGACAGGGGTCTCAGCAGGTCTCAGCCTCCTGCTGCCGTAGTAGCAAACAGCATCTGATTTTTCCTTCTGGCTATGAGTATTCTGCCTGATGTCTGGGAAGCATCTTGCTTTGGAATCCCCATTCCATTCCCCTTCATAGCCCACCTATTCTAGAAGGCATCAAAAAGTGACATTTTTCTTCCATCTGAACTGTTCAGATGGTGCCATGTGAGTAGATACTTCTCATCTCAAACAAGGGGAGATCTTTGAGCCCTCCCTGTAAAAAAAAGTCTCCGTGAGGTGCAACAAACGTGGTGCTCAGTGATGTTTAGAGATCTGGTCCCATCAGGGAGGGATTCAGTGGGGGGAAAAAAGAGCTTTGGAATACCTGAAGCAACAGATTTTAGTACACTAGTGTATTTTGGTCAGTTAGCTTTGCTTTGTGTCTGCATTAATGATCAACAGTGGGGTCCCAGAGTTTTTAGAGCACAAATTTGGCTTTTTTAAAAGTGAATTTGCTGATATGAAACCATCAATACCAAGGTAAATGTTGCTGGTCTGTGCCAGCAGCATGTGCCGGCTGAAAAATGAGAAAAGCTCCTTTAAACTTCCACCGTCAGCTGCTTTTCTCTGCCAAATTCTGAATTGCTCCACCTTCAAACCCTTCTCTGTAATTACTTCCCATGTAAAATTTTTTTCACCTTCCGAGTGAAATTTAAAATAAACTCTTAAACTTTTCATCTTGATTTCCTTCACTGCCTCTCCAGCACCAAAGTTCTTTGACACTCTGGGGGCTCTGTGCTCTAATTCAATGAAATGGCTTTGCCTCAATAACATGAATTTGGAGTAGAATGAAAATAGTTGTGTTTGAGGGCTGGCAGCCCAGCGTAGAGATAAGTTCAGATTTTATTTCCTGATTTTAAAGTGGGTATTTCAACCTATT
>VXBU01007392.1:90886-106690 GCA_013400315.1 Bombycilla garrulus | reverse complement strand
AAAAAAAAAAAAAAGCCCTGCAAGAGTTTTAGGATGTGAATATACAGAAAATGGTCAATTCTGAATTCTGCGAACAGTTCTGTGCAGGGCCAGAGTTCTGGAAGTCAGGCTGATGTGCATCGCTGCGATGGATCCCTGCCGCTCTCCGGAGCTCCAAGCGCAGCCCCAGCTGTGCAGCGGCGCTCCCAGCCCCCACAGTGCCACGTAGGAGCTCCTCCGGCGGTGGGATGGGGCTGGGAAGGGGGAGCCAAACTGGGAGTTGCCGCCTTCCGCCGTCCCCTGCTCGAGTAAAGAGCGGTTCCAGCTGCCAGAGGGACGCATCCACTCCCGCAGCCCAGCTCCTCCCCTGCAAACCGCACTTGCGCAGGGCAAAGCTCGCGATTCTTTTGTCTGGAGTTATTTCCAGCGTGGGGTGACTTGGCGGGTTTAGGGCAGTGCGGATCCTCTGAGCCTTAAATTAAAAACCACCCAAGGTTTTTGTGACGTGGGTGTGATCCTCCAGCCGCCGCGGCAAAGCAGAGGGAGATTTCCAGGCTGTTTTTGCAGTGCGTGGAATGGGGGTGGAGGAGCTGCTGGGGTGGAGAGCAGTGAAATCCAGCTGTACCAGGAGTCCAGTTCTGTGGGGAACAATCCACGGCCAGCCACGAAACACCCAGATTGGTGCTGTCCTGGTTGTTTGGCTTCTTGTTTCAAGCAGTGTTATTAATTCACTTGATTATGTATTCGGAGCGTTTTATTTCTAGAAAGCAGACGCTGTGTGTTCTTTGGACAGACTTTTTAAATATAAACTGCAGCAGCTTTGCACTTTCACCTTACAGTGAAAGTCCCAGGAGGCTCATCCTGTTTTCCTGTGTTGGAGACAGTCTGTCATCCTCCGTGCTGCTGTGAGGCAGTGCTGGAGCAGGATTTCTGCTTTCCAGGATCATGGCTGAGGAGGGCAGGGATGCTCAGAGCCAGCACTGAACAGCCTTAAAATCACCCACTGCCACCCCTGCCGTGGGTAGGGACAACTTCCACTGTCCCACGTCTCTCCAAGCCCCATCAGCCTGGCCTTGGGCACTGCCAGGGATCCAGGGGCAGCCACAGCTCCTCTGGGCACCCTGTGCCAGGGTGTCGCCGCTTACACAGGGAAGAATTTCCCTTTTCCCCCTCTCTGGTCTCAGCCATGCCCAGGTCTGGCCCAGCTCCGTGTGAGCAGACAGCACACAAAGGATGGCAGTGGAGCTGAAAGGCTGCACCCCGTGGAGCCGTGCCCTGGCCTGTCTGGAGCGCAGCAGTGACAGACAAACCCCCCGTGCCAGCCTGCTGTGCCCAGGGCCGGCCGTGCCAGCTCCAGGCTTTCAGGGAGCTCACTGGGTTTACATGGGGGCAGATTCTGTGGATCCTCTGCAAAGCACTGATCTCCTTTTGCTTCCTCAGCAGGCGTGGTGGAGGAGGAAAAGGAGAAGACCTGGATTGCCATGGAGCAAATTCCCCATCGGTGGCATCATCCAGGTATGCCGTGGGGCACAAACAGGCTACAGAGGCTGCAGCTGCAGCTTTCCCACAGGGCACGGCGGAGAGAAATTCCCTTGATCCCAGTTTGTAATCCCTGTTTAATACTCCCAGAGAAAAGTTCAAAATCCACCGGGTTTCCTGCCAGCACAGCGAGGCGGGGGGGCAGGATTCCTGCCGTGCTTTTGGGCGGAACGAATGACATCTGTGTGGCCTCAGCAGAGGGCCAGCACGGGTGGTGGCGGGTTGGACTGCAAGCCCCTGCATCCCACACCTTCCTGGGAGCTGGGCCATGGCAGGAGGAGATGGAATCTTCGTGGATGTGGCAGGAGGGATTTGCAATCCCTTGGGCGGTCCCACGGGGCTGTGGGGTCCTGAGCTGTTCCTACACTGATCCAGGAGCGCTGGTTTGGGTTTGTGGCAAGCCAAGAGGACTCCAGGATGCCTTTTCCAGGCTAATGTTTGCACTCAATGGTCCTAGAGGACTCTTCCAACCTTAAACTCTGTCGTTCTGAGATGAGCACCGGTGATGTGCACTCCTTACCCTCTCCCTTCTGCCTCACAGTGACTGCGGCTGCCTGGATGCTCCCAAAAAGCAGCCAAAAGGAAAAGCAAGTGCTCTGTTTGTCAGCCACGTCAGCTCCACGGGCACAGGGGCCATCTCAAGGACAGGATGTGAGAGCACCAGGGCTTTGGGATGCTGCTGCATCAGTTTCCTCACTGGGAACAGGCAGCAAGGAATGTGCCAGTTCCACGTTTGCACCCTTTGTTACAAAACACAAGCAGAGAAGGCCCAGGTGCTTGATCTGCTCTGCACAGAGCGGGGCTGTGGTGGGGAATCTCTGATTTCTTGTAAAAGCTGAGTTGGCCTCTGCTGCAGTGAGCTCTCCCTCATCTCCTCCTGGCATTTTCCAGGAGCGTATGGAGTGTGAAAGGTCTGAGCTTTTCATGTTTGGTGGAAGCTGAGGGGAGGCTCAGCTCCACACGCTCCCCCCTCAGCGTTTCAGCCTCTCCCGAGGAAACCGGGATGTGAAAGGAAACCGTTTATTCTGGAGCCAGCTGAGGGAACAGAAACGCCCCTAAACCCAAGCCTGGCTCCGAGAGGGATCCTCAGCCAGCCAATCTTTTGCTTCCAGCACAGCACTGCTCAGGGCTGGGAGGCGGGGTGGGCTCGGCCTGTGCTGTGTGTGCGAGTAGTGTCACACAACTGCCTGTGTGCCCGGTCCTACTGCTGTCCCTGAAAGTCTTTTCCTTGTTGGGAATCCAGTTCTGCACAAGCCAAGCCCTACAAGTGCCACTGTTGATGGCAGAGGAAGGAGGGGGCTGAGTGCAGGACGGGGCTGGGGCTGCTGGGTTTTTGGAGCAGCAGTTTGAAGGCAGGAAAGGAGGAGGGGAGGGATGAATCCCAGGAAGGACACGCTGGGCAGTGGCCCAGCAGGAACAAACAGCTTGTGCAGCCCTCCTCAGCCAAGTGCTGAGGATGTGTAAGCACAGGGGTGCTTAGGAAGGGGCTTGGCAGCCTCTTCGTCTGTTCCGCTCTTGCAGAGGCAGCAGAGAAGCTGCCCAGAGCGATACAGCAGCAATCACAGGATCTCACACTGGTTTGGGTTGGGAGTAATATTAAAGCCCATCCGTGTCCACCCCTGCCACGGGCAGGGACACCTTCCACTGTCCCAGGCTGCTCCAAGCCCCAGTGTCCAGCCTGGCCTTGGACACTGCCAGGGATCCAGGGGCAGCCACACCCCCATGCCAGGGCCTGCCCAACCTCACAGACAACAATTCCTTCCCTATATCTCCTCTAAAATCTCTCCTTTACTGTAAAACCAAACAGGAAAAGGGGTTTAATCCTTCCCTAGTCTCCAAGGACCACGGATGCCCCAGCCCTGGGGATGTTACGCTGATCTGCTGGGAGCAAACCAGTTTGTGTCCAGACCTGAGCTGCTGCAGCTTTGCTTGGGATGACAAAACGCTCCCACCTGGGAGGCAGATGTCCCTGACTGGGTCATGGGGCTTAACCCATAATGTGTGTGCCAGGATGTATTCCAGGGTGTATCTCCGAGAGACCCTTAGGACAGCAGTGACATTTCCCTGTGTCCCCACATGAAACCCCACTTGGCCTGCGTACTCCTGCCTGCTTCAAGCATGCCAGCAGAAAATTGCAGTGTGTTTTTGCCAGCTGCTGTGTAGATTCCCCATGAAAATGTGGCAGGGGGGAAGTGGCAGGTTTCTGGAAGATTCCAGGATCCCACATGATGCAACCCTGCTGCGTTCTTGCAGAGCGACGCCCGCTCCTGGGAGCTTCGGAAGGAGCTGCTGACATTTTATTCCAGCTGCCAGTGGGCTGCATCCACACATTAAAGACTTTTCCAGGGTCACATCCCTGTCCTGCCACGGCTCCTGGTATTGCAGAGCCGCACTCCTGCATCAGGGAGGGTTATTTTAATTTTAGAAGCAAAACCCACTCTCTGTTTTCTGTTTCCCATCATTTGTAACTTGCAGGGATGAATGTTGTGGATCGTCCAGTGAGCTTTTCTCTGTTTCCCATTTCAGAATGAAGCTAGAAAGGCTTTTTCCTGGTCTTCCCAAATGTGTTTAGAAACTCACAGGCATGTTTAGTTTTGGGAATAGTCACACACTTGACAGTAAGAACAGCAAATGTGGATCCTGGAGCAAGGGAAGCTCTTTGGCTGTTGGATGGGATCTGCCAGCTGAGTCACACGAGGCAGATCTGACTCATCACCAAGATCTGCATCTGCAGATGTCCCAGGATTTTATAAAGTTGGGCATGGAAGGTGAGTTTGGGGCAGAGCCAGGCTGGTTTTGCTGCTTTCCTTCTCCACAAGGATGCTGAGGACTTGACAGGGAGTCCAGAGGCATCTTCTCCCTCTCTGCACAGCAATCTGCTGGGCGCTGGGACCCCAGGATGTGGAGCTGCTCCGTGTGGGATCATCCCAGCCCCACTCTCATCCAGCCACGGGGTCCTCTGGATTTACAGAGCAGCCTCTGTATCCTGGTCTTCTCTCCCTGCTGCTGGTTACCCTGCCGTAAACCCCAGGCAGGAACAGGCTCTGCTTTGTGTTTTTGTAGCCTGTGGGACCATGATTGATGCCTTTCTCCAACGTGGATGCCCAAATTGTGCTCCCCAGAGTGGGGAGAGATGCAGGAGCTGCCTCTCTCTGCACCTCCAGGCAGCACAGTCCAAGCTCCTGGCCCAGCACTCGGCACTCTGAACATCTCCTGCGTGTCCCTGCATCTGACAGGCTGCTCCCAACACTGGAGGAGGCCCCAGAGCTGCTCAATCTGGCTCTGTACAGAAGATCTCTTGTTCAGCCTGGGGCAGAGGTGCTTGGGAGCGATGGGCTGGGAGCTTTAGATGAATGAGAATCGTTGTTTCACTCCTGATTCCCCTCAGGAGGGTGCTGGATGTTTTCCCGCTGTGCACGAACAGCCTGGATTCAGTCTTTGAAATAATTCACACTTCTGGGCTGTGTTGGCTTTGACATTGAGACCTGAATCCCCCTGGGATCACTCCTGGTTTGGGACCCAGGGAGACACGTGTGAATCAAAGCCTCTTGCAGCTGCCCTCCTCCTCTCCTGCATGGATCTGGCTTAGCCCCATCCAGTTGGGAATTATTTCAAGCTCCTTTGCTGCCTGAGCACAGAGAAGCAGCAGCAAAGAACTTAAGGCAGCTCCTGAGTTTTGAACAGTTCAGGATGCGAGTCCTGGGAGGGAAACACTCAAATCCTGAACTTCCAAGGGCTTCTGTTGGATGTGGAATACCCAGTTCTAGTTATTGTAGTTTCCAGTCCAGGAGCTGTGTGCTGTACACGCAAAAATAATGGGAGAAACCGCAATTTGCACGTTGTGGAATTGTCTTCATTTTCCAAAGACCTCCCCAAAATCCAGAAATACCTTCAGTGACTGTGATGACGCCAGCCTTGATGAATTAACAATTTAACTATGATTTTTCTCCCTAATTCCAGTTAATAGAGCAATTTGATCTGCTGGAGGCAAGTTCATCAAATGTGAGATGCACAATGAATCCACTCTGGGCTCTGTCTCTGATTCACCACGAGTCCAGCAGTTCTCCACTGCTTGAAGCTTTCCTGACTTCCCTGGCATTTGCAGGAAGCTCCATGGTGGTCCTGTGGAAGCAGGTATGAAGTGGAAGGTGGGGCAGGATGGGGGGACGCCCAAAAATCCCTGCAGGAATCTTGGGCACCACAGGGCTGATGCAGAGTCGGCGCAGACAACTCTTTATGGGCATGAGAAGCACTGGGCTCACGGCACTGTGCACTCCAGAGGTCCTTTAGGGCCTCCTCACCTGTGTTGTCCCATTATCTGGAAAATCCCAGTGCTCTGGCTGCAGATAAACAGATAATTGTGTGCCTTGCTGCCAGCGCTGCATCCCTGGGGCGGCAGGACCGCTGTCCTCGAGGGTGGGATCCGGGTGAAAAGCCTCCTCCAGCCTTGACTGCCAGCAGGGTTTGTGTCTCCGGTCCCACGCCCTGAATCCTGCACTGGGAATACACTTCTGGCTCTGTGTGGCTGTGGCCGAGTGTTTCCCATGCTTCAAAAAGTGCCACAAAACCCAGAATAAACAGCACAGCCCCGGCACCGCTGTCCCTGAGCTCCCCTGGTCCCCAGCGCAGCTGGTGCTGAAACACTTGGGAGAAGGAGCTTATTTAGGATTTCTGGGCTGCAGAAGCGTCAGCGTGGAAAAGGCTGCACCAAAGCAGAGAGACCGGCGGAAACAGCTGGATTTAAAAATAGTGGAGCCAGAGAGGGGCTGGCTGGGATTCAGGAGCTGCAGAGAGCTGGGAGCACACAGATCCAGTGAGGGCGTTGCAGGACTCGTTCAGACCCTGCTTCCACCCACAGCAGCGCTGGGCACAGCTTAGCCTGCAGAGACTCCCCCGACATCCCCAAACCCACCACATCCCCAAATCCACGCCCCGAGCCCCTCTTGTCCCGCAGGGAATCTTTTCCCGAGCCTGGGGAGCCGCCGCTGCTCCGTGTCCCGGTCTCGCGGCTCCCCCTGCTGCCCATCCCGGGCTGGCTCCGACTGTGCCCAAAGTAACTTCGGCTGTGACTTGTTGGAGTTGTCACTGGAAACAAGGTGATGGCGGTATAGATAACCCCAAACCGTGGGAGCATGGCGTGGGTGCGTGAGCAGCGTGACAGGAGATTCCTCGCGTCTTTCCGCGTTTCAAGGCTGCTATTCTGCCTGCGAGGCGGCAGAGGGAGGCCTTCTCCTACTTTTTGGGGGACCTGCAGGATCCTCTTGTCCTGAAGAGGGCTCCCCAGGCTGCCCAAATCCCAGTTGCCATGAGGATTATCTGAGCTGGTCTTCTCTTTCCCACTCCGGGAATCTTTCCTTGCCTCTCTCTTTCCAGGGAGGCAAGGATCTACAGGAGAATCTTGGCAGAATGTCTGTAGGGATGGGAGTGACTCAGAGCAGCCCTCTCACCCTAAAATCACACAATCACAGTGGCACAGAATGGTTTGGGTCAGAGGAGGCCTTAAAACCCATCCCATCGCACTCCTTGTGCCTTTCCCTGACCTCGGCTCATCAGCAGCACAGAGTTGGTGATGCTCCATCAGCTCCCTGCTGCGCCTGATCTGTGCTCACTGCCCACCCCCTCTGCACCCCCACGTGTTTCCCCTGGGGAGTCCTGTTCTGGTTCCACGCCCTTCTACCTCCAAAGGATTTATTCCACACTCCCGGCTCCCCTCTCGCTCCTGTAAACGGAAAGGCTGAGGCATTTAGAGCTGTGTGACCACGAGATTTGCTGCAGTCAGCTGATCCAGCCACACTCATTCAAGGAATCATTTTCCACTGATCTCCGAGCTGTGGCTGCCCAGAGTGGGGGGAAAAAAAAGGGAGACTTGGTGTGTTTGGGATAACTGGTGGAGGAAAAGCACACCTGGAGAGGGGAGAACATCTCTGCCCTTGCTGTATCCCGAGCTGCTGCACCTGTTAGGGTAAGGAGTTGTAGGATGAGGGTATGAATCAAAAGAGTGTGGATTTCAGTGGGATATTGGGAAGGGATTATTCCCTGTGAGGGTGTGAGGAACTGGCACAGGTGCCCAGAGCAGCTGTGGCTTTCCCTGGATCCCTGGCAGTGCCCAAGGCCAGGATGGATGGGGCTTGGAGCAGCCTGGGACAGTGGAAGTTGTCCCTGCCTGTGGTGAGGAGTGAGTGAAACCTGATGAGCTTTAAGGTCCCTTCAACACAAACCGGTCTGAGATCCTGTGATTCTCTGTTATTTTCCTGAAAAGCAGGTCCTCCTCTGGACTCTTTCCTTCTCCCTCCACATTTCCAAGATCTCATTCCAGGTTCTGTACCTTGAAAAACTGAGGGGTGCCCCCAAGGCTGCCCTGGACCCGCTAAATCCACAGGGTTGGAACCGTTGCTGTTGCGGGAATGCCACAGGGTTGGATCCCTTGCTGTGGTGTGGAGCTGAGTTAAGGTCTGGTGTCACAGCAGTGGCTGCCGCTGTGGGCTGTGGCACCAGACTGTGCTCGGTGGCCACGGCAAAAGGCACCTTCTGCCCCCGTGGCTTTGCCACTTGGCCTGGAGGAGGAGTGGAGCTGGAGAGTGAGTGAGTGCAGCTTCAGCAGCTTCAGCAGATGGTTATCCCGTGAATCACGGGCTGCCTGGCTGTGTGGTCACCCCTGCGTGGCTCGTGCTGGACCCGTTTGTGCACGTGCAGCTGAGCGGAGGTTTCCTGGCAGCTCCCTCACGTGCCCTGCCCAGCCCTGGCTGCGCCTCAAGGCCGCCACAGGGACAACTGGCACATGAGATGTCTCTCTTCTGATGCCCGGTCGCCCTGCCATCGTGATGGGGCAGCTCTGCCCGGTATTCCAGAATTCCCCTCCCCTCCTTCCCAAAGCACACGGCTGGGAGGGAGTGGGGACCTCCTGGGCACCTTCCCTGGGAAGGTCTCTGCTTCTTGGCTGATCCTCAGCTGTCCTCAGCCCTTGCTGCTGTTGGGGGAAAATCTCCGGGTGGAGAGAGGGGCAGCAGGAGGGGATGGGCGAGAGGGAAATTCCTGCCAGGAACAAGTCACCCCTGGAAAAAGCAACTGCTCCCATCCTGCTGCGCTGCTGGGGCAGAAGGGATCCCTCATTTCTTTGGCACCCCTTTAGGGACAGGCTTTATATTTTCCTGCTCTAAGGTGAGGGGGGCTGGAGTTTCACCCAGCTTAGGGAGCAGCAAGCAGAGCCAGGTATCAAATCCCAAATGACTTCCCAATTCCTGGCTGGTGAGGCACAAAGCCTAGGGTGACTTTGTCTGGTTTACCCACATCCTTTGTGTCATGAGGGGAGAGATTTTAGATTAGATATTGGCAAGAGCTTCCTCCCTGTGAGGGTGTGAGGCCCTGGCACAGATTCCCAGAGCAGCTGTGGCTGCCCCTGGATCCCTGGAGTGTCCAAGGCCAGGTTGGACAGGGCTTGGAGCTGCCTAGGACAGTGGAAGGTGTCCCTGCCATGGCAGGGGTGGAACTGAGTGGTCTTTGAGTTCTTTTCCTGTCCAAAACAAGAAAAAAGAAAAAAAACATTTATTTCTGCTTCCCACCCCGCTTAGCATTAAATTTTCTGAAAGATTCTCCTGCACAAGAGCATGGTCCTGAGCAATAAGGAATTTGCAGGAAACATCCCCTGCTTGTGCAAAAGGCCCAAACTCTCCTGCCTAAAAGAACAAATTTTAATCAAGGAATAGTGGAGATGGTTTGGGCAGAGAAGGAGCAGCACTAAACCAGCTTTGAGCGTGGCTTTTGGTCCTGTGATGGAGCTGCACAGCATAACCCAGACTTAACTTTGCTGAGGTGCAGGATTCATGCTCTGGGAGAATAACAAACCACCCCCTTGGGCTGAATCTGGGGCTGATGGCTGGAATCTGAGGAAATCCTGCGAGTTTCTAATCTTAGGCTGCTTTTTCTCTGGGTAGTTTATTCCTTTAAATAGAAAGGCTTAAATGGGATTGACTCCTACAATCCTTCTGGCCTGGCTGGGCTGTAATCTTTAATGGCCAGCGATGGGCAGGGAGGTCACAGCTCACATCCCTTCTGCTTCTGCTGGCAAGGGAGAAAACACTGAGAACACTGAGAACACTCACTTTCACAGCCCCCCAGAGCTCCAGGAGCCTTTGGACACCGCTCCAGGGATGCACAGAGTGGGGTTGTTGGGGGGTCTGTGCAGGGCCAGGGGCTGGACTCGACCATTTCCCAGGACTGAGGGAGGAGAAATGCCCAGTGTGGTGCTCTGACTCACATACAAAACAGGTCAGGGAGCTTTGTCCCCCACCATGTGCAACGGCACGGGGAAACAGCTTTTTTAGGATGACCAGTTATGAGTCTGATTGTCCATTGAAATTTCACATCTCCAGGAGCACCACTCACCTCATTCCCGGCAGAGCCAGGTTCCTCCACATTTTTCCAGCAGGATTTGCAGTGGGTGGTCACAGACTCGAGAGCTTGGCAGCTTTTTGAGTGGTGCTGTTTGCTGCAGAAACCACGTATTTTTATCCTTGTATGGAATAATCACATCCTGATGAAATCCAGGATTTGTGCAGCCACGCCGACTTTGCAAGTGCCACCACCCTTTGCAGCTGCCAAGACACCAACCCTGGATTTCCCGACCCTCTTCCTCAGCCCTCCAAATCCTTCATCTTAAACCAATCCTGAGCCAGAAGAGCACATCCTGGAGGACAGCTCCCAGTCCATTTCTCCCACACTGGGCAGCAGCTCCCACGCGGGATCCCCTTATCCCTGTACCTCCCTGTGCAGAGGGTGCTTGGCTGCCCCAGCCTGCCCTGACTGCCCCACCTTGCTGATGCAGCTGCAGTCCTCCCTCAGGGCTCAGGGGAGGCCGAATGGAGCCTTTCCCTTCTCCCACCACCCCGTCTTGGAGCCTGTGGGAAGTTCAGTGCCCCTGGGAGGCTGGGGTGAGTCAGTGTTTGCACGTCCTGAGTCACTCCAGGGAGCCACGAGGAATGCCAGGCAAGTCCTCAAAGCAGGGCTTTTGGGGTGTCTTGGAGTAGAATTAATTCCCAGTCCTCCCACTGATGGCAATTTTTATCAGTGTTTTGAGGGGTTTTGAGCTAGAGGTGCTCCTGAGCTCACGTGATGGCTTTGGGAGTGGATCGGCTCAGGAGTCCATCCCTGGTGCTCAAAGCAGGTTTAAGATTGAAAGGGGAGAGTGGACACCTTCCTGACACCCCCACAGGCACCTGGATGTCTCTGTGCCTTGATGAACAGCCCAGAGAACACCACAGGATACTTCAAATACACACCCAGGCTTTACATTTTTATTTCCATTTCCAGCTTGAAGGGCTGGAAGAACCACCCCAGGATTTTTTGTTCCCAGAGTCCCTGCCTTTAACATGAGCTAAATTTTCTGTGCTTGTTCAGAGCAGAGGCTGAGGCCAGAAAAACAGGGGGTCATGTCAGACCTTCTTTTTTTCTCCTCTCAACGCTGAAATAAAAATACATCCCGAGCTTGTTTTGGGATTAACAAGGAAAAAAATCCCTCTTGATGGGAACCATCTGTGGCCGGGAGATGCTGGCTGCTCTCTGCTTCCCACCCTCACAGACGCCGTCATTCGGGGTGTGTCCCTCTCCCAAATATTATTCCTCTCATCCCCGTGCTGGTGGGAGGAATCCCAGCTATTTAAGGAGGCTTTTCTCCCAGCATTTCAAAGCAGCAGCAGCTCATGGCACCTGTGGAGGACAATATTTGCTCTGCTCAGCTGGCTGCTGGCTGCTGGGCTCGCAGGGTAAATGCTGCGAGTGTCCTGATCATGACCTTTCCACCCCAGACGTCACCTCAGGGTCGAAGCAAACATCTTGAGGCCTCTCTGGGCTGTCCCACAAACCAGGAGGGGAAATCTGCCCCGAGGAGTGGAGATTCCCTGGCTCTGCCTCTGTGATGTTCTGGTGCTGCTTTGCCCAGCCCTGCGCTGACCACAGGCTGGGAACAGTGCTGGCTGCTTTCAGAATATTCAGAAAATCTCTCCTGGGTGAAATATACCCCAAAACCCACAAATACACCCCCGCCCCCCCCCCAAAAAAAATCCCCCCAGATGCCACTCTGGCTTTCACAGACTAGGGTGTTTGTGCACAGTTGAAAGCTGAATGCAGGTGCTGTGCTTCACCCGTCAAAAAGCAATTTACAGATTAAATTTGTAGAAATTTATATAAGCTGCGGGAACAGCATCACGTAGAACAACATTATTGTGTAGCAGGAAGAAAATTTTGCTGTTGTTTTATTAGAAATAGAGGGAAATGGATTCACATAACGTTTTTAAGACAGCGAGGTTTTGAACTTTGGGGCTTTAATTTCTGCAGTGTTTGTGCACACACGCTCCATCCCAGGATGAGCTTGAGGCTGGGATGGGTTTTTCATCCCCTGTGATGGGGTCAAACCCCACATCTCCATCCGAGAAAACTCTGGGATGGAGAGGATCAGGAAACCGATGCTCCTGCTGGCCTGGCTGAATAACAGGGGCTTTGTTCAGGGATCCGGGTCAGGGGTTTTATTTCAGTACCTGCAAAG
Source organism: Bombycilla garrulus (assembly GCA_013400315.1). NCBI lineage: Eukaryota > Metazoa > Chordata > Aves > Passeriformes > Bombycillidae > Bombycilla > Bombycilla garrulus. Next base: position 94,635 of record VXBU01007392.1, on the reverse strand, counting down.
AAGCTATGAGAAGAATGCAGCAGGGTCCTCCCAGCCTGGAGAAATGCAGAGATATCTCCAAAGGTGTTTAATATTAACTGCAGCAGGACACATCCCTGAAGGGTTAGACCGTGAGCCTGTGTGTGTTTGTACCCAAACATCACCTGCAAATCCATAACGCGGCCAGAGCTGGAGCAGGTGAAAGTCCCGCGGGAGGGAGCCGGATCGATGACGGGTTTGTCAATAAAGATCATCCCGTGCTGGCTCCAGGAATGTGATCCATGGGCCCAGACCTTCCTGTGCAGGCACAGAACAAAGGCCTCAGCCAGAGGGCTCTGATGAATGTGCTGGTGAAGAGAGGAGGGCTGGGCGGGCAGGGAGCACAGGGAACAAAGCAGCCCTGTGTGCGCGGGGCGGCCAGCGCGCGGCTCCGGGAGAACGCTGGGATTTGCTTCCCAAGGTGGAGGTGATGGCAGCTCCTCCAGCAAATCCCACTGGGGTTCTGGTGCAGGCAAGGTTTGGCCTTCACACGCATCCTCTCTGACTCTTCTGGTCAGATGTTATCAGAAGCACTTTCTGATAAAGTTCTTTCTCACAGGGCAGGGAAGTCTTGCACCACATGGTGACAAATGTATTTCCTTCCTTGCTGTTTCAGCTACATGTTTAAGTGGACTGCACTAGAAAATGCTGTTAAACAAAGTTTAATTTAAAACCAGTTAGTTCAGAGATGCCTTGAAGTTCCCCCAATATATCTGGAATCATGGAATCACCAAGGCTGGAAAAGACCGCCAAGGTCATCGAGTTTAACCTTTGACCAAATCCCACCATGTCCCTAAACCATATTGTGAAATGCCACACCAACATGATTTTTTTTTACTATGTTTTTTTTTTTCCCCACCGGAGACTTGTGTTTATCCTGAGCTTGATACTGAGAGCAGGAGCTGATGGATGGTTTCATTCCTCCCAGTTGTGTATTTAATGTGGGGAAAAAATGCCAGCAAATAAAAGGTCACAAGCTTGAGCCATCTCTGTTTCCTCCCCCACAGTGCAAGTCATCAGGGGATGCTGAGGGTGACAGGGACCTGATTTACCTGCTCCAATAATCCCTGCCAGTGACTTTCCTCCTGTTTATGTACATCCCTCTTATCTCCTGGAAGGAGTTGCTGGTTAACTCCCCCAGAGCAGGCAAACACAGCTATTGTGCAAACAGCGTTTCCTGACTCGGTGGACAAAAGATACCTTCATTTCCAGTTGCTGGGTAACATCAAATATTCCCATTTTCACCCTCAGCGATCTCTTCAGGGCTCACCGGTTCACCGTGGCTTCTGCTGCAGGGATGGAGGCCTTGCAAGGGCTTGTTGGGGCAGACTGAGGAGGCAAAAAAAAGTGAAAGAGAGGTTGAAATACAGAGGACGTAACAGGAAAAAGGCTCTGCAAGCCCTCCCTGTAAATGCCATTACAGTAAAATAATTATGCTCGAGGGGACGCTCACGATCAACATCCTTCTTGCACTTTTTACAGGCACAGAGGCCTTGGAGAAAGAGGTAGGAAGAAGGACCTTAATGAAAACACTCGCAGCACAAACACAGGAAAGCGCCGAGCTCCCTCCTGTTTGCCCCGCATTCCCCGCGAAGCGGAGCGGGCAGAACAATGGCGTGTCCCTCTGCACGCTCCCTCCCCCTGCCCGCGCTGCTCGGATGCTGCGGGGCAGCCAGAGCCGGGATTTGCCTCCTGGAGCTGCTGTGCGGGGGCACAGACACGGGCACGGCTCTGCTGCGCCCCTGCCGCACCTCTCCCGGCAAACCCGGCCGCGCTTTCTCCGTCCTCGATTTTCTCTCAGCGAAACTGAGGTGTTGGAATCTCCCAGCCTTGCTCGGTGTCCACCATCCACCCCGCCGGCAGGTGAGCAGCGGTTCCTTGCTCTGCCCCCCAAAAAGCAGAAGCCTAGAGGCTGCATGGAAATTCACAGTGAATTTCCTTCAGTGACTTTTCTTGGACGTTGCACGGCCCTTAACAGCCAAAGCGCTGCTTTCAGGGGGCAGAGATGGTCCTTCTGCTCATCTTTGCTGTCCTCACGGCTCTTGGAGTGGCCAGAGAACAAATCCTTCCCCAGCCCTCCATCCTGGCAGGACCCTGTGTCAGATTCCACTGGCCAAGTCACAGAAATATTCTGGAAATGTGCAAACTCTCCGTCTTTTTCAGAGGCGTTTTCCTCAGCAAATGGATGCGGAGAGACAAAAGGACTGACTGGCTGGTGCTGGGAGAATCTGCAGGATTTCTGGAACCTCACAAGTTTAAAGAGTATTTCCTCTTGGTGCCAGAAAAAAGTACTTTCCCCTTGATCTTATGAAAGGCTGAACTCTTCCTGCTGAAGTTAAAAGGCACAAAACCAAGGATGTTTAAAGTCTGGCAAAGGCACCAGACTTTGTTACGTGCCTTGAAATCTCTGCATCTGTCCCACCCCCTCCTGCAGGCAAACACATCCTGAAAGCTCTGCCCTGGACCCACAACCAGGCGGCAAAGAAAATGCTCCCACGAGACAGATTTTCATCAGGATTTAAGGCAATCACAGCTCTCGGGCTTGTGATTCTGAAATGTCTCCAGTCAGCAGTGCTGGAAGGAGAAGCACTTGGCAAAGGGCTGCCAGGACAGCTGCCCGCACCTCAACCTCGCAGCTCCTCTGCTGTGCTGCCCATTGCTTGGATCAGACTCTGAATTCTGATTTTTCACCTCCAGCCTTTCCCTGCTGCTGGGTGCAGCAGGATTTATTTCTGCTTCTCCTAGGAAAAGAGCCAGTTGCCAGCGACCTCTCAGCTTAATGCGCCTCAGTAAAGAGGAGTGGCATTTGGCTTGTGCTTGCTTGTTATTTTGACAGCGCATCCCTTCCTTTTGCACCGCTTGGATCAGGCTCTACTTCAGGGCTGGGCCAAAAAAGTGGAAAATGGCCAATTTGCAGGGAAAAAAAAAAAAAAAAGAATCCATTTCTGTCAGCCAAGTGTTTTGTCACCTTGCATCAAGAAGGGCAGAGGATTCATAGCCAGGACACAGCTGAGTTTTGGCCACAGTGCTGGGCAGGCCTGAGCATCCTTCTCATCCCAAATAACCTGTGCTGCTGCAGTGTGAGCAAAACACATCCTGGGCATGGTTAGATCCAACAAAATACTCATCCTTACCCCGGAACACTACAATTCTTGGACCCCACACCAGGATGGCCTCAGTGTGGAGATCACTTGGGAGTTCAGGATCTAATGTAGGACCAGGTGCAGGTGACAAAGATGGTAGAAAAAAGTGAAGGGTGAGTTGGAAACGGGGGGAGAAATCAGGAGGCTGCAAAGCCCAAACCTGCACCTGACACTTTTAATCCACCCAGGTGGGAACACAAAACATCCCTCCCACCCCAAGCTGTGCCCGCCCCATCCCTGGAAGCGTCCAAGGCCGGGCTGGACGGGGCTTGGGGCAGTGGGGAGGGAGGTGGGAACGCGATGATCCTCGATGTCCCTCCCCACCCCAGCCCATTCTGCGATTCCCGGGTGCTCGCTGCCCCGCAGGCGCTCAGCATTCCCAAACCCCCCCCGGCACAGTGCCGAGCACTCCCCAACCCGGGGGGGCCCAACCTTTCCCTCGGCCCCCAAACCAGAACCCCCAAACTTGGGGCTGGCTCTCTCTCAGCCGGGGACACCCCGGCGAGCAGAGCCCCCCTGGGCTGGGCGTGCAGCTTCCTTTCCCTCTCCTCTTCCTCCTCCTCCTGTCGTCCCTGCGCTCCTCCCGCG
>VXBU01007392.1:67986-90854 GCA_013400315.1 Bombycilla garrulus | reverse complement strand
GAGCCGGGCTGCGGGGCCGGGGCCGCGGCCGTGCCAGCGCCGTCCCTGCGCCCTTCCCTGCCGGCCCTGGCGCTGCCCTGCCGGCGGGGCCGGGCTCGCCCTTCCGCGGCGCTCGGGAAGCTGGATCTCCCGGCGGCAGCAGGTAACGGGAAGGGGCCGCCGGGGCCGGGGGCTTCCCGCATCCCCCGCCCGGCCAGGGGTGCGCGGCGAGCCCGGGCTGCGGGGGGCAGGCTGAGCTGCTGCGGGTGGGACAGATGTGCCGCGTTTCTGCCCCGCCGCTGTGTCCGGAGCCGCGTTCCTGTGCCGCCAAAGGTGTTTCTTTATCCGTCCCCGAAAGGTGTTTTCTTCGTCCTGTGCGTCCCCCCGCTTCCCACGGCTGGCTCAGTGGAGTCCGGCGTCCCTGGCCAAGTTGGGGACGGGACCGGGTGCTCCCGGTGGTGCGGGAGCCGGTCTCCACCAGGGGAGAGGTCCCGGGGTGCCCCCTCCGGTCTCTGAGACCCCCCAAATTGTCCGGGTGTGCGTGTGGGCACCGCTTTTCCCCTTCAGGCCCCGCTTGTTGAACAGGGACCGCTTCATTTTGATATAAAATAATGGCATCTGCAGTGTCCCGCGGTTCCAGGGCTTCGCACCGCTGTTGTCCGGAGCTGTAAAATCCTGAGGCAGCAGAATCCCAAGAGGGATTTATTTACTGTTGCTGGTCGAGCTGGAGGAACACTCAGTGCCCATCCAGCTCCCTGAGGATGCTCAGGGGTGTCCTGGATGGCTTTTGGCGGCATTCCCCCGCAGCAAAGCCTCTGTTAAAGACCCCAAATTTCCAGCGAGCGCTGACAGGGTGAAAAAAGGTGAATGCAAGAGGGTGTAACTTTGTCTTGATGCTTGGCAAAGAAACNCAAAAAAACTAAATTAAAAAAAAAAAAAAAAAAAAAAGAGTAATTCAGGAAAAACAGGGGGAAAAAAATCGTCTCGTTACTGTTTTATTGAAGCCCTCACCCACGTCCTGTCTGTTCCCCGCCCGGAAAACTGGGCATGCAGGAGTTGCCGTCGGCATGTGAGCCTTGCTCTGGAAAAGGGCTGCTGGAGCAATTCCTGGTGTGGAAGCTGTGAAATTTCACCCCTGGCGAGGTGGAAATGGGGATTCTCCAGCCAGGAAAAACCCGGCTGGGTCGAACTTGCCGTGCTTTGGGATTTTATGGGTGGGTCCTTGCAGCCACTCTTGTTACGTGTAATCGCGTTGGTTTAGGGGTTATTCTGGGGCTAGAGAGGGATTAGGGATAGATGACAGGAATAGGCATAGCCACGCTGCGTGTGAAATTGAAAAAACGGTGAATTACGGTTCTCTCTGCTGGCTCTTTGTCCTGGTGGGAAGGAGCCCGTACGGATTTTTTTTCTCCATTAGAAAGTTAGGCTGTGCACAGAGAACATTAAATCCAAGCGCGCTGTTCGGGTGCTGGAGTCTCCTCGCGATGCTCCGGCTGCCAGGAAATTTAGATTGCTGCTGATTAGCAAGTACAAGTTGGATTGGTGCTGCTTCTTAAAGAGTTGGTTTTTTAGGGGGGGGGATTGGATCACCCAGCCACGCAGGACAGCAGCCTTTTCCCTTTTTCCCCCCTTACAAATCGCCAACTTGCACTTGGCAGGTGTGGCTGGGGAAAAGCTGAGGTAAATGGATTTCCTGCCTCGCGTTTTGTCTGGCGTGTCCATTTTCCTCATCAGATTGCTATGGAAAATGGTCCATTAATTCATTAGCCAGCCTTTATCCACCTGAGCAGTGATGCATCCTGACTCCTTAAAGCCTGTTATTTTAACAGATTCTCCTCTGCCAAGCTCTGAAGCATCTTCACGCTGATATCCCAGCAATGTGGAACTGCAGAATGTTTCTCTGTGATTTAGGAGGTGCTTCTTCAGAAGCAAATACAAGCTCTGCTTTGATGGCAGAGATAATTTTAGAGTGGGTGTCTCTGTCAAGCTGTACTTTTTTTTTTATTAAATGAGCGTGTTCTGCTTGTTACGCTTTTCCCTGCGATGAATTCGGCAAAGCACGACTGGTGTTTGTCTTGGAAGGAAAATGAGTCTTGGTCGGATCAATTGATTTGGTGTCAGGTTGTAGATTCAGAAACTGCTGGCTCGGAATGAACGACGTGGGGTTTGGTTTTTAGCGAGACAACAAATTGCTTTACAAAGCAGGAAGGTTACAAGGAGACACAGCTGTGAGGGGACAGCCCTTTGTTGTACTTTTACCCCTTAACTGTGTATATTACCCAGCTATGTTTGATCTCAAGCAACTGCCTTAAAATCACCATGCCAAAAAATATTTAGGGGTTTTTTTTTGGTGAGTTTTGAAATGTTTCTAACGTGTGGGTTGGAGTAACTGCCAGGTGCGAGTGCAGCTGTAGGTGGAGGTTAAAGATTCAGGGAGCAGGCGGCTCCTTTGCCTGATTTGTGTGAGGAGCGCTTTGATGCTCACAGGTAGTGGAAGTTAGGTCTGGGTGCCCTTTAACCAGACACACCTGGGGGGAATATTGTCCTTTAACTCGCTCTGTGAGTCTTCCCGAGGGTGCAGATAAAAGGGAACGGCTGTGCCTTTGAAACACTCCCGGAGCAGCTCCGGGCTTGTGCGGGAAGGCGTGGCAGTCCCTGGCGGCGGGGCTGGACCTGGAGGGGCACTCAGGGCAGCTTCCCTACAAACACACTGGCGCGGGAATGTGCTTTCCCTGGAGTCTGCAAGGCCGGTTTTAAACTCCTTTTCCTTGAGGTGATGCCCCCACAGAGGTCGTGCTCCTTCACGCCGATATTCCTGGAGTGGTTTGGGTTGGAAGGGACATTAAAGCTCATCCAGTTCCGCCCCCTGAGATGAAGAGATGTGATCCACCTGGCAGCCCCTTTGCTTCATTGGGCTGCAGCTGCTGATCAGACCCCAAACAGCTCCAGTAGGGGTGCTTCACCCCTGTTTGAGCTGTTCCATCCTTGAACCCGAGCCGGCGCTGTGGCTGCCAGGAGGCTGTGGCCGCTGTGGGGTGAGCGGTGCCTCAGTTTCTCTGTTTACTGCAGGCTGTTGCTCAGGGCTCCCCGGAATCCTGTGTGAGGCTGAGCGGTGCCCTCTGCTCAGGAGAGGGCAGTGTCACACCGAGGAGCTCGTTCCTTACCCGTGCTGAGGGACACGCGGAGCTGCCGCCGCGCCCCGAGGGGCTCTGCACCAGGGTGGGTTTAGGAGCCAGGCACCTCATCCCCCTCTGCCTTCTTCCCAAACCGAACATTCCCGCTCCAGTTCTGCTCTCGGTGCTTGACAGCCCTTTTCGGGAACGTTCTGAGCACGATGCCGGGAAAAGGGATTTAACAAGACTTTATGGCAGTTGCTTTTGCCTGCTGGCCCCTCTGCAAACAGTGATTAGATACGGCTACTTTAATGCATGTCTTGCCTTTCAGAAAAAAAAAATATAAAAAAGAAAGGCAAGCTGCACGGTTTTGTTTGGCTTTGCAGCTTTTTCCTCTTTAGCAAACCACTGTGTTCTCCCCACTTCCTCCAGAAGTGCCCACAGATACTGGCAGGACAGCTGCCTGAATATTTGGTGCAATAGTCTGTCATTGCTCAATAGCCTGACAAACAACAGCAACAACAACAAAAAAGTTTTATTTTTTATATGCAATTAAATATTTGTAGAAGATTTACGCCAAGGAGTGGTTTCAAGGTACAGAGTGCTCCCCTGAAGGGTGTTCAAACAAGGGCCTTCTGGGGTGGCAGCTGGGAAGTTTTTTGTGCCTGTGCCTCCATGCATTCCATGTTTCCACATTCAGAATCCATTTCAGGTTGGGATTGAGCTCTGTCTTTATTTTGTCCTCCTGGTCCATGGGCAGGATTAGTCCTGATGATGAAAAATGTAAAATGTTCATTTTTGTGGTTTTTTTTTTTTTTTTTTTTTTTTTTTTTTTTTTTTTTTTTTTTTTTTTTTTTTTTGTGTGTGTGTGGCTCTTGATCTGGTTTATTTATTTCTTTTTTTTTTTCCCTGCTGGATGAAGGGTGAACTGGGGATAGGAGAGGGGGAAATTGCACCTTTCCTGGGGTGCTGCACAAATCTGGGCACCAGCTGTGTGCCCATCTGTGCAGAGCCCTGCCGGTGGTTCGTCTCTTCCTTGGAAAGAGTCTGGGCTGCTTTTAACGTCATTTCTTAGTCATGATTCCTCCTGCCGCCCCTCTCTCTGTGCTGGAGCCACGCTCCCCATGAGGAGATTGGGGTCCAGGCTGCTGGATCCTGGAGGAGATGCACTGTCAGTTTATTCTCTTCTTGTCTGGGAATGCTCAGAAGGATCTGTTTCACTTTCAGAGTTACCACGTGGCGCTGTGCCAAAGCAGCTTTTTATCTCCCACTTTCCCCCTTAGATGTCAGCTTGCCAATAATTTTATTTATTTATTTATTTATTTGTTTAAAATCCTGCTGCAACTTGTAAAACCTCTTCATAAATGCCCGGCCCCCGTGTTTTGCTTCCCTTTCCTCCTCGCTGAGGTGAAATGAAACTCATCCCTCCCCCAGCCCGAGGTGAAATGCACGCAGCAGAAATATTCTGGTCCTTGGCTGTTTTTAGCTGTGCTGAGTTTTTCAGGCTCACGTTTTCCCGGGGAAAGCAGCTTGGATCTGACTGAAATAGTCCAAGGTGAAACCCAGAGTTTCCTCTACTAGGTATTTTTGGGTGTAGCCTTTAAAAAGATGTAATGGACTGGTTGTACCCTTCAGCCTCCACGTGTTCCCCTGAGCCACTCCAGGAGATTATATTTGGGCCACTTAGCTGGTATTGATGAATCTCTTGAGCTGACAGTCGCTTAATCATAAATCAAGTCTAAAATCAAGTCAGTGTTCTGCAGAATTGCAGCGAAGCTTTATTTATTTATTTATTTACCTCGGAGCTGGCCCCAGCCCGTGGTTGGGAACTGGCATCCCAACCCCTCGACCTTTCTCAGAGGAAAAAAAAAGACCCTTTTGGAGAAGGTGGGAAGTGTATGTTCAAATCCAGGGTGTCTCTCTCCCTTCCCGAATACTTTGAGCAACCTGGGCTAGTGGAAGGTGTCCCTTCCCATGGAAAAAGATGATTTTTAAGACTCCTTTCAACCCAAACCTTTCTGTGATGATTCTTTAATTCTCCTTTGTTACATGAAGCAGCCCCATAAAGAAATTCCTCAAGGCTGTCAGGTAGGTGATGTTTTTTAGGCAGTTTCCTGATCAGCCGTGATTGTTTGCAGCTCTTGTGGGAATTTTGGTATCAATCTGCCTACTAACTGTTCAGGAATGTTGTCAGTGGGACTTCAAACCCTCAGTCAATCCTGCTGCAGTCAAACCCAGCAAAAAGGCAGCTCCAGTCCTGGTCTGGGTGTCCAGGTGTGATTTGCTCTGTTTCTCTCGAGATTTTTGGGCTGGGATTTCTCCATCCATGGCTTTGCAGGGTTGACCTTAGAGATCTGCTCAGTAATAGTGCCTGAGCAGTCCTTGAGATCTGGGTTTGGGTTATCTGGGAGCCCTGGAATTCATCAAGCCAAGAGGTGAGGTGAGACCTTCTCAAGCACCTATTTTTAGATGTGCTCCTGTTCACGTGCAAATTACGTTCTTCATCAAGCACTGCTCTGCACTTGGGACACTGGATTTGTAATCCCTGTTTTCCAACTCTTAGATATCAAAAATGCCTGCTAAAAATACAGCTAGGTCTGTCTCCTTTTCCCCTGTGCCGAGAACTGGGGAGCTCCCCCAGCACTTTGATGCTTTGTGAATACAGAGTGGTGGCTGGCTCTTGTTTTTTGGGGCGATTTCCCCTCCCTGCAGGGGTTTGGCATCAGTTGGTGGTGGCTGACAGGATCTGCTTTAAGAATGAAGCAGCTCAGCTCCTGTTTAGCTGTGAGTGAATCACCCGAACGCAGAGTGCTCGCAGCCCTCACTAAAAGCCTGATTTAAAGTGCAAGGTTGACAGCTCGGCTGGAGATACTTTCCCTTATCACAGCCGTTTCCTAATCGGTCTCCTCTGCGTCGGGACGCGTTTGTTTTGGGGTGTTTTTGGTTTGGATCTCCTTGCTCCTGCCCCGGGAGGGCTGTGCGCTACAGGAATGCGGTGTAGGACAGCTGGAGATGTTCGGATGTCGATGCGGAGGGAATAAACGTGCTCTGGGGTGTGTGATGCCGGCAGGGACAAACCTCTGTGCCTCACAAGGTCACTGGGCTGCGTGGCCACGCGTTCCCGGAGCACAAACGCTGCCAGGGCTCCCGGGACGCTTCTGCTTTGCCAAGAGAAACAAAGCTGCTTGTGGGATTAGCGGGATGGAGCGGCTGTCCCTGAAAGCGCGGCCAGGAGCGGTGTGGGAGGGGACTGTCCTTCCCTGGGTTGTACCTGGGCGGGTTTCAGCTGCAGTCCGAGGCACGTTAAGGGGTTAATGCGGAGCTCAAAGCGTGCCCTGTGCTTTGCTGAGCCTCGGGAGCTGGGTAGAATCGACCTACAGAGGTTCTGTGAAGGGAATCTCTGCCTTAACGATGCTGGTGCCGTGTCCCCGTGTCACCTGGAGCAGGGGGATCACTCCTTTGGGCGGGTCCTGCTGGTCAGAGGTGCGAGGAGAAAGGCCGGCAAGATTGGATTTGACCTGAAAGCCACGAGCTTAAATTTTCGAGTCCTCTATGTTTCTGAAAGGGTCAGCTCACTCTGTTAAACCCCTTCTGTTATGAGCGTCCTTAAATCCAAATTTCTGTGGTAATTGGTTGTATTGAGCTGGATTGGACCCGTGAGGAAACCGCTTTGCTCTCTTGGCTTCTCCTCTCCCAGCTCGGGGGAAATAATGGCTTTTTCCCAGTTTCCCTGGACTTGGCAGCTGGTCTGCAGGGTTCCCTGGAGGGACACGTGTGAAGGACTGGCTTGGGGGCTGGATGTGGAGCTGTGTGGGGAGCACGGGGAGCCCTCGAGGCCGCGAGCTGGGGCAGATGAGGCCAAAGCAGTCAAACCCCAGTGCGTGCTCCAGTTTCTGCACCTTCCCAGGCATTATGTGCCTGCCCTTATCTGGGCTGATATTTGCAGTGCTGATAAGAGAGGGTCTGTAGCAAGTGTGCTGTGCCACAGATAAAACCTGCAGTGCGTAAGAGCTGTTCCAGCCCGCGCTTATCAGCGCTATTAAACCTGAATAGCAGCAGGGCTTCAGGGATGAGGCTGCCCTGGGTCCCTGAGCACAGAACATCCAACCAGGAATTGTGCTGGGAGTGCTGCTGCTCTGTAAGTCCCTCTCCTTTGTGCTTTGCTTTTTTTTTGCTTTTTTTTTTTTTTTGGGGTTTTATTTTCCTTTAAATTTAAGTTTTGGGATCATGGTTTTGGACTGAACTGGGAGCAAATGCTGCTTGCTGTTCCCTGCTGCCGTGGCCAAGGTCAGCCTGACCGTGGAGCTCCCAAATTGTTCCCAATTTTTCCAGCTAGCAGTTGCTGCCGCTCAGCTGTGTGAGCAGCTAATGGGGTTTATCAGCCTCCGGTGCTTCTGACTGGGCTTTGGCACAGAGACCTAATCCCCAAGAGCCAGAGCTAAAATAAGTGGGAATAGGAGTTCCTGGGGCTGTGCAATTCCAACGCCTCACGCAGCAAAGCCATCTGGTTTCTCCCAGACTTGATCTGCTGATTGTTGTATCTGAATTAGAGCATCCTTGGTGCTTTTCACAGCTCCAGCCCCTCAGACCTGAGGCACTGCCAGAGTTCTCTGCTTTAAAAACCACAGTGAGGAAACACAAACCAGCCCTTGGAGGGAAGGGGTTGCAGGGTCTTCAAATCTCCTTTTAACATGGAGAGCGGCAAACTGGATCCCTGACCCAATTCCTCCTTTTTGGAAGGGGTTTTCTGCTTCAAGCTGGAAGTGAAATACAACTGTTGGGGTGCCTGGAGTCTGTCTTCTCCTGCTTAAACTTACTTAAACTTACTGCTGTGTTTCAGCATCGCCTGAAGCTTATGAGATATTTTGCTCCCAAGCTGGCCACGTTTGGTGACTGATCCCATATGTTTGGTTCCAAAATGCTGTTACCTTTTTTTTTTGTTTGTTTTTATGCTAGTGGTTTGGTTTTGGTTTTGGTTTTTTTTTTTGTTGTTTTGTTTTGTGGTTTTTTTTTTTTTTTTCTGTGAAAGAAAGGTATGAAATAAATAGTAAAAGACTTGTGGCTGTCAGCTGTGCTGAGGCAGCTCTTGGACAGGGCTGTGAGGAAAACCCTGTTCTGTCTCATGCCCCATCAGCTTTAATGCTTGCTAAATGGCAGAGCTGTCGGGAGCGAGCTCTGGGCTGAGGCACGGGAGCTGGTGTTAAAAAAATAAATATTGCTGCAAGTGGCTGGGCTTGGAAATAAATTCTGCTGTGAGGGGGTGTACGGGGACTGCTGAGGTGTCTGGATTCCCCTCAGGGCTCACTGCCAGGTGGGAGGCTTGGGAATTTGGGAAGGCAGCCTGTGGGGAAAGTCCTGTGTCCCAGCAGTAATAAATCCTCTTCCTGCCGTGCACCATGAGGGCTGCATTGAAATATTTTTTTCTTGCTCTAGAGCTGGAACCAGCTGCAGGTAGAGGAGTCTGAGCTGTTTTTGGCCACTTTTCCCAGAGAGCTGCTGGCACGTGGAGGTGTCTGGTGGCTGAACCCCCCTCTGCTGCTCCCCAGAGACTGGGGGCGGCTCTGTGGGTGACTGGGGAGGGCAGCAGGGAATGGGAATGGGAATGCGTTGGCTCCTCGCTTTCCTTATGGAAGTGGCACTTTCCCTTGAGGGGGGAGGCTGAGCAGAGGGGGATCCGCTTGTTCACGGGAATCACCAGGAAAAACCAGGAATAAATAACCTCCCTCTGGGGGTGGAACAGCACGGGGGCGGCTTCCAACGGCATCGCTCAGCTTGGAGAGAAACTGTTGGCAAAAGTGTGCTTTTTCTTTCAGACTGAACGTGGGTCTCTTTAGGACAGTCCACGAGCTGTTCTGGGGGAAAAGCACAGAATAAAAGTGAAAACTGGTTTGTCAGGAGAGAGGTGGAGGCTGCTCTGTGTGTGTGTGTGTCCTCACTGTGGCCAAGGCTGGTGGGTCTGATCCCTGAGGGAATATCCAGTGTCCATCCAGACTAAAAGGTGAGAATAAAGTCAGTTTTCTCTTGAGATGTCATCTCCTGAAGGGCTTCCCTTGGGACAGCAGTGACCAAACTGTGTGTCACTCAGGTTTTTCTGGCAGTACAGGACCTCGCAGTGCTGGTCCAGTGAGATCCTGACCTCATCCCTGCCCTCTGGCCTTGGGAAGCCATTCCCTGTGTCCTGTCCCTCCATCCTTGTCCCCAGTCCCTCTCCAGCTCTCCTGGAGCCCCTTTAAGGGCTCTGAGCTCTCCCTGGAGCTTCTCCTCTCCAGGTGAGCACCCCCAGCTCTCCCAGCCTGGCTCCAGAGCAGAGGTGAGGATTCTGCCCAGCCCACAGATCCACAGACAGTGCATGGATGGCTGGCTGCCCAAATGAGGCTGCTGACAGCATTTCTAGAAATGCCAGTGGTTATTTGGGCTCTGAAGAGCTGAGGGTGCAGCAGAACTTCCCACACAGAATTGCTGGGCAGGGCTGAGGAAGGTGCAGTGACTGTGGCGCGCCACATCCGAGCTGTCACTCAGTGCAGTGACACTACAGGGAGCCCTTGACCTGCTGCTGCTGCTTTTGGCCACGGGCAAGCTTGGCTTGGCTTGGCTGTCCTTATTTATCCAGCACAAATGGCTTTGTCACCCAAGTGCTTGATGGCCCCTAATTTGTATCTCTGGAGCAAATCCCACTCCTGATTCCCTGCCTGTGCTGCTGCTCGGCCTCCTCTGCTCCTCCAGCTCAGCAGCACTTCATGAACCCTCTCTGCTTTCAGCAGTACAGACAATCCTTGAGTCTTTTTCATGCTGTTTCTCGTTGGGTGCAAAGATAATGCTGCTGGGGCATTTGGTTTCCTATCCCACTGTTGCACTTCTCGATATGTTGGTTTTTGGGCTTCTTTTTAACAGTTTAATTTAAAACAAGCTCCGAATTAAACTGTGTGAGTGGGATGCTTCTCTCTGCTGCAACTTGTGGAACTTCATGTGGCAAAAAAAGGGCTTTGGAAAGAGCCGTGTCCCTAGTTTTTTCCTGTCATGGTTGTGTTTTTCTCCTTACCCCAGACTCCCCACTTAGTGGTGCTGTGCATAGCACTGGTCTGAGCACTGAAAAAGCACAAAGACGCTGCCTTGCACCCAGCCCAGAATAAGCCCTGAGCAGAGCAGGCACCAATTTTGGCATCACACAGCCCCCTGCTCCCACTGTGCGAGAGCTGAGCCGGGAGCCATGGCAGCAGTGTCGCAGGTGCTCAGCAGAGCAACCTCAGAGGAGTCTTTATCTCGGTGGAAACAGATGGAGTTTGACTTGGTGTCAGTTCTGAGCCCAGAATAACTCAATTTTGCAGCAGGGGAAGTGGAAAGGTACAATGCTGCCACAGCCTGGATGCTGACAGGCGGGAATTGAGCTCTGTGGAGAGCCATGCAGGGATTATTCCCACTCTTGGTAAGCCTGGCCAGGAGAAAAAAACCTCACTTGGATGTGTTTTGTCCAGTTTTTTTTTTTTTTTTTTTCCTTTGGAAGCTGCTAAGCAAGGTGTGATAAAACATCTTCTGGTGACCTGTAGCCTCCATAGCTGGTGGCTTCTCTGGGAGAAGGGATATCCCAGCTCATGTGTGATTTGGGATCTGTCACGTGCTCGCTCTCCATGCCCAGCACTTGGCTTCAAAACATGCCTCCCTCAAACCCATCCCAAAGCCTTAATTTTATTGATCAACTGGTTTAATTCCTTTTGGGATGGGATTCAATTCAGCGTTGGTTGTCCCTGAGCAGCGTGTGTCTGATTTGCAGCCTTTTCCTTAGGGGGGGTCCCAGCTCTCCCTGGAGTGGGAGCAAATCTTGAACCGCAGAATGGTTTGGGTGGGAAGGGACCTTAAAGATGAGCTCAGCTCATCATCCAGGCTGCTCCCAGCCCCATCCAGCCTGGCCTTGCACTTCCAGGGATCCAGGGGCAGCCACAGCTGCTCTGGGAATCTGTGCCAGGGCCTCACACCCTCACAGGGAACAATTCCTTCCCAATATCCCCACCTAACCCTGCCCTGTGGGAAGCCATTCCCTGTGTCCTGTCCCCCCAGGCCTTGTCCCCAGTCCCTCTCCAGCTCTCCTGGATCCCATTTAGACTCTGGGAGGGGCTCTGAGGTCTGAAGAGCCTGTTAGAGCTGTGGATTGGGGCGTCTTGTGCAATAATTCAAGGTTAACCCCAGCAGTTCCCTGCTAATGTTTGCCTTTTGCTTTAGAGGAAGGAAATGGGATCCTAATCTTTGGCTCAAATGCCAGCTGTACTTCCAGTGACACAAGTAAGTTTGTGATGGGCTTAATGGAGCCTAGAAAGATGTCTCAGATAATGGACAGAAAATATCTGCCCTTTAAAGACTTGTGCTTCCCAAAGTTATTGCAGGGCTTTTATTATGGCAGATGGCAGAGTTCAATCACACGCCGCTTCCCTTCACATTTGGGTGGAAAACGTTCCCTGGAAACCGGGGTCTGGCACTCTGGAAAGCTGCAGGGAAAGAAGTGGGGGAGAATTTCAGGAGAGGGATTTTGCTTTTCAGAGTCTGGCTGTCAGCCTCGCTAGCCTGAGACCTGGGGAGTGTGTGTGTGTGTGTGTGTGTGCAGAGGTGGGAATCAAGCTTGTGAGGATCTCCTCAGCCCCAGGAGACCCCACAATGCACAGAACAGTCCAGGTTTGCAGCCCGTGCTGCTGAAGGAGTCTGCAGTGGTTTGTTGGTGTTCTCAAGGCAGTTTATCAGTTCCTTATCAAAAGTAGATTTCTCTGCCCTGCCAGGGTTGGCACAGAACGCGTCCAGAGACACACTGTGCCCGCCCCGGGTGAGCTCTGATCTTTGATACTAATAACTACCTATTGAATGTTTATCATTAATTACCAACCCGTGCCCCTCACACCACACTGTCCAGATCTGTGTCAAACCAATCCCAAAGTGCCAGCAGCACCAAGAAGATGGAGGTGATGAAGAAGAACAAAAGATAACATGGCACGTGTAAAAATTCTCCATCTTGTGCCTCAGACCCCCCTGTACAGATCTCCAACCCCCCTGTGCAGGGCTTTAAACCCCCCTGGACATACACTCAAATTCTCTTCTTTTTATCGTTCCAGGGTCTCTGACAGCTCTGGCAAGGCTGAAAAGCCTCCTGAGCAGGTTTTGGGTCGGCCAAAGGCATCATAGAAACCCCCTGGGTTCCAACAAAGCTGGGTCCGTGCTGAGCAGGGACAGCCTGGATAAATCTGCTGAGTTGGTGCCTGTTGGAGGAAAGCCCAGAGCGTCTCTAGGAACTCGTCAGGAGATGGATTAAGGAAGGAGTGGGGTCTGCCCTGATGCTGCTTCTGTCGCACTGAAACACACAGGGTGTTTGTAGGGAAAGGTTTAAAGATAAAGGGCCTTGGGGGTGATAAGCAATTGTGTCCGCTTTGCTTTGGGAAGAGGTGCAAAGATTTGAGGTTTCCAGCATTAAAAACAAAAAAAGGCAGGTGAAGGAGAACTTGGAGGCTTCTGCAGCTTTTGAGATCCATTACAATCCTCTACTTTGAGGCACTGGGAATGATGGAATCTCGGACTGGTTTAGGTGGGAGGCACCTTGAAGATCATGCAGTTCCACCTCATGCCATGGGCAGGGACACCTTCCTCTAGTCCAGGCTGCTCTGAGCCCTGTCCAGCCCGGCCTTGGACACTGCCAGGGATGGGACATGAGGGTTCCAAGGTAGGGAAGTGCTCTGCTGGAGGTTGGGATGGGGCAGAGCACAGAGCTGAGATCCAGCAGTGAAGGGCTCGGTGTTTGGGATCAGCTCTAAATCCTGTGCACAGGAAGAAGCCTCGAGGCTTCGGGTGTCTTGGACGTCTGGCATTTGAAGGACTGCTCTGGTAACGTTTTTGCTGAGCCTGCCAGTGAAAATCCCCAGAATGTCACAGTTACTGCATGAGACTTAGGCACTAATAGGATTTAATTTCTGCAAAGCTTCTGATGAGAGGAAGAAATACCTCAGAGGAGCACAGGTATTTTGGGAAAGGCTTAAGCGGAATAAAACTCAGCTGCCGTCACGTTACAGCAGGGAAGCTTGGCAACAACTGAGACGGAGCAAGGAGCTTTATCTCTTCCACATGGGATGTGCACAGCCCTGGCTCTCCCACCTGGAAAGAGAGGGATTGTCACAGTGAAATGGGTGTTTTGGGTCATCTTGCATTCCCATGGAAGCTCCTGCAGGGCCCGCAGAGGTCCTGCCATCCCAGGATTGGAGTTCCTGGCCCCGTGGGGAGCTGGAATAAGGAGCTAGGCTCAGCCTTTGCAGACTGCAGGGGAAGGGGAGTGTGGAAGGTTTCCTTCCTGGGGAAAAGGGCTGGTAATGCAGCTTGGGGGGAAAAAAATCAAACAAAGCAGCTTCTCTTCCCTTCTGGCTCAGAGTGGGGTGTGATGTCAAGGTGAAGCTGAGCCTTCCCAAAGACTATGGGAATGTTTTTTCTTTGCTTTTTTTTTGAGGGATGGGGGATTGGTTGATATGTTTTTCTGTTCAATCCCTTGAACAATACAGTTTCCCCTTCCTTGGAGCGATTGTTCCCCGTGGCTGACTCTCTTCCTTCCCTTCCTCCCCATCGTGGGAAGCGCTCTCCTGATGATGATGGATGGGCTCAGATTTACTCTCTGCCTTACCCTCCTTTGTCCTGCTCAGCTCTCTTATTTTTCTTTCTAATTTCTGCCCAGATCCTCGGCACGGCGTGGCCAAAACCAGATGTTTTAGTGCTGATGGAGGGAATTAAGTTACAACAGCTTCTGCCTTCACCCTTGAACTTGGCAGGGCTGGGTTAATGGCTCCATGATCCTGGAGGGCTTCTCCAACCGGGGTGGTTGCACAAAGGACTTTTTCTGCACCAAGGGAAGCACAGGAGTGATGGGGATGCTGTGGGAACTGAGGTTGTGGTGGCTTCTGCAGCAGGACTGCTGGGTTGTTCTCTGTGATTCCTCAGTGTTGCTTCTAATTAGGATAATAAATAAAGGAATTGCTTCTGGGAGCAGTTTTGAAGGAGAACTGGAGGAAATGGTGAGCCTGTCTTTAGCAGGGGGCCAAACTCCTGTGTAATCTGCAGTAGCCCTTGGACTGCTGGAGCCTGCTTTGGATCAGCAATGCCCCCACTGATCCAGCTGTGGCAGTGCTGATTTTCTGAATTTTCCAAATTTTCTGAATTTATCTCGATCTTCCTTCCTTTCCAATTCTTTTCCAAAAAGAAAACAAATCCATCAGTTTAGGTGCCAGAACTCGCTGCTGACTCTGCAGAAGTTGTTTGCGCTTCTCTTGCCTCCTTTTTATTTTCTTGCCCCAGGGAAGGGACTTCTGGAAAGCCTTCAGTGCAGAGCTGATCCAGAGGCCTAGGAAAGAGCAGAGGAGCAGAATTAGCAGATAAACATCTCCAGCCTCCAGCTGCTTGGAGACCTCTTGCGCTGGCTGTGTGGTACTTGCTTCCCAAGCATAACAAGTGGCAGGATGGGAGGAAGTGCTGGGGGAAGTTCAGGTTGGATGTGAGGAAAAATTTCTTGCCCAGAGGAGTGGTCAGGCGTTGGGACAGGCTGAATAGGGGAGTGGTGGAATCCCAGCCCCTGGAAGTGCTCAGAAAGTGTGTGGGTTTGTGGCACGTGGGGACAACGCTGTGGTGCTGGTTAATAGCTGGACTCAGTCTTGGAGGCCCTTCCCAACTTAATGATTCTGTTTAAATACAATTTTATTTTTGTTGTTATTATTTTTGCAATGAATCTTGGTGGAACTTGCTCTTAAAAGCACATATCCATGAAAAGTCTAGCAAACCTGGTCTTCCTAGTGTGGAATGGTTTAGGCTCTAAAAGATGATTGTTATCAAGATTTATTCCCTGGAGCTGTGTGGTGGCAGTGATGGGCCTGCTGTGTTGGAATCATGTGCAGACTCCAGGATGCTCTTTGCCTCTGGTGGGGAGATTTTGGCTGCGGTGCTGTCCCTGCTTTGGTCCCCGGAGGTGCCAGCCTTAGCTCGGTGCTACAGGAGGCCGTGGGGAGCCTCTGCTGTATTCCTTGGGATGGGGACTGAATTCCGTGGGGCTGCAGTGGCTGTGGTCAGCTCCTGTTTGTTCAGGCTGCCCTTGGCCCTCTGGATAACCCCCTCTAATCCCTGCACTTGCTCCCAACCAGCGTCACCAGCAGTGTCTGAGCAGAGATTAGCCACGGGTGAATGCTGCCGCCTGCAAAAGCGCCGAGGGAGAACTGGAATATTTCTATTGCTAAAAACGACCCCCAAATTCTTACTCCGTGTTTTNTTATTTATTTTTTTTTTTTTTTTAGCTTTGAGCTCTGAACCAGTTACCACAGTTCCTAGAGAGCTGCTCGAGGGCCGCAGTGCCACGGGTACTTCGTGCAGAGCGTCCTGAATCTGAAGCATCTCTGCTCCCTGCAGGGTGCTGGCACAAGCCAGGTGCCCCCGAGGGGACAGCTGGGGGTGGCCTGGCTGTGTGCTGCTCCGGCTGCTCCACGCTAACGGGATGTTTGGAGAGCGGAGCCTGGCTTGCTGAGGACGGGCAGCTTTGTGGGAGATAAGCCCCAGGCTGACCTTAACTGTGCCTGGCACGTTTGAGCCCAGGGGAGCTTGGGAGGGGGAAATCAGGGGGAAGACAGGTGTCTCCTGGATTGGTGGGGTCTGCTCTCCTCTGAGGAGCTTAGATTAAAAAACTGAAAGAAGTTTGGGAAGATGACAGCGAAGGAAGGACGTTTAACGAGTGTTTGTCAGGAATTACTCTTCGGTGGCCTTGTCTCCGTGTTATCAGGTTGTGCCTCTGGAGGAATGCTGTCCCTGGAGCAGCACAAGGTCGTGGTGACACGTGTCCAGCTGCCCCTGTTGGCTGCCTCGCTCGCAGGCAAGGCTCACAGGCCCTTGCAGGTTGTTGCCTGAGGGGTCCTTTCTGTTCAATATCTCACTGACAGCAGTGGGGCTCTTGTGGCACAAGGAACTCTGAAAGTTTTCAGAATCGTGTGGTGAGTGAAGCACCGCCTTCTGTTGATTCTGTGGGCTAGAATTGGATGAGGGAAAAACAGGACACTTTAAGTTGCAATGGGCCTTTAAACATCACGGGCAGGGACAATTTCCACTGTCCCAGGTGCTCCCAGCCCTGTCCAGCCTGGCCTTGGGCACTGCCAGGGATGGAACAGCCACAGCTGCTCTGGGCACTCTGTGCCAAGGCCTCACACCCTCACAGGGAACAATTCCTTCCCAAAATCCCATCCAACCCTGCCCTGTGGAAGCCATTCCCTGTGTCCTGTCCCTCCATCCTTGTCCCCAGTCCCTCTCCAGCTCTCCTGGAGCCCCTTCAGGCCCTGCCAGGGGCTCTGAGCTCTCCTGGAGCTTCTCCTCTCCAGGTGAGCACCCCCAGCTCTCCCAGCCCGGCTCCAGCCCTGGAGCAGCTCTGAGCTGTGTCCCTCAAGGTATTCCTCGGGTGTTTGGGCTGACACGAGCCTTTAATCTTGGCTTGTTATTTGTGACAGGAGCCCTGTGAGCCCTCAGCACTGAGAAGGTCTATTTTCCCCTGCTGAATGGAAGAAGCGAGGGCAGAAATGCAGAGTGCCAAGTCCAGGTGGTGCCGGTCCCCGTGTCCCGTGTGCCCCAGCCGGGAGGGGACCGCAGTGGCACATGTGCGACCACGAGGGCGCTGCTCGAGCTGCAAATGCCTGACCTGGCTGCGGGTCGGGCGAGGGCACTGTTTACATCCTGTAATTAACATCCGAGAGTTAATCACCGCGGCTGGCGCACCCACGGACGCTGGGCTGGAGTCTCGCTGTCTGTTGGAGCAGTTGGATCCCTGTCCCCGAGGTGACAGGAGGCCAGTAGCAAAGCTGGGTCAGCTTGGGATGTCGGTGCTAATTTATCCTCCCTTGTCTGGTGTGTGTTTGCAGCACAGGAATCATCATCTTTGTACATCAGAGCTTTAACTCGTTCCTCTTTTTGGGGAACTCTTGGAAAACCTGCTTTGTGCAGGGACATGGAGCTGCTCACAGAAGGCCAGCCTGAGGCTTTTGGGGGGTTTCACACTATTTCAATGACTCTTGGCAGCTCGGGTGTCCTAATTACCGCCCAGTGCAAGTGAAGATCTGATATTTGGCTGGTGACTGTTCTGAAATATGCTAAATAGGCTGCTGGAGGGATTCAGCTGGCAAAACAGGGGGTGCTTGGTGCTGTATTCATTCCCCACTACCACTGCCTCTTCTTTGGTGAATGCTACTCTCTTTGGGGTTGCAAAAAAAAAAAAAAAAAAAAATCATTGGTCTTCCTTGGTTCAATTAAAATTTCTGAGGGTGGAATTGGTCTGGCTCAGAAGGATGCAGAAGGGGAAATGGCGATGGTGACATAAAATCTCCTCTTCCATTGTGTCCGTAGCACAGCATCTTGCTCTAAGCTATGTGGAAAGGCTTTAATTCTGAGTCTAACAAGGCTAAATGTGATGAGGAACAAAATCCAGGTTTCTTAGTAGATGTAGAGGTGACCTTCTTGTTAAAACCTGAGGCAGTTCAGACTCCTAAAACCGCCAGATCTATAGGAGACACGGTTAATTAAAATTGAAGCAAATATGCTGGGGAGTTAATTTACATCCTTATCTCCCTCAAGTGGGGGATTTGGAGAGAAGGAAGGAGGGTCAAGAATCCTTATTTCTCTGAGAACTGGTTGCATTCCCTGGCTGAAAGGGAAGGGATGACATGGAAGAAGGGACAAGTGTCCAGCCTTTTGAGGCACATTGTGATGGGCTTGTGGCTCTGATTTCCAGCTCCGTTTTTGGATCTGATGGGTGGCTGTCGGTATTCCTGAAATCTGCAGCCCGACTTCCACAGCAGCTTTGGTTATGGAGAGAAGCTTGAGGACACAACCAGGGCAGAATTCAGGCAGCTTCTGGCAGCGCTGTGTCCAGCAGGCACAAAATTTCCTGTAGAAAAATTGCTGTGTCTTCCCCGGAGCAACAATTCCCGTGTTTTCATGGAGCGGGATCAGGGTGAGCTTGGCTTTGCCTGCCGTCCCTGGCTGTTCTGAGCTCTGCTGTTGCTACAAGAAAAGAACTTTTTTTGAGTGACTGGGGTGTGATTGTGATCTCTGCTTTTTCCTCAGTGGATCTCCCACCCTCTGCTTAGAAATGAAGGCACTTAACTCTTTATGCAACACTTTTTTTTCTCCTCTCCCATTCTTTATACACAAGTCGGGTGTCTAAAACTCCTCCAACCCACAGAAAATCCACGTGGAGTTGAATTTTTTTTCGCTGCCCAAATGTTTGGTGGGACAGATCTCCTTGGGAACTCTTGCAAGCATCCCCTTCTCTCTAACCCAAAGCAACAGGGGCTTGAAGTGCTCGGGGACTCCGTCCTGGAGCTGAGAGCTCCCTCCCTCTTGGGTTGTGTAGGAAATCTGGTCATGGATTAGAAATTATCTTATTCCTTATAACTTTTTTTTCACTGACTTTTTTTTTTTTTTTAATACAATACAATCCCTGAACAACCTTTAAATCTGAGCCACGTTTTTCTGCTCGGTGCTCATGGGGTGCTGATAATTCTTCTCTCCCTGACACTCTTTCTTCCCTTGGTATTTATGTGTGTATAAACAGAGAGCAACAATTCTGACTTGCCATCCCAGGGCTCTGTGACCATTTCAAACATAAACTCGGCTTAGATCTCAGTTCTGTCTTTCCACGTGATAAATTACCAGCATTTATTGGTCTTTTGACATACAGGTTTCCTAAGGGAAAAGAAGGAGACTGGCTGAACAAAGCCTTCTCTATAATCAGGGTTTGCAGCAGGCTTTGGACAGAAATTGCGATTCCAGGCCAGTGCTGCAAGGATTTTATGGCTCTATCCATAATTGCATTTATGCCAGGAGGAGGTTTGGGGGGGGATGCTGGATCCTGTGCCTCAGACTGCATCATTAAAAGATGAATGTGTGTGATATATTCTAGGAACTGCGTGCTAAGCACTGACGGAAACTCGGAGTTTTTGTGGAAATTCATCACTGGAGACAGCTTTAGGGGGACCTTAAAGACCATCTTAATTCCATCCACCCCCTGGCATGGGCAGGGCCACCTTCCAGTAGCACAGCTTGCTCCAGGGTGGAGATGACTGGGAATTGTGCTGGGATGACACTGACGGCTCCTCTTCTTGGCTGCTTTCATTCTTTGTCACCTTGTGCTGACATCAGCGCCTCGAGACAAACCCTTCGCAGTGACACATCTTGGACTCTGACCTAAGCTGAGGGTGAATGTTGGAACCCAGGGGGTTCCTATGATGCCTTTGGCCGACCCAAAACCTGCTCAGGAGGCTTTTCAGCCTTGCCAGAGGTGTCAGGGACCCTGGAATGGTACTAAAAATACCTGTAGCTCCGATTCTAATCCATGGAACAAGTTGTCAACTTTGTATGAGGAATT
The DNA here is from genome assembly GCA_013400315.1 of Bombycilla garrulus. Taxonomy (NCBI): domain Eukaryota; kingdom Metazoa; phylum Chordata; class Aves; order Passeriformes; family Bombycillidae; genus Bombycilla; species Bombycilla garrulus. Next base: position 71,363 of record VXBU01007392.1, on the reverse strand, counting down.
TCAAATCACAAAAACTTAGATAGTAAAACAGTAGCAGTTATAAGTAAAAAGAAGAAAATTGGAGTGTATGTCCAGGAGGTTTAAAGCCCTGTACAGGGGGGTTGGAGATCTGTACAGGGGGGTCTGAGGCACAAGATGGAGAATCTTTACATGTGGCATGTTATCTTTTGTTCTTCTTCATCACCTCCATCTTCTTGGTGCTGCTGGCACTTTGGGATTGGTTTGACACAGATCTGGACAGTGTGGTGTGAGGGGCACGGGTTGGTAATTAATGATAAACATTCAATAGGTAGTTATTAGTATCAAAGATCAGAGCTGACCCGGGGCGGGCACAGTGTGTCTCTGGACGCGTTCTGTGCCAACCCTGGCAGGGCAGAGAAATCTACTTTTGATAAGGAACTGATAAACTGCCTTGAGAACACCAACAAACCACTGCAGACTCCTTCAGCAGCACGGGCTGCAAACCTGGACTGTTCTGTGCATTGTGGGGTCTCCTGGGGTTAAGGAGATCCCCGCAGGTGAACCCGGGCTGCTCCTGTCCTGTGTGAGCTGGGAGATGGTGCTGCTGGGCTCGGGGTGGTTGTGGCCTTTGTGGCCTTGTCACCTGGGCAGGACGATGGTGGCCTTCATTCACCTTGCTGCCCCCAGCAGTTTTGGCAAGGCTGCTGCTCCTCTGCCGTGCTTCTTGCCGAGCAGCAGCTGCCTCGTGCCCTCTCCCAGTCAGGAGGCAGAAGTAGGTCAGAATTTGCATTCTTTGCCCGGATTCTCCACATAACTTGAACACTTTTTCCTTTTCTTTTTTTTTTTTTCCCCCTTCCTCTTTTAAACGCCTTGTTCCCGTACGTGCGCATTCCTGAATCACAGGGCGAATACTCAAATTCAGATGTGTAATTGGTCTTTAATATCAGTCTTCCTTCCAAAAACACTTCTGGGAGACTCCTCGCATGCTGACACACCAATCCCAGCATGTAAGATTCTGGAAGAAATGCTTGGGGCAGCGTCTTCGCTTCTGGCGGCTGTGCTGTCTGGATCAGGAGCTGAATTTTCTCCTGTAGTTGTTATTTTGCATGACAAGAGCGAATAATTGGGGTGAAATCATCTGTGCTGCAGACTGGGATGGTGAGATTTCTTTTCAGTGCTTCTCTGTATGGGTTTTTTTTGGGTTTTTTTTTCTGTTTTGCAATGTCCTGATAGGGTGGGGGAGGAGAGATGGAGCGCAGAAAGATTGTGGCAACCAGAGAAGCATCCAAGGAAGACTTTGGCGTGGTTTTGTGCACTGTGAGGAAAAAAAGAGCTTTGCTGTGATGAGCCAGATGAGATCTGATGTGATGGGAGAGGAAAGTTGTGGCTGCTCCTGGATCCTTGGAATTGTCCCAGGCCAGGCTGGACAGGGCTTGGAGCATCCTGGGACAGTGGGAGGTGTCCCTGCCCATGGCAGGGGTGGGGCTGGATGAGCTTGAAGATCTCTCCCAACCCAAACAATCTGGTGATGATTCATGTGTGATTCAGCATCTCCGGCAGATTTTTCAGTAATCTGTCGAAAAAAAAGTGACTGTGACATCCTGGGATTGGGTGATTTTCCAGAGGGTGATGGCAAGACAGACCCGCTGCACGATTCTGGTCTTTCTCCGCCTGTGGAGGGGGTTTTTGATTTGGGTTTTTGTGGTTAAATCCCCCAGAGGCTCCATGTGCATTATTGTCAGCCTGAAATAAAGCAAATTGTGTGGTCTGAAGGCAGGTGGATGGGTAAAAGTGACAGCACTGCTGTGACACAGTCCTTATTCTAATGCCTTTTCACTATACTTCTAAAGTAATATTTTAAAAGTATTTTTAAGTACTTCACTGGGACGGACTTTGCTTTGCGTTTCTCACAACAAGCACACGTTTTTAGCCAAAACCTCTCTTTTCCTGAGAAGATTTCAGGCTGTGTCTGCTTCGTGCTGCTGGAGCTGCCTCCTGGATCTGTCTGGGGCTTGTGCAAAGAGCAGGAATTGTCACGTCTGTTCCAAATGTGCCCCCTGGAGCTGCCAGAAAGTGTCAGCAGCTCTGAGAGGGTTCTGCACAGGGATGATCTTTTGGGAGTTTTGCTTTCCCCCGTCCTGCCTTTGCTGTTCGGTCTCTTTCCTTGGGGCTTTGGCGTGGTCAAGCCTTGACAGTCGGAAGGCTGAGTAAAAATAAACACAAGGCTGAGTCTTTTCCAAGTTAAATCCAAAGTTTTGGGCTTAACTTTTCAGGGAAACCCTACTTTTAAATTGTATTAACTGTATTGGAGGGTAGATTTGGGCATTATTGCAGTGAAATCACTTTTGATTTCTTTGTTCCCTCCTGTCCCTGCCGTTTGCATTAATCCTACGGATATCCCTTTGTTCCCCGCTGGATTTTAGGCTCTGATATTCCTCCTCCATGGTGTATTCCTGTTTTCAGCAAGCAGAAGGGGGAGTTGAGTGTTGTTTTTGGAAATGTGGGGACGTGGCTGGAATCCTGGATCGTGCTGTGGTCGAACCAGAGTGCTGCAAAGGTGTTGTTGTCTTTCACTCCACACTCCTGTCCCCATAAAGAGATTTTCTCGGGCTGTACTGTGCCTGACCTGCTCCTCACCTTCCAGGTGGGGTTTAAGTAAATCAGTTATCCTCTGGCTTCAGCTAAATCTAGACCTAGAGCTGCCATCCTCTGCCTGGCTCTGGAATTTCCTCTCTGTGGGTAACAGCAGGCAGAATTCCTGGGCTGTTGTGTGGTGAATCTTGGCCACCTCGTGCTTATCTCGTGAGCAGAGTCTCAAAGATGAAAATACACAGTGAAGCCTTTGCTGTGTCTAGGAACTGATTTTAGCAGGAAAAGGATGTGTGAACTTTGGCCACCTTGTGCGGTCTTGTCTTGGAAGTGATCGGCTCAGCTCCTACCAGGCAACAACTGGAGCTGGAAATCCTTTGGACTGATAAACCACACTGTAATTTAAAGCAAAAATTCAGCTTGTCAGAATACAAAGTTGAGGAGGATCCCAAACACAATTTATGGATCCTGAAAATGAGTCCTGGCTGCCAAGCTAAAAATGAAGAGCTCAGCAGTGAGAGACTCTTCTGGGGAGTGTTTTCCCCGTAGAGGAGAAAAGCTGCTGACAGGTTCAGTTTGGGGAGTCCAGTGCTTCAGCCTCCACAACTGGTCCAAAGCGTGACTGTGAATTAAAAGATGAAAATGTCAGACTGTGTTGTGTCCTGGATTGGCTGGTGGATGTTGGCACTGGGTCTGCTGGAGCTAATCGTGTACCTGCTCTTATTTTGTTTTTGCTCTTTGAGGCGATGAAATAGTTTAGGTTTTCTTCTGGGGCAAAGGAGATGATGTGGTTGGCTCTCGCACATGATACGAGACAGCAGGGAAAC
>VXBU01007392.1:27919-67794 GCA_013400315.1 Bombycilla garrulus | reverse complement strand
AAACCCTTCTGGTGTTTTTTTTTTTTTTTTTGTCTCTGTGCAGGGAACAGGAGCTGGGGAAGCTGAGGTGAAAGCTGGTGGCACAGGGTTGGGGTTTCCCAGCTGTGAGGGTCAGATCAGCTCTTTTGATCTTACTCCAGAAGAAAGCAAAAGTGTTTCCCTGGCCATAACCACTGTTCCCGTCTAAAGAGCAGCCTTTTCTTTTTGGAAGATTTCCCAGAGATAAACCTGGAGCCTGTGGTTCGTGGTGTGGAGAGACCAAACCGGGGTTGGGAGCGGAGCTTTAAACGCGACCAGAGAATGATTTGGGTGGGAAGGGACCTTCAAGATGATCCCATTCCACCCCTGCCACGGGCAGGGACATCTCCCACTGTCCCAGCTGCTCCAAACCCCGTCCAGCCTGGCCTGGGACACTTCCAGAGATCCAGGGGCAGCCACAGCTGCTCGGAGCACCCGTGCCACGCTCCAATCCCCACAAAACCTGAGGCACCTGCAGCAGGCAGAGCCCGCTGGAGCTGGGGTGAGCTGTGCCTTCACACCTGGGGGCTGAACAGGTGCTGGGTGGCACAGAGGATCTGTGTGGGGGAGGAAACGTCCTGGAGCTGTGAAACAGCCTCCTGAGAGACGGAGAGAGAGAGACGAGACACGGAGCCGCCCGCGCGGCCTCGCTCCGCGGGGATTGTGTGGAGCCCAGCAGATCTGGGGACCCGAGCGTGGGTGAGCTGTGAGGAAAGCACTTGGGTAACATCCCTGGAATAGAATCCCAGCCCTGCTGCTGGGAGCTGGTGGTGTCAGCTGTCTGCCAAAACAAAAAAGGGAAGGTTTGGGTTTTTTTTAGGATTTTTTTTAGGGTTTCAGTCAGTCCACGCGAACCGGCAGCAACAAAAAATATGAGAAAACTTGAAGTTCTCAAGGGCTTGGCAGAAGGTTGAACAGCAAACAACTGCATTTGAGAATACCTGGAATTCAAGTGGATTTTACTAGGAATACTGGGACAGTGTGTTTGTTTTCAGCTCAGTGAACATGTTCTCACCCTCTTTTAAGAGCTGCTGAGGATGAGCCAAGCTGGGGGGAGGACTTGAGCTGAAATCTCACAGGCTCCTCAGAAGCTTGCAGGTGCTGAAGAGAGAAATGAACCTTCTTGGAGAGCAGCGTGGCCCGAACCCCCATCTTGCTGGAATATGTAAAATTCCTGAAGAAGCTGGAAGTGCAGAGCCAGGATTAAAGCGGGAGAGGATGATGACTTGCAGCAGTTGCTGGCTTGAGGGATTTCTGCTGGAAAAAATAAGAGATTTCCACCCTGAGCAGCTTCGCTCTGTTGGAGTTTAGATACGGGCTATAAACCTCAGGTGGTTTTAGAACTTGAAAAAAAGCTAAGCTTCTTGGTGGTTTTTTTTTAGTTTTTCTTTTTGTTTTTTTTNTAATTTTTTTTTTTTTGACTGATAGGCAGTTGCCATCAGAATTCACAAAAATCAAGAATTGGTTGAAAAAGATGTCTTCTCTGCATAGCAAAGCAGTTGCATAGTTTTCTTCCCTGTGGAGATAAAAATAATTTTCAAAAAAATCACTGGATTTGTTTTTTATTCCTTTCCAGCTTTTTATTGGAAAATTTAATTCATGTCTCTCACCTGTGGGTTTAGAGCCAAGGAAGGCAACCAGCTTAACTCAGTTACCCTGTCTCTGAAATCAGGAGTTTTCAGGAAGGCTGGGCTTGGTAAAAGCCTGGAAGAGGAGCTGGTAATGCCAGGATTGAGGTCAGGGAAGAAAGTGCCTCCTTCCCCTTGTAACCCTGGAAAACTCTTACATAACTGTTCCAAACCAGTTTAGGAGAGAGCTGGGATGGGGAATAAAAAACAAAACACGCTAGTGAGAGATGGCTGATAAACCCAGAGAATCCAAAAATAGCATCAGGCTCCAGGGAGTGAAGGAGAACCTGCTGGAGGTGATAACCTGGAGATCTGACAGAAATTCAGGGGCTCACATGAGCCCTGAGCCAGACCAACCTCAATCTTGGACTCTGATCTTGATGTGAGGGTACCCATGATGTTTATAAATTGTGTCCTGGCTGAGGAGGACAAAAAAAAATTAAAAAATCAGGTTCTGGCCATGCCTCCCCTAGACTGAGATGCTCCCATCCCAGGGAAATTGGAGGCCTGGCACTGGTGGAGCAGAAGGAATGTTCAGATGGATCATGGAATGGGCTGGGTTGGAACAGACCTTAAAACCGTCTCGTTCCAACCAGATCCTTCTGCTTTCACATAGCAAAAAGGGATTCCTTCTGTTTTCTGCCCCCAGTTATGCTATTTCCAGCTAGTCTGGAAATTAACAGGTTTTTAAGAAAAAACGAAAACCAAAAAACAAGAAAAAAAAAAAAAAAAGAGGTGCAGGCATCTGCCTCTGTATCCATTCCTGTATATACACAGAGGAATGTCCTTGGATATCAACCCAGTATTGCAGANAACACCCCCAAACAAACAAAAAAACCCACAAAAAAAAGGAAAAAAAACAAACAAGCAAAGAAAAAAAAAAAAAAAAAACCAAACAAAAAAAAGCCACTCCACCTCTCTACCTTTCATTCCCTTTCTTTCCTGGCCAGCTCTTTTCCTGTGGAATTCTGGTTTATCCAGTCTGGGTACTGGTGGCTTAATTTTAAAGTTGGTTCACCCTTAAGGTTCAGTAGCGTGTAAGAACCTTTCCAACAAAAAGAAGGGTGTATATATATATATATTTTTTTCTTTTTGTTTCATTTGCTTCTAATGCTTATAAAGCCTAACCCTGAAATTTCTCGCTGAAATTTCCCACTTGCAGCAGTCATTTTTTAGGTGCTCAGTGGTTTCTCTTAATTTGATGAACATCCCAGTATTTTTCAGGGGCCTTTTCAGTCTGTTTAAAACAGTGGCAGGAACAAGCCAGCAAATTATTGAGCACCAAGTCAATTATTCAGTGCTTTCCTACTTAACCAGAAAATATTGACTCGACAGCAAGTGCAGCCTGGTTTCTTTGGGATTTCTTTCAAATCTTTAATCTTCCCACTTCCATCCTTTTGCCTCTCCAGCCGGGCTGGAAGAGCCTGGAGCTGCAGGGAATCACTGCCCGGGGAGGGAGGAGAAAGCAAGCAACAGGAACAGGAGCACTCATGCAATCACACTGTGTTTTGGTAGGAAAATAAGCTGGAAATCAAGATTTCCTGCCTCGTGGAAGGAAAGCTGCTTGTCTCCCACCCAGACAGTCGCTGCTCTCAAGGCAGGATCTTAATCTGATGGGATGAAAACCCAGAGTGGCTTTCTGGAAGTGGGATAAAAGCCATTTAATCCTAGAAATGCTGTGTTTGTGTGCAGCTGCCTTGCCTTTTCAAGTTCCATGGGCTGGTTTTCCTGGGAACCTCTTAAAAAAATGTGTATGAGACAAATAGTAATAGTAACAATAATAATAGTAACAATAATAATAGCTTTTTTTTTTTGGAGTTCAGTGCTTTGGAAAGCACTGCTTCCCTGGGATGTGGCTGCTTTTTGCTCTGCATTCCAGGTGGGAGATGCCTGACCCACCTGGGCAGAGGGTTCTGTCTTCAGCGCAAGTGCAGCCTTGAAAATTGCATTTTTTATTTTTTTTTTTTCCAGCTTGCCCAGGGCTGGCTCATCAAAAGATGTGCAGGAAGCCTTTTTATTGACTTCTCTGCTTGTGTGGTGCTCAAAGACCTGCCCTGAGCGGTGTCCTGGTCTCTTGGTGCCATGGATGGGTTTCTAGGATGGCCAGGGTCAGTCTCGCTGACTGAGGGATGCTTGCACAGCTGTACGTGCTGCCCTGCTCCAAATCTCTTGGGTATTCGTATTTTTATTTTTGTTTTTTCTGCTCCTCCAGTGTCACAGAGTCACTTAAAAAAAAAAAAAAGAACTTCCAACTTGTCCTTTTTCCTAGAAAGCTGAGAGTGGTGCAGAGGAGGGGAGAGAAATGTTGTTGCCTGCTGGCCTCTGGGCTCCTGTGGGATTTAGCTGCTCCGGGTGTTTGGATGAGCTGCTCCGGGCTGGAGCAATTCCCNGGGGGTTGGAGATCTGTACAGGGGGGTCTGAGGCACAAGATGGAGAATTTTTACACGTGGCATGTTATCTTTTGTTCTTCTTCATCACCTCCATCTTCTTGGTGCTGCTGGCACTTTGGGATTGGTTTGACACAGATCTGGACAGTGTGGTGTGAGGGGCACGGGTTGGTAATTAATGATAAACATTCAATAGGTAGTTATTAGTATAAAAGATCAGAGCTGACCCGGGGCGGGCACAGTGTGTCTCTGGACGCGTTCTGTGCCAACCCTGGCAGGGCAGAGAAATCTACTTTTGATAAGGAACTGATAAACTGCCTTGAGAACACCAACAAACCACTGCAGACTCCTTCAGCAGCACGGGCTGCAAACCTGGACTGTTCTGTGCATTGTGGGGTCTCCTGGGGCAAAGGAGATCCTCACACCCAACTGCGGGGGATTAATGGGCCTTGGGGGGGCCTTGCCTGGACATGGTGCTCTCTGGAGCGTAGGGCCATAAATCACAACTTCAGCGAGTGTTTTCAGGAATCCCAGATGGAGGAGCTTTGTGCCAGCATCTCCAGCCCCCAGGCTCATCCTAAACCCCAGAGGTTTGTGCTGGGTACCTCTGATGCCAATCCCAGAATGGGTTGGGTTGGAGGAGGCCTTAAAGCTCGCCCAGTGCCAGGGCAGGGACACCTTCCACTGTCCCAGGTTGCTCCAAGCCCTGAACAATTCCAAGATTGAGGTGGCCACAGCTTCTCTGGGCAGCCTGTGGGAGAAGGTGACCGTCTCACTTTGAGGACAGATGCCTGCAGGTGTCCCTGTTTCACCCTGATTATGCTGAAAACATCATTTTGATAACGTGGAGGAGTGTCACTGGTGCTGGAAAAAACGGGCAACAGGACACAGTGAGTTAATGCTCAGAGAATCAATGCTCATCCCATTAAAAGTTCTCAAAAATGACTGGAAGCACTTGGACTGATAGGCCTCGGGTTTGCATCACTGAATGAGTTTGTGAATCCCTCATGGCTGGGCCTTTCCATAAGGAAAACGTGATCGGAGCTGAGGTAACTGACAGATGGAGCCTTGTTTTTGTGTTTTTATCGGAGCAGGGCTGTCCAGGCAGGAGCTGGAAACGCCTGTGAGCCTCCTCTGCGCTCTCTGGGAGTGACCCTGCGGGTGGAGGGGCGGTTCCCTGCCCGGCCTCACCCTCCCTCCCCATCCCCATCGAGTCAGGGTGACCTTAGCTCGCATTTGGAGACGCTTTTTTGGAAAGCAGGGAGCCTTTGAGACTCGTGCAGCTGCTCGCCAGGTCAAGTGAGAGAATTCCTTTCTCCTGAGAGATTCGTGCTGCAGCAGACAGAGCCAAATCATTTTGTCCTTATTCACATCCTCCTAAAGATCAGCACCAGCTTTTGACAGGATACAGGAATCGCAGTCAAGACAGGCTTTTACCCAGAGCTCTGTGACTCTGGAATGGAGGCTTGGAACCTGTCTCTCCTCACCCATTTCTTCCCTTGGATGCAATTTTCCTTTTTCCCGTGGCAGGGGAACTCTCCTGTCTGTCTCCCTGCATGGAGCAGAGACTGATTTGTACAGAACTAAAAAAAAAACCACCAAAAAAACAGTACTAACTGGAAGGAGGCTTTAGGAACATGAGACCAAGCTCTGCTTCGGTGGAACAGAAGAGGGATGAAGTGGATGTTAGCCTTCCTCTGGCGGAAATCAAACATCTTTTGTGCCACAGGGGTGGAGGAGGGGATGGGGGATGCATACATCTCATTTTTCCAATCTCGTTTTCGCTCCCGTGTTTTCCAAGTGATCACAAAGCTGCAGTGGAGGTGATGAAAGGCAGACTTTGCTTCTTGAGCCTCTCCTGGACTTCATCAGTTACCTCAAGGACCTTAAAACTCATCCACTTCCACCCCCTGCCAGGAGCAGGGACACCTTCCCCTATCCCAGGCTGCTCAGGAAGGCAAAGCAAGTTTTTCTTCTTTCTTTATTTAGCTCCTCTGCTGCTTAAAAAACTTATTTTTTTACTTTTTTTTTTTCCATGAATGAGGCCTCCTGCAGCCACATGGAAGGAATCAATCATAGGAAATAGCGAGCTTGTAATCCATTTAACCAGGACTTTCCACCTCTCATTAAGCCAGAGACATTCATGCCTAATTCTCTGGGTAGCAGTTGCACAGCAGATGTGCAGGGTATCGATTGGAAAATGAGTCTTGCTGGGGTTTTTCTGCCTTTTTTTTTCCCCTCCCGTACAGTTTCCATTCAAGTGGGTGTGGAGGCACTTGGCTCCCTCTCAGATGAGCATTCCTGGGGTGGTTGGTGCCGTTTTCTTTTCCTGCTGGCTGGCAGGAGCCAGGTTTTCAGCAGGGAATGTGCGAGGTCTCTGCCTGGGACAGGCTCCTGCTCCGTGAAACCATCCCCGGGGAGCTCCTCAGGGCTGTGAGGGGAAAGGGAAAACCAGGAGAGGGAGGAATGCTTGTCTGAAGAGGAAGCTGCTCACTGGGGTGTGCGTGTTCAAACCCAGCTCTGTTTCCACTTCCCTTTCTCAGCAAAAACGTGCTGGTAGTGGGTAAAGCTTGGTGCAAACTCGTGGTTTGCAGCTTGGTGAGGATGGCAAAGCTCCTGGAGTGCGTGGAGAGGGAAAATATTCGGCAGCCTTTTTAATTCTTTAAATAGTTTTTAATTCCTTGTCGGTGCACGGGTTTTGTTTAGCGTCCCGCTGTGCTTTCCTGGGTTTTCTCAACTGGACTCCACCAGATGTAGACTTGGAGAGGTGGAAAGGTTTGACTTTCCCTGCCAAAAAATGTGATTTCACGCACTTTGGGCTGCTAAACATTTCTTTGGCTGCTTCTGAAAGCCAAGAGCCTCATTAGACTTCAAGATCCGAGAAATTCGCGAGTTGTTGTCCATCTCTCCACCACCCCCCCAGAAGATGAAGCTCTTTTTATACTCAGGTTGTCAGAAATCCTTTGGCAGAGGGGAGCTGGAGTGTCCCATGTTTTTCCTCGTGTCCCACCTGCGCTTTGCTGCTTGGAGTTACCTCAGAACCTGCTCGTGGATGCCCCTGATATTCCTGGGTCTGCAGCAGATTTTGGGTTTTCAGAGCTGCGCCAACACCTTGACCTGCAAGGTTTGTGCAGAAAGCAGAGATTGTGTTTAATTATTGCTCTGCCAGAAGTTTATACAGGTTTTTCCGGTGCCCTGTTCCTCTTCTTCCACCCTTTCAAGGTTCCAGGCACCCATTCCTGCCTCAGTTCGTGGAAAACATTAAGAAGCTCTTGTTGCAGAGGGCGTTAGTCCGTCCTGTGCTTATTTATTTAGGGAGATTAAAGTCTAAGTTTTTCTTTTGTAATCCCTTTGAAGTATTTATCTTTTGAAGTCTGAATTTTCATTAGCTGGAAGTGTACAACCCCCAAACTACACGCTGCCCTAGTTTCAGAGCTGTAATTTGTGTTTTTTTTATTTTTTGTAGAAAACATTTAAGAACCATAAACAACAGGTCAGACCCACAGGGGCTCCACCTCAGCCAGATCCTATTTGGGATGTGTCTGTTTGGATCATCCCTTGCCACTGTGGGGAATCAAAGTGGCTCTGCAGGCTCTCCCTGGGTTGGGATGGATTTTTGGGATCTCAGAGAGACAGGGATGTTCCCCTTCTGAGTGCTCTGCCAGACCAGATCTACGTGGCCTGTAGATCTTTCTTTGAGTTTTTTAATTTGTTTTTTTTTTTTCCCTCTACTCTTTCTTTTTTATTTTTTTTCCTCATTGAGGCACTCAGCTTTAAGGACAAACATGTTGTGCTTTCCTGCCTCAGCTCTCATCCCAAAGATTCCACACGTGCACATGGCAAAGGATACTTTACTGCACTTTATCTTTTTTTTTGTTTGTTTGTTTGCCAGGGGGGGAAAAAAAATAGCTGCTGAGTGGAGTTTTGATATATCTGCTGTGCAGTATTACCAGTGTAAAAATGAATGTTTACAGCATGGAAAAAAGTGGGTGGGAGACCTCTGGCCCAGCCTGATTTCCAGAGTGGGGAATAACAATGTTGGGAAGAATAACCCTGCTGGATCAGCCAAGGGGTCGGTGCCTGGGCATCCTCCACCCCCAAAAGGAATCAGCTGAGGCTGTTTTATGGCTTTGGGGTGTCCCATTCCCGCCTTGAAATGAAATCTTGGGTCTTGCAAGCTGAGATGCTCTGGGTTTGTGCCAAGAAAATGTGGAAAATGATGCTCAGTGTGTGTGTGTGTGTGCATCTCGATTTCCTCCCGTGGGAACGGCCAGAGCAAACAGCCCTCAGTAATAGGTTGTTATTAAACAGATGGGGATATTGACCCTCTTCCATTTCCATTTTCCAAGTCGGGGAAAATGAAATTGCATTACTTTGGCTCGGATGAGTTCAGTGAATTAATAAAAAAAACGTGTATGAAAACCAGTGGAGAGTCCATGAAAATCCCAAGAATTCAGGTAATTTATGTGATTTCAGCCTGGCTGGGCAATAGAGACTTCTCTTCTATTTTTCTTCTTTTATTTTTGTTGTTTTTTCCTTGCGCAGAAGCTGTAGAGTTTGATTTGGAACAGCTTAATTTTTTAGGAAGTATTTAAGGAAAATCGGGATTTTCCAGTATAATTAGGGAAACAACTGTCAAGCAGCCTTACAAGCAGGTCTAATTGATTATCAGGGATGTTCTCACCTAATTGGCATAGGAAATGATTTGCTTAACAAGGTTTCAGGCATAATTAGATTGATACACGTTTCAGTAGAGATAGGGATGTTGAATTTACAGAGGTTCTTGATAAACAGTGATCCCAGGAGTCACCAAAGAGAGGAAAACCACTTCTTTTAATATGGAAACCAGCAGAATCTGTCAAACCTCTTCTTAAAATGAGTTGACATAAAAAATTAACCACAGATACGCCAGTTTTTTATGTTTATTTGCATTGCAAGTGGGGTGAGTTTCCTTGGGGCTGAATTTTGGGAGACGGAAGCCTGTGTGCTCAGGGCTTGCTTTGGTTTTGAGTGTCCCAGTGCCTGTGGGAGATACAGGGGGGGCTCGTGCTTCTTTTAAAAACCACGGAATATCCTGAGTTGGACGGGAACCCCAGGATCATCCAGCCCAGCTCCTGGCCCTGCACAGACCCCCCAACAATCCCACTCTGTGCATCCCTGGGAGTGGTGTCCAAACACTCCTGGAGCTCTTGAGGCTGTGCCCATTCCCTGGGGAGCCTGGGCAGCGCCAGCACCCTCTGATATCCACCATCAACCTCTGTGGGACAGCTCCAGCTGTTCCCTGTGTCCTGTCACTGTCACAGAGAGCAGAGATCAGTGCCTGTCCCCCTCTGCTTCCCCTCATGGAGAAGTTGTACCTGCAGTGAGCTCTTCCCTCAGTCTCACTGAGGCCTTGGCCTGCAGCTGGCCTTGGGAAAGGTTAAACCTGCTCCTCTGGAGCTTCATCCCCGCTGTTTTCTCAGAGCACTTCAGGACTCGTGCTGTTGTTCTTCCCCTCACTAAAATGAGGGCACCGAGATGCTTTAGTGACTGGTCTTGATTGCTGCCTTCCCTCTCCAGTCCTGGTTTCTGAATATTGCCCTGAGACTACAAGGGTGGAGGAGAGAACTCAGAGAGCCAAAAATCAAAAATTTTTTGGCCAGATCTCCCCTGTAAATTTGCCCCTCCAACTCTCCCTTCTTTTTTTTTTTTTCTTTTATTTTCCCCCCTCTGAAGCTGTTTGGGATGGAATAATGTGTAACCGATACCTCCACTTCATCATCTCCGAAGTGCAGTATGTGCTAATCAGGCATCCTGGAGCCTTTGGAAAACGCTACCATTGTATTTACAGATGGAGTCTACCCTGCTCCCCCTTTTTGGGCAAGTGAGCTGGTTATTCAGCTCTGAGAAGCTCATACCCATTGGCAGATGATGCATCTTGAAAGTCAAGGTTGCGAGCATGAGTGGGTTTGTGTTTTCTATTTTATTCCTTTCTTCGCCCCCCCCCCTCCCTCCCTCCCGGTGCACGTTGCTGGATTTGAATAATTAATGCCTGTTGTCTTGCTTCCTGTTTTCATTTCTGTATGTAATGCTAACCAGCAGTGGGCTGAATCATTCATAGGCTGCTTTCTCCACCTCGGCAGCTGGAGATGTCATGGGAGCAGCGACCGTGAGGTGCTGCAGACTTTCTGCTGCTCCCTCAACTCCAGCTCTGGAAGCAGGAGCAGTAAGTACTGAGTCCCTGCTCTCGGCCAGGCGAGGCTCTCCGGGCAGATGCTATCAGTGTGGTTTTTCTCCCTGCAGCTCCTGTTGCTGCTCAGGTGTCTGTGTGTGTGGAGGGGAGGGTGGCTGTGCTGCCTTTTGTCCTTGCCCATCTGTTTCGAGCTTTTGTGGGTCTGGTTGTGATGCTCATGGAGAAGAGGGAGTGGTTTTGGGGCTTGTTGGTTGGGCCTCATGCAATTACGCCGTATTTAGGAATGGATTTTTTAAAACTCTTTTTTTTTTTATTGTCTTTGGGTTTTTCCTGAGTTTTTGTGGAGAGCAGCCTGGAATTCTGGGCTCCCACAGTTGCCTGCCTTTGCGGTGAGAGGAACCAGGCTGGGAGCTTCACTTGGTGCCTTACAGAGCCTTTTCAGCTGTCTTTTCCCTTGGGCGCTGCCAGAATCCAGGGGCAGCCGCAGCTTCTCTGGGCAACCTGTGCCAGGGCCTCACACCCTCACAGAGAAGGATTTCCCTCCTACCCAATCACCACAATTCTTGCAAGTGATCAGGTGCAATACCCGGTGAAAGCTTTTGGGGATGGAGCTGGCCTGTCTGCCCTCGTGCCTTGCTCGATGAAAGCAGCAAGAGGTGGGAATCGGGAGGGATGCTGTCCTTTGGAGAAGAGTTCATACAGGATCACTTGGAACAGCTGTGGCCGTCTAGGTTTTCAGGGTGGGAATAAGGGATTTGGCTGGGGAGTTGTTAATAGGCTGTGAATGATTTTTACACCTTGCACGGATCCCTCAGCGTCTTGTACATCACTCCAGGCTTGGAATCTTCAGGGCAGAGAGGATGGTATTGCCCAAGACGTTTAAACAGCATCCGGTTTTGCACATCCTTGGTGTTTCTGTCCCATCCTGACAGTTTTCGTGCCCGTGGTGGGAAGGCAGAGGGGGAGACTCGTTTCGTAGGGATGCTCTTGAAGCTGACGATGGGAGGCAACTCGAGCAGTGACTAATGCTGAGCTTTATAAATAGCAAGAGGGGAGGTGAAATGCGGGCAGGGAGGTGACCTCGACACGAGGCCACTGAGGTGGGAGAGCACAGGAGGGGACGTGCTCGGCAAACAGCTGAGCAGAGCGTCAGGGCAGGGCTGTCCTGGGCTGTCAGCACGGAGCGTGAATGGACACGGACACGGGCAGGAGCTGGGAGGGCTGAGCTGGCTGTGTCCCTGCTGACATTTCTAGACTCCCCCACTGTGTCTGCACTGCCTGCAGCATCCCCTTGTGCATCAGCTGGATTACAAAATACAGCCAGCCCTGCTTTCGGAGGCTTCCTTCCACGGGATTTGTCAAGGAAAAGCTTTTAGGTGGCAGGTTTATCTCCCCAAGCCCAGCCACGCTCTGCTGATGCCAGTGAGGATGTTGCTACTCAGCTGTCACAGCTTTTCCCCAGACCTGAGGCCTGGGAGTAAGGAAGCAAAGCGTTTTCCCTGGAGAGGGTAGGATTCACTGCCCACCCACCCTGCGCACAACTCTGCACCCTTGGGAACGGCGGGCAAGCGCTGTGCGAGCTCAGCTGCTGTCAACCTCCACTCCCAGCCCGCTGATGATCCCCACAGCCGCAGTGTGTGGGGCTGTGGGTGCACAGCTCTGCTTCAGCAAGCTGTGGAACACCTGTGGTGTGGGATCAAGCACGGCATCCAGCTCTGCATCCCTGTGAGCGCTTGAGAGGTTTATAAAGGGCTCTGTCTCTTTACACTTCGTAAAAATCCAGTCACCTGGGCTGCAGATCATCATCCTCCTGCTTCTGTCCTCACGTGGCGTTCCCTACCCGTTCCTCCTGCGAACACATTGGCTTTTGGTGGTGTGGGAGAAGCTGCACAAGGAAATAAAACTTGCAAACTAATTAAACTTCTTGGTCCTGTCGAGTAACGAGTGGGAGATGTTGGCAGGGCTGGGAATAGATCTGCTTCTCATCCCTCCTCTCAGTAGCCAGAGGACACGGTTAATTATTAAATTGCTTGTTAATGTATTGAAATATCGCTCGGGATTTTAATTTCNCCCCTGCAGTACTACGAGCCCCAGCTATGCCTGTCCTGTCTGACCGGGATCTACGGCTGCCGATGGAAACGGTACCAGCGGTCACATGATGACACCACCAAGGTGAGCGGGTGACAGCAGCTGGCTGGCACCTCTTCCCTGCCACGTTGGCTTGCTTGAAAGAATTAAGTATTTGATTTTTATTTTTTTTTTCTTATTTATTGGCTTGGATGTTTGATGGGAATTGTTGACCGTGGCTGATGTGGAGATGGGCACCGGGAAGTTGGTGCTCCAGGGGGTTGAATGAGCCCAGATCTGTTTATATTGTGGTAAAGGGGAACATTTTCCTCGTCGTTTTTTTTTTTATTCCTTGCTCTGTGTCCTGCTGGTGCTTGCAGCACCCTTGGGTGGATTTGCAAGTCCCGTGTTTCTGCAGCATCTCTGCCTTGGTGGTGTTTGGTTTTAGTGGTGTTTGGTCCCAGAACAGACTTGATCTTGGAGGTCTCTTCCAGCCTTTATGATTCTGTTCCTGCGTGTGACCGTGAGTTTGCAGGCAGGGAAGGAGCGTGCCCAGGGAAGCTGTGGCTGCCCCTGGATCCCTGGATGTGTCCACAGCCAGGCTGGACAGGATTGGAGCAGCCTGGCCTAGGGGAGGGTGTCCCTGCCCCTGGCAGGGTGGGACTGGGCGGTTTTTAAGGTCACCTCCAACCTAAACCCTTCTGGGGTTCGCTGAAAGGCAGCAGAAGGTGAGAGCAGGCTGCGGGTAAATGGGAAAGCTGTTGGGGGTGACTCTTCCCTCTCCTGGATAAATACAGATTGTCAGAGCCCTGGCAGAGGGAATCCAGGCAGTGAAGCTCGACTTGCACCTCCCCTCTTGTTCTGGGCAGTGAGATGAGGTTTTGTGATGTGTTGATAGGAGAAGTGTGAAAACATCGCTGTCCAAACCGCCCCGTTACATCATCCGAGTAAGGATTTTGTTTTACTCTTCTCCTGTATTCCCATGTTGCCTGGGATGGTTTTTTTTAAAGTGTGCTTAAAAGTTAAATTTGTGGGTTTTTTTTTTTTTTTTTCCTTCTTTAAATCTTGTTTCATCTGGAAGTGCTCTCAGGGGATCCCTTGGTTGCCTTTGGAATGCTTAATTTTGCTCTCGCATCGCTTGGCTCCTCTGTTCTGTTTTTTAAGTCTATAACCAGGGATCTTGTTGGCTCTGGAGTGCTTTTCCTCTTGGAAAAGCAGCTGTGAAGGAGCAAACACAGCTGTGTGGCAGATCCCGTGCCAGAAATGCTCCCGGTTGTGAATTGCAGCCATTGTTGGTGGTGCAGCTTGGCCGGGAGCTCCCCTGAGAATTGGAAAGTCACGGCTTGAGTTTGTGCAGCCTAAAACAAATTTCCTTTTGCAAAGCAGGAATGTTGGTGCTGTTTTCCCTCGGCTCGCAGCTCGGTCTGGACGACCACTTTGAGCCAGAAGTTCATAGTTAAAAATTCACAGAAGAGTTGCCATGATTTTTTTTTTTTTCAGTGAAATCTGCCTCTGCTTGTGTTACCAAAAAATATCAGTGGCAGCTTTCCAAGTCTGCTTGGAATTTCCATTGGTTTTTGCTTGTGCTGGAAAGGAATTAGTTGTGTTTAAAGGTAGCTGATCCAGGCTTAAAAATATGTCCAGTCTGAGCTGGTCTTTTTAAAGCCTGTGTGAGGCCTCAGCTTCCACTTTGGTAAAAGAGAGATGGAGACAGCAGCAGGAGTAGGAGAAGAAAGCCTAAAATGAACTGCAGGCTGTGTTATTCACTTTTTTGTTAAAATATCAAACTCCCCAATTTGAAGGCTTTCACCCAAATTTGGGTCACGACCCAACCTTGCCTCCATGATACCTTCAACTGATGCCTATAAATCTTTCTTGTCTGAATTGTGCTGCACCTCAACAGCCAGAATTTTAATGATTCCTCTCTTTTTCCTTCAAATGTATGTACATCAAGCTTTCTGCTCCACGTTAAAAATTTACATGAAAATGAGAATTAAATTGGACACCTGAGTTCTAGTTTTTTTTGGGAGGCAACCTGCTGGAATTGTCATCATCCTTTGCTTTTCTCTGACCTTTGAGAATGAAGAGAGGGGCTGAAGGCACACAACCAGTATACTCTGATCTCCTTTTACAATTTTGAACGTTTCCAAAATTCCTTTTTTCTGCTGTTGGCCCCCAGCTTTAACAGCAAGATCCCTTTTAACTTTTCTTTTTTTCCTTTTTAAATGCTTTTTAAAATGAAAGACACACGAAGGAGGAGAAATGGTCTTGCTGAGACTGACATCATTATAATCTGTGTAGCTGGTGTGAGGAGGGAATTTCTGATCTAACCACAGCTTGTTCCTCACATATTCAACCAAGGATGTTACGAAGTCAGTGCATGGAAACATTTTTTATTGCTTCCAAACCCCTCTTGTTTGTGCACGGCCAACGTCCCACCTTGGAAACCATCCTGGGTGGGAGAGGGGACAAAGATTTCCTGCCAAAGGAAATAGCAATGATAATTTTTTAATCTATCCAGTCAACAGAATAAGTGACTTCTGTTGACTGGCTGGGCTGAGCTCTCAAAACATGGTCTTTCTTTCCATCACAAATCTCTTAATCCTCTTCTTGATTGCGAGTTGTCTGAACTGGGAGGATGTGAGAGGGGAGATGAGGGGAAACAACCCCTCAAGCTTCTCCCTGCCTTTATCTGCTGCTGCTCGTGTAGCTGCACATCCACAAATGATCCATCGACCCCTTCCCATGAATCAGGCAGTCCCTGTTGGAATTTCTGCCCTTCCAGTGAAATGTGTGCGATTCAGGATCGTCCATTTGCTTAAATGCATCACATGACCTCCAGCTGAGGCTTCCGGTGCCTTTTCGGGGTCCTTTTGTGCAGAGATGAATGAGGAGCTGTGATCCATCAGCACAATGAATTGCAGTGCTGTGTCTGGGCTGCGTGTATTAATTCAGTCTCTGGTGAAATGCTCCTGTAATTCCCGCTCGGCCGGAGCTGTGAAGTGACCTGAACAGATGATCTGAGCCACGGGCTTTGGAGCTGGGACTTTGTCAGGGCTGATTCCCAAACAGCCAGAGGTCACTGGTGACAGAAATTGCTTGCTTTGCTGAAATCTGCTATCAGAGGATGGGTTCATTTGCCCTTTTCTGTGTGTTTTTCAGTTTGTGAGTGCTCCAGATCGTAGGCCTGAGGGCACAGGAGCTTTCGAGGGGAAGAAGCTCTTTCAAGGTTGTTTGATTTGAGGCTGGGCACCGAAACATTGGATGCTGCATGTTGGACGTGACCAGTGATTCAGAGCCGAGTCCCCCTGAATGGATGTGTCCAATCATGTTGGCTTGATGGGCTAAATGCAGAGAAATCCAGTCATTCCATTAAATATCGATGTATTTTTTCCTTTTTGTTCCTGAGGGTGCCCTCCTCATTAGAGGGGGTCAGACTAGATGATCTTTAAAGGTCCCTTTCGACCCAAATGATTCTGATTCTGTGATTCTGTTTTTTGTCCCCATGATGCTTGGAAATGAAAGCAAAACCAGGCCGTGTTTAGGGTTTTACACATCACTTAAACATCTTTAAAATTCACCTTTGAGTCTGCAAAACCCATTGACTGTGGGGCCTGGGCTGGGATTATGGGCTCAGACTGGCTGATTAATGTGCCCTGGGATTTATAAAGCTTTCGAGGTGTCAAAGGTTTTTACTGCAGAGCATCTGCAAAACGTGGCTTTGGGCTCTGAACAACCAGCACTGAACTGAGCTGCATCTGGAGAAAAGGGGAAGAAGAGGGGGCAAGGAGGGATTTTTGGGATTTTATTGTTTTTATAGAGATTTATTCCCCCTGGACACCTGGGTACAGACAGCAGCGCTCCCCCAGTCCAAGGAAAGTGGTGCGGCCACTCTTAAAAATCCCTGGTTTGAATATGCTCAGTCAACTCCTGGTTTAACTCTCATGGGAAAGCATTTCCAGACTCTTTCCCTGTACTGTTTTGTCAGGGTTATAGTTGATTTTCTGCACAGCAGCTGCTGTGGTGCCAGATTTTGTGACTGAAACAACCTTACAGCTATTGCTGAATGTTGTTTACACAGCATCAAGGTACAATATTTTCTGAATTCCCTCTAAGAAGGGGAAAAACGAGGTGGTTTTCCTGCTCATTTTCCAAAACAAATGTTCTTCCTCTCAGCTGTGTAGCTGTTGTTTAGTTAGACTCTTACAAATTGAATTAACTCCTTGTTCCAAAGGGGTGATGGAACCTGTGATCCTGTTAATCTCAGGTTACATCACTGTGTCTCTTTTTCCTCAGACATTTAGTCCTTTCCCATGTGTGGAGCCATGAGTGTGAATTTTGAGGAAAGAAAACTAGAAAAGTGAAATGGCATCGACATCATGGAAGTTTGACTTGTGGGAGTCTCGATGTCACAAGTTCTCTCCGTTGTTGACAGAATAGCGACAAATCGTGGCTGTTTTCCAGAGGAGACTTGATTTTCCTCACCCAGAGGAAAGTGAATGTGACCTTGCTGCCCTTCAGTTGGACTCAAGGGATTTACTTTTGGGTTGGGAGATGACCTTAAAGCTCATCCCCACAGGCAGGGACACCTTCCACTGTCCCAGGCTACTCCCAGCCCTGTCCAGCCTGGCCTTGGGCACTTCCAGGGATCCAGGGGCAGCCACAGCTGCTCTGGGCACCCTGTGCCAGGGCCTCACCCCCTCACAGGGAACAATTCCTTCCTGATATCCCAATATCCCCTCTAACCCTGCCCTCTGGCAGTGGGAAACCATTCCCTGTGTCCTGTTATTCCAGGCCCCTGCCAAACGCCCCTCTCTGAAATAACGGTCAGCAGGGAAGGGACAACATGAAAATATTTTGAAAATACGTGAGGTGTGGCTTTCCTGGCATTGGTCACAGGACATTTCAGTCCTCTGCCAGTTTGTTGTTTCAGAGAGGACTCTGCTGCCTGTGAGGTCTGGGTGGGAATCCAGAGTGCTTGGGTTCCAGGAATGCTTGTGGTTTTAGGAATTGGGAACCTCTGTGCTGCTGACACATCTTATTAACAAAATTGATTAGCAAAGCTGGAAAATATAATGGCTCTTCTTTGGCTGCCAAGCTGATCTGTGATTTTTATTTACTGTCTCGTGTGTTCTTCTGGGAAAAGGAGTGTTTGGTTGCAGATTTAAGCTTTTTCTCCAGATTGTTTCCAGAAGAGCTATGGCCAAGCTTCAGAGTGGGATTTCAATGGTATAAACCAGCAGCTGGGAATGTGCTTGTCCATGGCTGGAGGCTTTAATTGTTTTTTTTGATTGTTACTCTTTGTACTCATCTCAACCTTGAGAATTATTCTAATTTTTTTTGCCTTTGTGCCATGTCTACACTGAGGTGTTAAAAGAAAAGCTGACGAACTTGTCTGGACCCATCATTTCCACTTGGTGTGCAGTTCTGAGCCTTGATTTGGCAGACACTTACTTGCAGATGATGTCAGCAAAGGCTTGAGAGTCATTTGGCCTCAGTGAAGTCAAATGAGGCCCTTTTCCAGGGAGAATTACAGAACGAAAAATGAAACAACTCAGGCTTTGCTTGAAGCGTGCACTTGCAGCCTGTGACTCTTAGAAACCGAATCAGCTTCCCTGTGAGCTCTCCTGGAGCAGGTTGTCGAGTCAAGGTTGACTTTTGGGTGACAAAAAGCAGTGCCACTGAAGAACAGGTGGAGTTTGGGTGGTCATCTGATGATGCCTGGGGGGAGAGAGAGGTGTTTTTGTGTCAGTCATGTGTCGGCTCTTCCGCTCCCCCAGGCCGCTCGTTTTGCCCCGAAGCTTTTTCGTTCTCGCTCGCTGCGGTCCCGTCACGTTTGACGTTTTTTGACGTGACTTTTTGTGGCCTTGCTGGAAAAACAGACGTGGTTCCTGTAATTCAGAACTCACTGTGGTGCCTTACTGGAGGCTTTACTCACCACGCCTGGTTTGTCACCACTCAAACCACGCCACATCCTGAGCAAACCACCCCTCTGTGACTGTGCCTCGTTGTCTGGGTGTTTTCCTTCCCCAAAATGCTCACGAGCCTCGAGGTTGTATCAGAAGTGGGGGTGTAGCTGAGCAGCACCTGGAAATGTTCTCTTATTCCACTGCCTTTTTTATTTTTTTTTTTCCTCAATGTTGGTGCAGAGTTACTCTGTGTGTGTTTGCAGCCTTTAGTAGCTGTGTGCTCAAGTCCGAGCAAACTATTTTGATGCTGTTGTTTGCAGCCATCAGGGATTCCTGCTTCTCCAGCCAAAAGTGAGGGATAAACAGCACATGGCAAAGTGGAACCTCTGATGGGCCTGTGTCTGTCATGTGCTGGGCCTGAAATACCCAAATTTTTTAGGTGATGAGCCAACTCCAGCATTTAAATTACTGTCAGGACGGCTGATTGTTTATTTTCTTTTCCCAGCACTTCACCCTTGAGGTTTGAAAAATAGTAATGAATGAATAAGCCAAGCTTCTGCCTTTTCTCCAGAGCGGTGCTGGTTTTGGACCCTCAGCTGCTTCTGGGCCTTGTGGCTTCATTTGGTTTCCCTGTGGCAGTGCATTGAACCCATTTAAAATCTCTCTTAGGGAAAAAAAAGGTAAATCCCTTCCATATGGCAAGTATTGGGAAAATACATGATTTCTTCGACTTGCACAAAGCATCCCCTTGTCCGGCAGACACAGGAACAAGTGCACCCTTGTTTCTGGGGAGCCAGGCCCTAACCTCATGCTGGTAAATCTGACATGGCCACTGTTTCAGACAGATTCTATCAGTGTGGAGGCTGGGGAAGATCCTGATTTTATCAATTTTCCCCTTGAGAGAGAGGCACTTCAGTTTTGCCTTGCTCTAATTCTTTTCTTTCTTCCAGGCCTTCAGGTCAGTGGGTTTCCCCCAGAGCTGGGGCAGAAAGCCTTTGGCACATGAGCCCATTCAGTGGCTTTTGTTACCAGATGTGTCTTTGCCCTCTGGGCCGTGCTGTGGGATAAATAAGTCTGTGTTTTGGGGCAGAACGGGAGCACTCAGGGTTTGCCAGCTGGGTCAGCCTCGAGGTCGCCCTGCCCGACATCCTGTCTGTGCCTGGGCACGGGGATTTGGGAGGAGCAGGAGATCGGCCTGCTGTGCTGGGGATCCTTTCTTCTCACCATCTAGGCTGAAATGGAGATTGGGTATCAGGAAGGAATTGTTCCCTGGGAGGGTGTGAGGCCCTGGCACAGGTTCCCAGAGCAGCTGTGGCTGTCCCTGGATCCCTGGCAGTGTCCCAGGCCAGGCTGGACAGGATTTGGAGCAGCTGGGACAGTGAAAGGTGTCCCTGCTCATGGCTGGGGTGGCACTGGGTGATGTTGGAGGTTTCTTCCAACCCAGTGTGCGATTCTGTGAAGGAGAACTGTGGAAAAACTTAAAATACAGCCTGGGGAAGAGGAAGGGAGGATGAAGGGCAAGGAAATACAACAGTCCAGTAGCTGGATCCAGTCTGATCCAATATTTGCCTGTCCTTCTTGATTTTAATTAACTGATGTCTATCAGCTTGCCCAAAGAGTGACTGGAGAAACATTTCCAGTTAAATAGATAACATTTGACAAGTATCTTAATTGGACAAAAAGAGGTGTTTTCTAGTAAGATTGCTTTGGGTGGACACTTGGACTTCTTAGAGAGATAAAAAGGCATTACAGTTATTCCTGAGCACACTGCCTCTGAGAAATGGAGAACTGAAGATGGTCCCAGGGACCTCCTTCCATATATTGGATTTTCACATACTTTTTCATTTAGGCTATTGTTCAGCTGCTGAGTCTTGTGTAGGACTCAGGCAGAGCTTACCTGCTTGGGAGTAGAAACTAATTCAGGATCATCACCTTTTGACTGTAATTTTGCTGGATTTCTGCTGTTGTTGCTTAAAGATTTTTTTGTTTGTTGGTTTTGTTCATTATGTGGTGAACTGGCTGCAGGTGGGTAAGTAAAAAATTGCTTTTCCTGCTTTCTTTGAGTTGGACAGCTTATGACTGTGGAATGTGGGAATTCATTTGAAGGAGAAGTGGTTCTGAAGTTACAGTTAATTTTCACCAACTGGGGTTGCCACTACTTCAAACTTTATTATTGTTCTTGTGATGGGAGGATTTAGGGGTGGGGCCAGTCTGTCCTCTCCACATATATCAAACCAAATGGGAGGTGGCTTGTAAAATGAAATCGAGAAAATCAAACAAAAAGAATCCTTTTGCTCAGCCTGGGCTGAAATGGCAGCTAAAAAATTTAAAGCAACCTCTGCTTTTATTTTGGCATCTTAGTGTACCAGTTTCACTGGGATGAGCCCACAGGGCTGAACAAAGGAATAGCTGGAAAATTAATTTCTTTGGGTTGAAGACAAAGTCTGCTGAGAGTTGTCTTTTAGTTACTCAGTGCAGCTTGAGTGAGCCTCTTGTTAAGCCTCAGGGTTTTAATTGTCTTCAGTGGGAATAATTAATGAATAGGTTGATGGGAGTGTGGTATTTACTTTCACAAGTTTCAGATTTGCAACGGTTCTTAATTACCAAGCAACACCTAAAGGGGCTTCAAGAGGTCTGGAGAGGAACTTTGGACAAGGGCCTGCAGTGCCAGGACACCGGGAATGGCAGAGGAAATTGATGGGGTTATGGAAACAGGATGCCCAGATTAGAAATTAGGATTAGAAATTCTATAAGTAACTGCTATAGGAGCCAATCAATCACCTGTAAAAAGGTCAGCCCTGCTTAGGGGCTGACCTTTGAATATTCTGCAGAGCCTGGATTTGAAGCAAAGCAGCTCGAGAAGACCCTGAACCCCCCAGATCAGCTGTGATTCCTGGGAGCTGTTTTGTGGCCCTGGATCCGCTGTGCATCTTTGCAGCAGCCCCTCCCTAAGCGCAATCAGGGCACTGGATCTCATTTCATCAGCTCCGGGCTGGTTCAGTGGGGTCAGAGGAGCTAATGGAGGGGTATTTCCCTTGGGATTCTGTACCAGCACTCCATCCTTGGAGATAAATGTGTGCTGGGAAAAAGGAGGTTGTAATTCAGCAGTGTAACACGACAGCCTGGACACCTCTCGAGAGCATCATAATTCAGGCAGCAGAGCAGTCAGAGGAGCGGTGCCTTTCCTCTCCTCACGCCTGGGATGTGGGCAGAGCTGGTGCAATGGATTTGTTGTGGTTTCAGCCCTCCAAGCGCTGATTTGGGTGTAGGATAATGCAATTCAGCAACCCACACGCTGAGCTGTCACCACTTCTCGGGTGATGTAAACCCAAATGTTTGCATTTGGTGGTTCCTTTCAGGCCGAGTTCCTTTTTCTGGATGGGTTTGGGATTTGCCATATTTTTTGTAATATCTGGTATTCCTCTGGGCGTTGGGTTGTTTTGTTTTGGGTTTTTTAAATTGTACTTTTTAAAAGCTCTGAATTATGGCTATGAGGAGATGAATTAAACACAGGCTTGGAGTCTGGCCCTTACCTCACCGATCTTTTGCTTTAAAGGTGTCAATTTAATGTTTCTTCTTCATGTCAGTGAAGTGACGTGTGACGCTTTCAGTCCCCTTGCAGGGCCTAAAGGGGCTCCAAAAGAGCTGGAGAGGGACCTGGGACAAAGGATGGAGGGACAGGACACAGGGAATGGCTTCCCAGACGGCAGGGATGGACGGGATATTGGGATGGACGGGATATTGGGATGGACTGGATATTGGGATGGACGGGATATTGGGAAGGAGGGTGTGAGGCCCTGGCACAGATTCCCAGAGCAGCTGTGGCTGTCCCTGGATCCCTGGCAGTGCCCAAGGCCAGGCTGGACAGGGTTTGGAGCAGCCTGGGACAGTGGGAGGTGTCCCTGCTCATTGCTGGGACGCATGAGCTTGAAAAGGTCGCCTACAACCTCAGACGGTTGCACGATTCCATGATTGTCACTCCTTTTCCTGGAAACCCCTGCAAAATTCAGGAGAACGTTTTTTTTTCTGCTCTTGGAAGCAAAGCTTTCCTGGGCTGAACTCGTTCCTTCAAAGCAGATCTATGTGACAGCATTAAAGCAGCTGCAGCTGGGCAAAAGTGATGGAGAAGTGACCCAGGCCACACGGAGCTGTCAGGATGTTTTTAAGGTCTTAAATCAACCGACAACTGCCGCTAAATAATTCTATTTTGCAGCAAGGTTGAAGCTGAGCAGTTCTTTGCCCTCTCTGTCTGGGTGTGATTCATGACTTAATCCACTGCCCGTGCTCCCAAATTGTTCTCCTGATCAATTACCACTTGTTCTCCAGCCTGTGTTTCAGGGAAGCTGCCCACAGGGGCGTCCCCAGGGAATGTGCAGTCGCCTCCGAGGCTGCCGGCGGTGATGGATGGGCTCACCTCGAGTCAGGCGCTGCCTGGAAGAGCTCCTGTCACTCCCTTCAGGACGATGCTGGGCAGGCACGCCAAACCTGCTGGATGGGGCAGTCTGGCACTGCAGGGAGTGGGGGAAGCTGGAGGGAATTTCTGCCTGCTTTTCTGAGCTCTTTTTTCAGCTCTTTTTTCGGCTCTTTTTTCGTCTCATTCCTCCGCTGTGCATAAGATGCTCTCAGATCTCTCTTATTCTCAAGTCTCACACCCCTTCTAGTTATTGAGGGCTTGCAAAGCACGACAGGGCGGCTTTGGAAGGGAAGACTTGTCTTCCTCTCCTCCTTTCTGGCCCACCTCCAAATGGGAATAGTCATTTTACCCCTAAGACGCTGCTCGTACCTGGGCTTTGTAAATGGATCCCAGCACCAACCTGGATATTGCGCCCCGGGGAGAATCTGGGAAGCATCTGCTGGTGCTGGCACATTAAGTGGTTATGAGCACTAAAACAGCTTTATGAGAAGCCAGCACTCGGCTTCTTATTAGTCCAGTGCCTCTGTGGCTTGAAAACAAATTAAATTTGAGATTTTCAACACTTGCAACCAACGTTTAAAGCTATTAGAGAGGTAAAGAGCTGAAATGGCTCTAAAGCCTCCATTACGGTTTTACCACTGATTGAAGGGCTGCTCAGAGGTGGTAATAATGATTTTTAAAGCTACTTCTGGGCTTGCCTTCTTTAGAAGCCTGCAGTGAAGCTGGGGGGGTGAACGTGGTCCAGGAGAGAGTTCTCCCAGCCCTGGTGCTGAAATGCTCCGTGGGTGAGGGGACAGTGCCTTCGAAGCCTCCACGGTGTCTGAGGTCAGAAAAAGCAACAGGAGGAAAAGAAACTCTCCAGTTTCTCCACTTCTGCATTGCTTCCATCAGCAGGGGCTTGTTCAACAGCTAATCTTGCCCTGAGTGAACTTTTCTCTTCCTTTTTTCCCCGCATTTCTTGGCAGTAAAATGATTCATGTCACGGTGTGTTTTTTATTCAATTGGCGCACACCTCTTTCCCTTCCTTTTTAACCTGTTCTGGTTTTCTTCCTCTTTCTGTGATCTCCTTTTTTCTATTTGCTTGAAAGGAGAGAAGTAGCCAAAATCTCTTTCCTAAGAGCTGCAGTAACACCCCTTAAACTCAGATATTTCATTTACACCAGAGCTGGCTGAGGACAAGGTGTTCTCATCCTCTTGTTCCTGATGATGCTGATTTAAAGACAACACCAGACTAAGAAAGCAATTTTATTTTGCCCTGCTTTGAGATCTATCAAGTAAAGATCTGGGTGACTTGCATGGTTCTTCTCAGAAACAGGCAGAGTGTGTTCCTTCTGCTATTTGTGTTTTTCTATTTTTATTTTTTTTTCCTATTGTACTTTTTCAGGACTGACTTGCTGAGAGGCTGCTGGGTGTTAAAATTGGGTGGGGACTCCTGGTGGAGAACAGAAAATTAAATTTTCAGATATCATTGCTTCCTCTGGGCAGGGTTTGTCCTCCTTGGAGCAAGTTAAAGCTCGAGGATGCCTTCAGAATCAGGAGATGCATTAAATGCCACCCATTACCTCTGGAAAGTCATTTCCTAGGTGGAAAACTGATATTTTTTGAATCATGGTGCCTTTTTAATGGAGGTCTTGATCTTGGCAGGCTCCACCTTCTGCAAACACCTCAAAAGATTACCGGGAAGGGTTTAGTAAGGGGAGATAAAACAAATATGTGGACATAGTTTGGGGAAAAATCATTCCATTCATGCACTGCCCAACTTTTGGACTCTTGCCTTGCTTGCAGGCTTGGGATGAAATGCTTTTTGCACTGGTAGAAAAGAGGCTTTGAGGTTAATAATTCACGTATGGACATCTTGAGCTTTGTTTAAACACTTTTGTCTGTCATCACAGCGCTGGCTTGAAGCAGGATT
This sequence comes from Bombycilla garrulus, assembly GCA_013400315.1. Taxonomy (NCBI): domain Eukaryota; kingdom Metazoa; phylum Chordata; class Aves; order Passeriformes; family Bombycillidae; genus Bombycilla; species Bombycilla garrulus. The sequence continues at coordinate 43,287 of VXBU01007392.1, read as the reverse complement.
AGGGCTTGTTTTCCTTGGCTTCCCGGGATTTTGCTTAAGGAAGGCTTCAGCTCTATTATTAAGCCATGTTTACTGTGTAGGGACACTGACACTGGTGAGGAGAGCTTGTGAAATAAATCACGTGCTCCTTGTGCGTTTGGCTGCTGCTTTTTATTTGTTGGAACTTTCTACAGTGGATTTGCTTTCATATAATTTGGTGGGAGGAGGGCGATTTAAATACCAATTTAATTATTTCCAGTGGTAGGAAAGGAGTCCTCTGTTGTTGTGTGCTGTCACTGCTGCCTGCAAAATTGGAGCTATTTATCCTCCTCGGGGTCCTGTTGCAGTCAAATTCCAGATGTCAGAGTTTGCTGGGGTTTAAAAATGATTTTAATTTTCTCACAGGTCTGGAGAGGGTGTCAGGATTGATTTGCTGTCTGTGAACAGAGGCTTTGGTTTTGTGGCCTCTGAGCACGAAAGACAAACTCAGGGTCACTGTTTATCTCTTCAGAGGCTTTGTGAATATTGAAAACCAACTTCTCCAGGTCAGTCTCCTCTTGGAAATGCTGCTTTTCCTGTAGGGACAATGAGAAGGCTGGTGGGGAAAATGGGATGGGTTGGGTTATCCTGATGCAATTGCTTTTGTCTGTAACAAGTGCAGGACCCTGCAGTGGTGTCAACCTGAGCAGGAAATATTTCTAATTGTTTCCAGGGCTCACAAAGAGTGTTGTGCTTTTTACAGGTAGAGAGATAGCTGTGAGCCCCTGAAAAATCCCAGACTTTCCCCATTTCTGAACTGCAGGATAGGGGCAAAAATAAAATAGGGATGCTTTATAGGGCTGATTGTAATGATTCCTCTGGAAAAACTTTCTGGTGGTGACTCTTAGTGCTGCTGGGCCTGGGGGTGCTGGTCTCGGTGTTCTCAGCCAGCAGAGAAAGAAAATTTGGTTTAAAAAGATGCTGTTGGAGGCAAGATTCACAAGCTGCAGGGTTCTTGTTGTAAAATTAAAGTACAGCCTCGATGTAATGAAGAATAAAAGAAGGGAGGTTCAGTGTGTCACTAGTTATGGCATTATGGTAATTCTGCTTCCAAAGCAGATCTTTAATTTGTGCCCTGCTCGAGTTGTTGACTCTAATTTACAATCCAATAAACTTACAGATTGTTGCTCAGGGCAGGCCAGGGATATTACATCAGGCCAGACCTAATCATTTAGGAGCAGTTTGTTAAGCTCAAAAGCATCTAAGGTGCAGTTGCTTTTATGGGCTGGCTTATCCCGTGTGGCACCACCTGGTTTGTTCCAGGATTTTGTTTTGTTTATTTTTGTCAGTTTGATTGTTCTTAGAAGCTTTTTTTTTGTGTGTGTGTGCCACAGGCCATCGTTTTGGCAAGGTGTTTTTGATAAGGTTTATTTGCCTTTTTTTAAATACCTGCCAGCAGAAAAGAGAGTTCAGCCTTTTCTGAGCTACTGTTTGATTCTGTCAGATTTATTTTATATTACCGCACAACCTCAGGCAGCTGCCGCGTCTGTCTGGTGGTTTCCCACACGCATCAGCTCCGTGAACTGGGAGCACTGCATGTTAATAACTCAGTTTTGCACTCAGCATGGAGCACAGAGAGAAGAAAAAGACTTGGCCACAGAAATATATCTCCCGGTTCCTCTGAAGTCCAGATTTTCCTGCTGGAGACCTTCTGATGCAGGGGGTGTGTGAGAAGGAAGCATCAGGCATTTTCCACCTTTTTCCTCTCTTGACTCCTGCAAGCTCAGCTGTAAATCAGGTTGGCTTGTAGCCACAGCCTGCTTCCAGGCTGCTGCCAGGAGGTTGATTGACACTGCTTTTATTATTTTTTTAGGGTTTTTTTCACTCTGGCATAGTGCAGTGGTTTAGGCAGGGTGTTTTGGAGGGGTGGGCCTAGGCTGGAGAAAATCAGCTCTGATGTTTCTTTGGTGATCGAGCAATTGGTAGGAAATCTTTGCTCGTCGAAGATTTGTGTGGTGGAATAAAAAACAAAAAATATAATGTCAGGGCTCTCTGTTTTGGTCCTCTCCACCTTTTGTGTTGCTCCCAAGCTGCTGGCCACAGCTGGGAGATGCTTTAGGAAATACCCCCTGTGATGAGGCAGGTAGGGGAAAAACCAGCCCTGTTTGGGTATTAAACACAGCAAGAAAATGTAGAAGATCACATCCCTCGGCGAGGATGCTCCTGCTTGGCTTTAGAGCTGTTGCTTTTCCTTTTTTTTCCTTTTTTTCCTGGCTCTTCTGAGAGCTGCAGCCTGTTTGGTGCTGGAGTAAATCCAAGGCGAGGTTCCTCAGGAGCCTGTGGGCTGAAGCAGCAGATGCACCTCCTACCTCTGAGCTTCCTGGCCTGCCTGTGGAGAGGAAGGAACAGAGAGTCCTTATGGGTCTCTGAAGTACTCCTGATATTCTCTCAGCAGATCTGGAGCAATAATTAGCAGGCTGCTGAAGAGGCTATAAAAAAATCGGAAATACGGCTTAGCACGTGCTATGTTTAGAAATTCCATCAGTCCTGCCGAAATGGGAGCCGTGGAGAGTTCAGATCTTTCCTGTGGCAAAAGGGTTGGGTTTTTTGGGGTGGGTGTCCTGCAGGCAGGCAGTTGACACCCTCAAGTGGGTTTGTAAATCGGTTTTTACTCTTCCTGTGCTCTTGTGTGGGCAATGCTGGCTGTATTTTCATCGTGAAAAATAAACAGGTGTCTTATACCAAATGTGCCTTGATATAATTAGTCATAATTAAGAACCAGGACTGCTTTAGCTGTTGATTGAAAAATTAAGCTTTTTTTCTCACCAGCAGTTCTGATGCTCTGGGGTGCACGGAAAAAACCCAGGCCAGTCAAAGACAGAACAAATTTAATGCCATTCCTCCCCAAAATTCCCATTCTTAGTGGTACAAACCTCTGCTCAGGGATTGTGATGACAGAGCTCACAGAGGTGGCAGATGACTTTGCAGTGACTCTGCAGATGACTTTCCTGCCGTGGGATTTGCTGCACAAGCAGTTTTGCTCTTGCAGGAAGAAGGAGAGAAATGGGCTGGAAAGCTTTCTTGAGGGGGGGGGTAAAAATTAAATTACTGTAAATTTTTTTTTTCTTTACTATGCATTTATGTTGCATTCCTTTAGATCCGAGCTGTTTGTTGTGATCTGAACAGAGTAGGAGGAGAAAAAATTTGTTCTGGGTGTGGTCAGCAGCCTTTAGAGCATTTTGATGTCTTTGAACTTCCAGGAAATGCCCTCTCCAGGTGAAAGGCTGGCTGTGCTGCTGCTTTGACAAACTCTGGGGTGCAGGAGCAGCAGTTTGGCAGGTTTGATATTTCTGTACCACCTTCCATTGGAGGCGCTTTAATCAGTGCCCGGCTCTTGAGGAGAGGGATAATTATTCCCATTTCCACAGAGCTGAGAATATGAGCCAGATTAAAAAGCCTTTTCTGGAACTGCAAATTATTTTTCTGGTGAGGGAGTGAACCGAGTTCTCTCTCCGAAGAGCAGCCGTCCGGGGTGCTGCTCTGCTTCCCAGGGCGCTCACTGGGCGTCCTGGCAGAGATTCCTGGGCTGATCCTCCAGACTGGGCAGCAGGGGAGGGGGATTCTGCCCCTCTGCCCCTCAAAGGGGCTCCAGGAGAGCTGGAGAGGGACTGGGGACAAGGATGGAGGGACAGGACACAGGGAATGGCTTCCCACAGGGCAGGGATGGATGGGATATTGGGAAGGGATTTTCCCCTGTGAGGGTGTGAGGCCCTGGCACAGATTCCCAGAGCAGCTGTGGCTGCCCCTGGATCCCTGGCAGTGTCCAAAGCCAGGCTGGACAGGGCTGGGAGCTGCCTGGGACAGTGGGAGGTGTCCCTGCCCGTGGACTGTTCCAGCTCAAACCGTCCTGTGGTTCTGTGAAATGCCAAATGTGCTGTGGTTCCAGAAAGGTGACTCAGGAATGTTCCTCCCTTGGGCGCTCCTCATCTCCCAGGCCACGTCTCTTGCTCAAAGCCGGTCTTTGTGCTTTTGCTGCAGACACTCCAGCTTTAAATGAAGAGAAATAAACCAGATTTAATTGAGCACGGCCCCTCTTTTGGGCTTGGCACCGTTCAGGGAGAAGCAGCAGGGAGGGGATGAAGCAGTTGCAGGGCCTTTTCCAGCACAGGCACTTTCCAGGTTTTCAGCAGAGCACTGAGGCCCTTGCTCCTGCTTAAAACAGGATGGTAGCAACTTGTTTCTCTTGTCTGCAAGTTGGCTGCTTGCCTTTCAGCCACGGTGCTGGGTACTGAGAGGAAATGGCTGCAGGGGAACCATTGGCTCCTGTCCAGACATGCACGGCACGGTTGTTGTTACATAATTCAACTTCGCCAGGCCAGAGTTTGTAAACGTCACAGAAAATGCCCACTTGCAGCAGGAGTGATGTGAGGGTGATGTGTCAGAGCTGCTGGGACGTGGCAAGGGGACCTTGTGTAAGTCAGGCCTTTCATTTCTTCGCTGCAGCTTTTATTAGCCTGTAAATTTTGCTCATTTTAGTCCTCGTTTTTGTGCCTCCCAGTGGTTTCTGAACAACACAAGCATTTAGACACCTACTGCTTTAGCATTTTCCTTGCTGCTGTCCTCAGCTGGAGACCAGCTGACCCTTCAGGCACAATTTTTGTTTATTTTGTGCCAAGCATCATGACAAAATACTATTTTGAGAACTTATCTTGCAGACATTTGCTGCCAAGGGTAAGATGCAAGGGAAGAATTGTCCAAGGAATAAACTTAGTGTCTGTTTCTTCTCCCAGTCCAATCATTTGCCCTTGGGTCTATTTGACATCTATGTCAGATTATTTGGAATATTTTATAGAACATTTTACGCCAGAATTCCTGTAAACAGTTCTGAAATGCAGAAATTCTCTTTAAACAGGGATAGATATTCAGGATTTCTCTCATCCACTGTTCTTCCTATAAAACTGTGCTTACTAAACTCATGAACACCCAACAGGAAGAGAGCTGAGGGCACAACTGAGCCTGAGCTGGACAAACAGCAAAAGCCAAGTTTGGGGCCAGGAGAGAAATAGGATCAGTAAAGGCAAATGTGGAGCTGTTTCCCCTGGCACTGAGTGACACATTGAGGTGCAGGGTGGTTGGGTCACAGCTTTGCTGGGGTTTTTACAGACTGCAAAATTGTCCTTTTTCCACCTGGAGCCAGAAGCTGACGGTTGAGGAAACGCCTTCCAAAATCCCCCAGGATGTGCACAGAATGTTCCTCCTGCTCATAATAAATTTTTTTCTGAGATTTCTTGAGTAAATTGTAATACTGAGTCCATTACATTTAACAGCCTTCATTGGCTGTTTTCTTAGGTAGATTATGTAGTCCCTTTTTTTTATTTTTTTATTTTATTTTTTTAGTTGAGCCTGCTTTTATTAAAGCTGCTTTTAATCCTGACCCCCTTGCCCCAGGATGCTGGTGCTTTAATTAAAGTGGACCATCAGCTGAATGCAAGTTGACAGCATCATGTGCCTTTGCAAAGCACTTGTCAGGAGGATGAGTTAGCAGGAATAACACTCTCAGGAGGCTCAGGATGAAATCCTCCTGCTGCTTGATGCTGATGAGAGCTCAGCAGGGATGCTGTGCCCAGCAAGGTGCCCCTCTTGAGGCAAGCCTGGGACCTCAGCAGTTGGTCTCTGCAAGAACCATGAGCTGTATTTTTTTTTTTCCCTTCCCTAAATGTGGCTCATCAGTGAAGCCTGAAAAATCTGGGCCTGGGAAAAATAGTATGAAAGCGTTTGGTAGAAAAGGAGGTTTGTAGTGCCATGTTAGCATCGGCAATAGGCTTGGAATGCTTGGGTCATCCTGTGAGTTTGTGCAGAAGCACTGCTTATGTTGGCTGGGTGAAATCCAGTAGGTTAAAATCCTGTTCTCAGGAGCTGTGGAAGTGGAGTAAATCGTGCTGTGGGGGATAGACTGGGCATCCCCTCTCGCTCTCGTCTGTCTCCTCATGAATCACAGGCTCCCTCAGGGATTTTTGTTCACCTCTGCCTTGAATGAAAGAGGGAGGACGTAATTGCCGGAGGCAGAGCTGGTCCAGGACGCGATTATTGCTGCTGAAAGTCCCCGGGGGCCTCTAATAGCCAGCAAGAGCCTAGGCTCCAGCTGTGCTCCGTGTCTGGAGCAGCGCAGGAATTCCCATCTCGCTGCTGTCGAGGGTTGCCAGTGCTTTTTTGTGAAGGATACCGGGCGTGCGGTGTGAAACGCTGCCTTTGTTGGGTGATGGGTACCTACAGAGCCCTGTGGGGAGGGAGGGGCAGGCAGGAGTGGGTCATCCCTCACTTTGGATCCCTTAATCCCTCTCCTTGCTCTTTAGGCAAGGAAAACTGCCCGGAGCCTGGGGGGAATAATCCCTACCCTTTCTGGTTGTGTTTTTGGAGGCCGGAGGTGTTTTACAAAGCTTAACAATTACATTTTTTAGAGGTTTGGCTCTCTTTTAGTTGCGTCTGTTGAGCTGCAGTTCAGCTCCGGCGGCCCCAGCAGGGAACACGTATTTCAGGAATATGTTCAACGCCACTTTCTGCGACCTGCTAAATGGAATTGTAAATGGAGCGTGTCACAGCTCGGAAGTCTCATTCATGGCCTTTGCTAACAAGGTGTGCACAGAACTATTAGCCTGGTCTTTGCAATAATCTAACAAGATGTGCCTGAGATGTGCAGTGACTTACTTTAGGAAACATCTGGTTAAGTGTTGAAGCCTCAACAGGGTTTTTTTTGAGCTGGGTTTTTTTCTCCTTGCTCCTTGCTTCAGACCCATTGTCTGTCAGACCCCATTTCTTGCTTTTTCTCCCCATTTCTATAATAATTGGCAAGAACCTCTTATGCAAGACCAAGGAGTAAAAAACCTTGGCAGCGTTTCTGAAGTGACCAGGCTGGCTCACATTGTTTGTGCTCCCAAATTTATCCCTGCAGTCAATCCATCTCCTGCCTGGAGAGGGCTGTAGGAGCTGGGGAAAGCCCCATTCCTTATTTGAAGTACTGAGCTTGAAATCTGAAGTCCTAAGCCAAGACAGGGGCAAGGCAGAGGCTTGAGGAGGAAGAAGCAAAAGGCAGAGGAGGAGTTCACACAGAGTTTTGTGTGGTTGGTTGTGGTTGTTGGGGGGAGAGAAAACAAAACCTTTGGGCAGGTTACAAAGGCCTGCAGGGATGGTCCTTGGCAAGAGGCAGCGGGCACAAACTGCATCAGGGGAAACTCCAGCTGGACAGAGGGGAAGTTTCTCCCCATGAGGGTGGAGGTGGAACCCTGGAGCAGAAGCCAGAGGAGGGTGGGAATTCAGAACGAGCAGCTGCTTTAAGGACTCTGCATTCCCATATTGAAGTTAATAATGAAAGTTTGTAACTTTTCCTTAGGAACTGAAGTGTTCCCACTGATGATGCGCTCCACCTGACGCTTGTTCGTGGTGGTGCTCAGTTTCTGGTTCTGTTGGGAGATGGAGTCATCTTTCATGCTCAGAGATGATTTAATAGCTTGCTTGAAGAGAATGCTTTGTTTATTTGGACGAGGTCTGATTGGATAATCCCAAAATGAGGAATCGTGCCGTCAGCTTTTCCTTCATATTTGCTGGATAAATGTTAGCTCTCCTCCCGTCCTCTCCGAGCTAATACTGATAAATGCCTGCAGCAAATTGATTCTTGAAAATGCCAGAAAACAACCGAGCGCAGGCTCTTTAATAAACTGTTTGTTGGGTCCAGGAGTGAATTAAAATGGTCTGAAAACACACTTGAGTGATGATGGTGGTGCTCCAGCCCGACTCCAGCTCTTGGATTTGCTCCTGAGGTAGAGAGCAGTTGTTCAGGACTGCGTGGCCCTGATCCCTCAAAAATTCCATTCGCTTGCTAAAGGCAAGTGCCTGAGCTGCTGGGTGTTTAGGGACACAAGCGGGAGGAAGATTCCCACACGGGATTTTGTTTGTGTGGTCAGATCCACGTGCTGCTGTTCTCCATCTGCTTGTGCATGCCCTGCCCAATGTGCTGCCAGATTTTTGGGAGGGCTCGGGCTCCTTCCAGTTTCCTCTCAGCAGAAATTCCATCCTCAAGCCAAGATGCCCTTCAGCAAGAAAATGCTTTAAAATATTAAATTTTCTCTGAAAGGCTTCTGTTTTTCAAAACTGGAGTTTTTCTGATTAAAAAAAAAAGAAAGATAGAAGGAGGGAGAGGAGGGGTAAGACATTGTTGAAAAGCTTCTTCCTGTTCTAGTTAGATTTTTATTTGGTTATTTAATTATTTTAATGAATGAACAGGAGGTTCACTGTGCTCAGGAGACAGAGAATGGGTAGGGTCCTCCACAGGGAATGAAAGCCATGAATTCCCAGAGGCACTTTGGCTTGAATAAGAGCCTTCTTCGTGATGGATGAATGGCAGCTCCAGAAACAAGAGGGTCAGCTTCCTCCTCCCCCTCTTTCCCCTTTTCCCCCTATTTTTCTTTTTTTCCCCAGTTTTTTCCCCTCTTTTTTCTTTTTTTAATTTCTCCCCCCTTCTTTTCCCTTTTCCCTCTTTTACCTCTTTATCCTTTTTTTTTTTTTTAAATAAAAATTGTGCTCCAGGCGCTGCACTCATCTGACTGAAATTCCTACACAACTTTAGGTTGTTTCCTCTGCCCAGTCTCAGTGGTGGCTCCTTGTAGAGTTCACAGAACCACGGAATGGTTTGGATTGGAAGGGACTTTAGGGATCATCTTGTTCCAACCCTGGCCATGGGCAGGGACACCTTCCAGCAGACCAGGCTGCTCCAAGCTGCTGCTGCTCTCTGGTTCTCAGTCTTTTAAAGAAAATATCTGTTCATGAGGAAGATCCATCTGCTCTGAGGTGGGTCTCCTCAACTCCCAGCACCCCCAACCTCCTCCCTGTATTTAAGGTGGAATCTTTAGGTGGGCTCTGCTGTGGTTTCAGCTGCTGTGGGAGCAGCTGGATGTGAATTCACTCCTGAGAATCCAGGAGGGAGAATAAAATCCATCTGTTCCCATCTGAGCCGTACTGGGATGAACTGCAGCTCGCTCCAGCAGTGCCATTTGAGTTCCTTCCCAGGAAAGCTGCGCACGTTGGAAGGGACCCAGCTTCACCCACGTTGATGGAATGTTTGCCGTGAGCTCATCCCTGGGGGAATGGAGCCCTGATCCATCCAGCCCTGGCATTTCCTCAGATCCGTTCGCGGTTCAAAGCAGGCTTCTCTCTTTCCAGCTCCTTCTGAAGCTCTGTGTGGGTTCTGGATGCTGGAGGCGTGGATTTGCTTAGGAAGGGCTTCTGCTGTTTCCTCCCGAGGCCGGGAGACGTAGGTGGATCTCAGGAATGCTAATCCTGCTTGGGATGAACTGAGAAGGACTCCAGCAAGCAGCACAGTGCAGGATGGCGTTTCAGGACTGGTGTCAACTGGGGTGACTCCAGCGGCTTTGGTGAGCAAAATCCTTCTGCTCTGTTGGCTCCACGGGCTCTCAGGGAAGCAGCTGGCTCCGGCCTCGGATTTTCTTGGCTTTCACGGAGCAGAGCTGGAGCCAAGAGCGTTGTACCACCCCTGCTTCCCAGCTGGGTCCAGAGGACGTGTGAGGGGACAGCTGAGCTCAGGGTGCAGCATTCCAGCAGCACTGGGGACCGTAGGTGGCAGTAAATAAAGAATTTAGTGTGGTCTCACGTGTTGAACCCTCTGTTTTGCCTGCAGGCCTCAGGCAGGGTTTGGGACAGACTTCTGCTAGAGCCAGCTTCATTATGTACTTTAAATTAGTGTTAATTTTAAATAAATTCAATTTATTTATATGTCCTATCACTATATAGATATTATATTACTCTTCATATGCAATGTGAAGAATATTAATTATATGGTTGAGTTTGATGATCTTAGAGTTCTTTTCCAGCCTTGCTAATTCTGTGATTAATAATCGTATTAAAATATTTAAACCTCAGGAAGAGGGGCACATGGAAATGCAGTGATAACCACTTCAGGTCAGTGCAGTCTCACCCTGGGCAGTCTTGGTTTTTAAGATCTTGAGTGTTTGATTATCTGTTCTAAGTTCAAATTGCATTCTGAATCCTGATACTCTCTGATCGCTCTCAGATCAGAGTGCTGATCTGCTCTTTGGGAGGAAAACGGGCAATTTAGTGATTTAAAGGCTTGACAAGGAATCATCCAGTAGATATCAAATGGACGAGAGCATGGCTTCTCTGGAATTCTCTGGAACTCTGTTGTGTTCAGCAGGGAGTTCATCAGGGAATGGGTCTGGCAGACAAATCACAGATTTGTAGAATAGGTTTGGGTTGGAAGGGGCTTTCAAGATCACCCAGTGCCACCCCTGCCATGGGCAGGAACACTTTCCATTATCCCAGGTTGCTCCCAGCCCGTCCAGCCTGGCCTTGGGCACTTCCAGGGATCCAGGGACAGCCACAGCTGCTCTGGGCACCTGTGCCAGGGCCTCACACCCTCACAGGGAACAATTCCTTCCCAATATCCCATCTGGTCCTGCCCTGTGGGAAGCCATTCCCTGTGTCCTGTCCCTCCATCCTTGTCCCCAGTCCCTCTCCAGCTCTCTGGAGCCCCTTTAAGGGCTCTGAGTTCTCCCTGGAGCTTCTCCTCTCCAGGTGAGCACCCCCAGCTCTGCCAGCCTGGCTCCAGAGCAGAGGGGCTGCAGCCCTCTGCTCAGCCTGGTGCCTCCTCTGGACTCTCTCCAGCAGCTCCACGTCCTCTTGAATTTGGGATCCAGGGCAGCTCTGCAGGTGGGGTCTCTCCTGAGCTCAGGGCGAGAGGCTGAACCTGCGTTGGGCCTGCAGGTTGGTTTTGGCAGAAGATCAATTTCTAGGGAACCTCCTCTAAAAAAACTTTTTTTAGAAGGCCTGGATTTCCTGGTCAAAGGATTTCTTTTGTTCACAAATGGTGCCATGCTGGGAGGTGTCTCCTGGCATATGTGTGATCATCTGGAATGAAATAGGTGAGAAATTCCTGTTTCTAATGTAGGAGGTTTGAGTGAATTGAGAACGGCCTTGTAGGAGGGGTTGGTGGGAGTGTGTGTATAGTTAAACCTCATAACATTTCCTATAGGTCCTACATTAAATGAAATAAACTTCCTGAGCCTCTCTGCTTTCCTGTGCCACTGCAGTAAATAATGCTTTGTCTGGCTTTTGGGGACTTGCAGCTTTTGGAGACTTCAGTTAACCAAAACTAATCCTTAAATTGGAAAAATCTATCCCCTGTGATACGAATTTCAGTGCTGTTTTAAACAAGATTTAATCTTCAAGCACAAGAATGGGTAAAATCCATGAGCCAGCGTCACAGATGAATCAAACGTTGGCTTTTCTGTGGCAAATTCCTTTAATACGTGGTTTGGGTTTTTTCCCCAAAACCCCTTAACCCAGAGTGTGTTTTGCTCCCACCTGACATGGGCTGGGGATGGGGCATGTGCAAAAGTGGTGGAGAATGTCTGTAAAACACTGATTTATTTATTGTTTATTAGGGATTCTGTGATTTTAACAACATTTTTAAAAACTGGCAAACCACAACTTGGTAAAATGTCTCTGTTTTCCATTATTTCCTTTTGGGGCCCTTCTGGTTGTGTCTGTTGATCACTGAGTCAGAGAGTGGTTGGAAGGGACCTTAAAGATCAAATATTCAGTGTTTTTCTGAAAGCCCTGAGAACTGTGCCTGAACTCACTGAAGGATGCCTTGAGACAGAAGAATTTGCCTGGGTTTTCAGCGTGGTGTGGCAAGGGCACCCTCAAGGACAGACCCAAAATAGATTTTGGAGAGCTTGCCACAAGCTCTGCTGCTTGCATGTAAATAAGGGGAGGAAATTATTTTTATATGTATCTGGGGGGAAAAGCTCAAAGGTTTTAAAATGGTTTCCTTGGCTTGTTTATTAAATCACTGTCAAAATGAAGTAATTCCAACCCTTTTTATGCTTTCTTTTGGCTTTTTTTTTTTTTTCCCTATGATGGAGGATACAAGGAAAAGCTGTATCACAGGATTGGTATCCTGGGTGATGCATAATAAAAAATAGTCAACACACAGTTAAGTAGATAACTCCAGCCCTTAGTGTGGAAAAGGAGGTAAAAACTAGTATTTTTTCATGTTTCTGATTTCACTATATTGGTTACATTGTTTTGCATAATTAAAAAGCCAGGGGAGTTCACCAGAGAAAAAAGCATTTTCCAAAAAGATCAACGTGTGCTCAGGGTCTGGAAGGGAATTAGAGGGGTAGAGTTACTCACAGTCATTTCCAGTCTTCCTCTTTCCTTGCTCGCTGTGGGAAGAGAGGATTTGTTGGAATATTTTCCAAGCAGAATTTATTTCGGTATTTTCCTTGTTGGAATGAAAGCACGTGCGAACTGTTTAAGGCCAAGGAGTAAAACCAACCAGGAGCCCGTGGAAATGGTGCTGGTGAGAGACAGTTTGAAGACACAGATTGGTGTCCTTGTGGTTTGGGATTTTGCTCATGGCACTGAACAGATTTATGTGGGGGATTTCTTTTGTGTGTTGTTGAGTAGAATTTGGAATGTTCACGAAAGCTGAATGTCGTTGCTGGTGTGGTCTGTTTGCAAAACACTTAAAATATGTGGGGGTGGTGGTGGTGGGAGGAATAAATGTTGGGGATGGGTGGTTTGGCTCTGCAGCATCTGAGCACCTCAGGGGAAGGAATCAGGAGTAGGAACATCCCAAATCCACTGTGTAATCCATGTGATAACTGCTCAGTCAATTAGGCTAAGCTCAAGGGAGGGGGTGATGCATGAGAATGGAAACTTTAATTAAACAATTGCCTCGAAAAAAACCCACATGAGCAGCCACCAAAAAAAAAAAAAACCCTCACCAAACAAAACCCCAGCTCTATATCTGGAAATGTCCCCTCTTTCCTGACAGCTGGAGAAATGCTCTCCATAAGATGAATCTCCATAAATGACCCCTCTGCCCAGACCTGGGGAGAAGGGTTGCATCTCCCAGGGAGCAAAGGTGTGAAATCTGCCTTCGGAAATGCCTCTCTACTCTATTTACTCTCAACAGCTGGGATCAAATGGGATCCTATTGACACTGAGCTCTCTTTCCACCCACAGTGGGAGCGCCTCTGGTTCCTCATCCTCACCTCATCCTTCTTCCTCACCCTGGTCTGGTTCTACTTCTGGTGGGAAGTTCACAATGACTACAATGAAATCAACTGGTGAGTAGAGCTTTCCTTAGGAAGTCTGGTTGCACCTGCTTGGCGCAGCTCTGGATTCATCTGGATCCTTTGGGTGGAGCTGTAATGATGATGAAGGGAAGATGGGGTGGGAAGTGGGACTCCAGGAGAGCTGCTTCTGCCTGCTCTGTGTGTCAGTGTAACGTGGCCTCCCATCTCCGCTTCGTGGCTGGGGTTTTGTTTGTTTATCTTCATGGCTGGCTGGATTTGAAAGTGCCTGAGAAATTTGGCTGCGACTATTCCACAAAATATCCATGGCAGAAATTCAGCCTGAAGCACATGGGTGTGGAAAATAATATACGAAGTTGGAAGGAGCTGAAAAGGAGATTTGCAGTGGGATGTGCTGGAATTTAGGGTGTTGCCAGCTGCCTCCAGTGATGGAAATTATTCTCCCTTTTATTATCGGCAGCATCTTAAAACATTTTGACAGAACCTTGGGCTGTATTCTAACCAAACTTCTTTGACATCGTCTTCTTGTCGAATGTGAGATGTAAAGTGTATTTTAAAACACATTGGGGATCTGATCCCTTAAATAAATCATCTGCTTTAGATGCTGGAGCTGTGTGAGGGGAGAGTGTTTACCAACACGGTGATGTGGGTTGGCTCCTCCCAGGAGGAAATGGGCTTTTTCTCTTTGCTCACACCCACACTGTGAGAAGTGTAACCATCACCGTGCTTCTGGATTATTTGTAACAGCAGCATGATAAAAAATGCCTTTTTAAAAATGGTATTTTGGAACCCCCCCCCCCTTCTTCAGTTTCAGTAACGGATGTGATTGCTCCAAGCCTGCCCCAGAGTAAAACCAACTCTGAGCTCGGAGTTGTGAAAAGGCTAAAAACAATCCTTCAGAAATGAAGGAAAGCCTTGGGAATGCTGTGAATGGGCACTGCAGCTGCAGCACTGCCAAGTTTTGGATCCCCAAATATTCTTGCAGGAATAGGAGGAGATGTGCAGGTCTGCTCTGGATGCAAGGGGCGTTTGGGATTTAACAGGTCCAGGTGTCACCTGCAGCCCAGGGTGCTGGAATCCCAATTCGATTCCTTGCTCCACACACTGGCACCAGAGGTCAAGCAGGATTTCTGGAAAACAGCTGTGGAAAGGCTGGATAGGAGGAGGAGAACACAGGGTGAGGTTTTAATTACAGCCATGCCAGTTCCAGGCAAGAGGGAGAAATAATTTCCATTTGGTCCGTGCAGGCTGAGCCCGGCCCTCTTCCTTTCCAGCACAGCGCAAGGGCTCCGTGAAAACTGTAATTCCCTTCCAGACCCTGAGCACACCTTGATCTGTTTGGAAAATGCTCTTCTGAGGTGTCTGTCCAAGCAGCCCCTCGAAAGAGGCCCACTGCCAGGTCAGCATGAAGCCTGGATGAAGCTTTTCCCCCCTCTCTGGGACTTGTTCCAGCTCTGCACCACCCTCTAGGAGATTTTTCAACCCAAACCTCTGAGGGCCTTTCCCCTCTGCCACCTTTGAGGAGGTTTTCCATCTTTTTACCTGTGTGTCAGGCAGCTTGGGCAGCACTTAGGTCATTTCAACTTGTGAAGGACCAAAGGGACTATTCTGGGCTTGAAGTGTGCTTTAGAAGGACCAGGCAAAATTGGGGCCCAGCGTGTTCTGCTTCAGGCTTTTAACTTTTTTTCCTCGAGGCTGAATATTTGCACATCAAGAAAAAGCCTGGTGCTCTCTGAGGGGCGCTGAAGGGACATCAGAGCAAAAACTTAAATGGGCTGAGAGCTGAGGAAGCTCTGGGTGGTGGCATCAGCAAAAGCTTCAGAGGGAAGTCTTTCCTTTCTTCCCTCTTTTTTCTTAACAGCACGTCTGAATCCCTGCAGATCCCTGGTTTTGTGCTCTTTGACTCCCTGAGCAGAACCTGGACATGGGTCATGCCTGTTGAACCCAAGGATTTGCTTTCCAGATCCCACAGGGGAGCTTTATTCCTGGACAGAATTAGAATCAGAGACTATCCTGAGTTATGTCATGGGGTCCAACTCCTGGCTCTGCACAGGACAGCCCCAAAGATCACCCCAGAGTTTGTCCAAACAGACCAGAGGTTCTTGCTGATGAATGAGGCTGGATTTCAGTGCCAGAGAGGAGATGGAGTCTTCGACCTGCATTTATATAATGCAGCATTTCTATCTGTTGTAACAAAAAAAAAAAAAAAATTAAAAAAAAAAGCACCAAGAGGCCAAAGGCAAAAAAAAAAAAAAAACCCAGCCAGTTCATTGAATG
>VXBU01007392.1:328-27780 GCA_013400315.1 Bombycilla garrulus | reverse complement strand
ACATTTTTTATTGGTTTAAAAAAAAAAAAAAAAAAAATAAAAAAAAAAAGCCCCAAGGGGCCAAAGGAAAAAAAAAAAAAAAGAACCCAGCCAGTTCATTGAATGAGCTGGTTCCACCCCAGAACCATCCTGTCCTTGTTGTGCCAAAGGGTTTATGTGGAGATAGTGTCAACCCTAACCCAAGCCAATTTAGGGATGTTGTTTTGTTGGGGTTTTTGGTTGTTGTTTTTGTTTGTTCGTTTTCCTAAAAGTTCAGTGGAAAAATGTGAATCCAGATCAGGTTTGAATTCTCAGAAGCTGCAAGAAGGGTTTTGAGATTTCTCTGCCTCTCTCTATCCTGTTAATTTCCATAAGGGATTAAAGCACTGGGTTGTCACTTGTGCTTTTTGCTGCCTATCTCTTTTCTTGAAAGATCTGTTTTCTTAAGTCTTGTCTAACCTAGTGAAACTGTTCTGGTGTTGAATCCCTTCTTAATCTGTCCTTCCCACTTCTCTTCCAGGTTTTTATATAACCGAATGGGATATTGGAGTGACTGGTCCATTCCAATCCTTGTAACAACTGCTGCTGGCTTTACCTACATTACAATGTTACTGGTGAGTAGAATGAAAGTGAAATCCCATTTCTTAGAGCTTTGTGTGTTGGCTTTAAAAAGGCCACGAGCTTCTCACACCATCTACAAGTTGAGGAGTTTTCTCTCAGAACTGATTCCTCTCTCATTCTCTTGCTCTTAACCTTAAGTTACATAAAATCTAAAGTGAGAAACTGATGGTCTTTCACCTCAGAGGATGAAACATAAAAGACAGATGCCCTCAGAGGAGGAATACAGCTCTTGTTTCCCACTGTATGGCCCAGTTCCCACTTCTGGGCACAAGTGGCAGTCGTTTCCCTTCATCCCAGGGTGCTGGGACCTTCAGGGTGGTGTCCATTCAGGTGGCCACACACAGGCACTGCTTCCTGCAGCCCCAGGAGCTGTGGGCCAGGCTCTGAACTCCCTGCACCTTGGAGGGCAGAGCTTTTTCCTCCCCATCCTTGGCTTTGGAGAGGATCTGCTGGCCCATCCTGCCCGCCTTGCTGCTGGCTGCCCTGGCTCGTGCGGTTGTCCCTCACATGGTGACACCTCCCCGCATGCTCAGACCCTTCAGGATGGTGATGTGCCTCTGTCTGACTCGTGCTTTGTCCCTCCCAGATCTTGGCACTGTGTCACATCGCTGTGGGACAGCAGATGAACCTGCACTGGCTGCACAAGGTAAAGCTCAGCTCCAAGGGGAGCAGCGTCTCGGGAATGTGGGAGGCTGGGGAGCAGGCAGGGGGTGGCACTTGCTGTCACCGTGTCTTTGGGAAGGGTGTAAAATGTCTGTGGTGCGGGTGTGGCCTCACAAACAAACTGCTCAGGAGAGGCCAGCAAAGCCTGGGGGCAAAGAATTTGGTGGAAAGCTTTTGGCCCTTGCTGAAGGAGAGGCCTGCTGTGGAGGTGGAGAAACACCAGCGCTTCCATCAGAGCAGCCTGAGTCAATCCCCACTCAGGTGCTCCATGAACCGCTCTGGGGCTCCTTCCTGTGCTGAACCCAGCCCTGGAGAGGGGCTGAGCAGATGTGAAGCTGTTCAGAGTGTGCTTGGAGGGACCAGCTGGAAAAGCCTCGGGAGAAGACGTAGGTGTCAAAGCTGAGAGTGTGCAGCGTGCAGGGTGAGGTTTGCTGGGCCCAAGGAGACTTGTGTGCAAAATTGTTTGGGAAACGCTGCTGAGAAACACGGGAAAAGATATTTGGAGCACAGAAGGGGAGGGGGGAAGGGTGTGCTGGGAGAGAAAATGGGTTGGCAGGATCCCACTGTAGCTGGAAATATGCTAATTGGAAGTGAAGGGACCAGTCCTGAATCTGCCAATCTGCCAGCTTTCCCTGAAGTCCTGTACGTGATGAGATTTTGTAGGATCAGAGTCTGAACACCTCCCAGGACGGGGAGAGCAGAGACTTCCCCACCCTGCCCTTTTCTTTTTTCCTTTCTTTCCCTTAGAGATGATAGAAACTATGCTTCCTTGGTGGAAGAGGATGCAATCAGAGAGGGGGCAGGGACTGTCTGCAAAATAAATTATCAACTCTTGAGTCTGACATATGTTTCTTCATCAGGGAAAATGGTATTTTTCAGACACGCTGGTGGGCTTAGATGAGTAAGTCCAGAAAAGGGATGTGTTGGTGGAGATCAGTTCTACCCTGTGGACCTCCACCCTTCCTTCCCTTCCCTTCTTCCAGAGAAGCCCCCTTTTCATCACAACTCGGATGTGTTGCTCTGTCTCTTCCCTTCCCCACACCTCCCTCAGCTTCCTAAGGAGGTTGAGATACAAGACTGGAATAAGTTCCTATTTTTCTCTGGATTATACTGAATTAACTTCAAATATAGCTTAAAGTGTGTGGGAAAGGCTGGTATGGGCAAGCCACACAACTCCTTCCAATTTCTCCTGTAATTCTGTGCGAAGAGCTGAGAGTTGTAAGCCGAGTCGAAGACGAGTGTGAGGGGAGAAGAAGCAGCAATAAATTAAAGCTGATGGGAGGAGGAAAGGGAGGAGTGGAGATTTGTGTCCTGACACCTCTGTGGCCACACAGGATGGCCACAGCAAGGCGAATTAGGACTCTAGAAAGAGGAATCCTGTTTACATGCACCAAAGTGACTCTGTAAATGTTGGGAATGTGGGATTTTATTTGCTCGTGTGAGGCGTTAAACCTGAAATTGGCTGAGAGGAGCCCTGTGCATCTGACGTGATCCCTTCATTTCTGGGGATCAGTTTTCTGCCAAGTCTCCCCCTGCAGCAGCATCCTTTGGCTCTGGCAGAACAGCAGAGGCTGAATCTGAGACACAGGCCAAGTGTGGGAACTATTTTTAGACAGACAGCCCACGTTTTCGGTCTTTACAGCTGGAGTTATTTCCGTGGCGCTTTTTGATGGTTTGAACTTTTTACCTTCACCGTGGAGGTCACATTTTCGTTTTGAGTGCTTTGCTGAGAACCTCTGAGGGCTTCCACGTGAGAGGGAAGGTCCTGATGGGCTGGGTCTTGGTCTGTTAGCTCCATGCCACCACTGTCCCATCCAGAGTCCCCTCTCAAGCCCCGATATCTGTTAGAACAGGTCACAATGTGACAGCACGTGAGCCCAACCTCCTTCCCCGTGAGCCTTTTTCAGACCTTTTATTACATGCAAGGGTTTTCTCTCTCTCCATTTCCCAACCTATGCAATTTTTATAATAACCACAGTTTCCAGCCTGTAAATACCCTCTGATTTGTTGCAGATTGGCCTGGTGACAACCTTGATTACTACTGTGGTGACCATGTCATCGATAGCACAGCTTTGGGATGACGAGTGGGAGATGGTATTTATTTCATTGCAGGTGAGTTGTTTATTTCATTGCAGGGATGCTTCCCTGGGGCGGAGGAAAGGGGCCAGTGCAGCTGAATTCCATGGGATTTGTGTATTTCTGTAGGATGAAACTCTGTCTTGATGGTTGTCACACCCCAAGCTGAAATCTTGGCAATGAGAAAATTGTTTTAAGGAAGACCTGTGGTTCCCTGCAGGGCTAGAGAAGTGTGAAAGAAAAATACATTGAATTTCTTACAGATTTGCTCTCTGTTCCTTTTTCCCCTCTTCCACAAAAGAAACATCCAAAAATATTTAGCCCATTTTGCTTAAGAGGTGACCACTGACGTGTACTTGGGAGTATGCAAATCTATGCAAATACAGGGGGTGGAAATGGCATTCACACGAGTGACTAACGTTTCTCAGCAGTGCTTTATTTTATTGGGGTATTTTTAACATTTAGGCAGGGAGTTGGAGAGCAGAAACATGACTCAGATAATACATCTCCAACTTTGAGCCTTGGTGCTGCACCCTGGTGATACAGTCTGGTGTGTTCAGAGAATTCCAGAATGGTTTGGACTGGAAGGGACCTTAAATCCCATCCAGTGCCACCCTCTGCCATGGGCAGGGACATCTTCCCCTGTCCCAGGCTGCTCCCAACCCTGTCCAGCCTGGCCTTGGGCACTGCCAGGGATCCAGGGACAGCCACAGCTTCTCTGGGCACCCTGTGCCAGGCCCTCACCACCCTCATCCTGATTTTTTTTTCCTTACATTTAGTCTGAGCCTACACTATTTCAGTTTAAAACCATTCCCTCATGTCCTACCACAACTGGCCCTAATAAAGCCTGTCCACATTTTTCTTTAAGTCCCAAAGGCCGCAGTAAGTTGTCCCTGGAGCCTTCTCCAGGTGAGCACGCCCAGCTCTCCCAGCCTGGCTCCAGAGCAGAGGAACTCCAGCTCTTGGAGCAGCTCCAGGGCCTCCTCTGGACTCACTCCAGCAGCCTTCTTTCCAAGTATCTGTGATACTGAGGGAGAAATTCCCCTAGAAAGGGGTTAGAGCTTTCCTCCTTTCCCTTCAGAGCAGCCTAAATGCCAAGGGCAGGATTTGGAAGGAGCATTGGCCAAAACAGCTGCAGGAGGCTGATGTAGGAACAACGTAGAATCCACCTGGAAATGAAACCTGCAAAATCAGCAAGTTTTCAATGTGCTGGGGTGTTTTTAATCACATTTTCCTCTCCTGTTCTTGTGCCCTGCAGGCCACAGCCCCTTTCTTGCATATAGGAGCCCTGGCAGCTGTCACAGCACTGTCGTGGTTGGTGGCGGGGCAGTTTGCACGGACAGAGAAAGCCAGTGAGTACCTGCTCCTCTTGTTTCTCTTCTTTCCCTTTTCCATTTTTTAAAATTTTTTAATAAGCCGGGAAGCTGTTTCCCTTCTCTCTTTCTGTTTGTTCCTGGATTTTTTTAGGTTTGTTGTTTTTTTGGGGTTTTTTTTTAAGAAAAAACAGCGGTATCTCTTGATCTTAAGATTGTTTCAGACTCATTTGACATCTTACCTGGAAGAGTTTACAGGCTCTTTAGTGCGGACATGCTGGTGTTAGAAACAGAAGAGCCAAAATGTCTGTGAGAACCTATAATCACTTTTAATGGAAAATAGGATTTCAGTCTTTTGGAAATATCAGGAGCAGCTGCAGGCCTTGGTGCAAGCCTATTGTTGACATTTCTTTGTGACATTTCAGCTTTTTTTTCTGAGCAAATTTTTATGAGTTTTTTTGTTCTGGTTAAGACTGTATTTTCAGAGCCTGGTTGGTGTGTTGGTGCTCCTGGGCTGAGCAGGACCTGGGTCAGGATCACATTCTGTGTGTGCCTGGAGGTTTAGGGGCTGGTGACACCTGTAAGGTGCAGGACACAGCATATGAGGTCCCCTAGCAAGGTGTCATTGAGTTCCTTGAGTGCTCCATGAGGGACTGAGGAAAAAAATCCCTGGCAGGGTTCCTAGAGTTACTTTCTGGCTTGTGGGAACATGTTTGAATGAGCCTATTAGATGCTGGAAGCAAAAAGGAGTTGGCAAAATCAATAATAATTTTAAAATTTAAAAAAAACCCAAATATTTTGCTGTAGCACCTGTGGTTTCAAGTGGCTCCAGATATCTTAGGAGTGTTGTTTTTTATAACAATTTATAGGAACACATATCTGTGGGGCACAGGGGGTGATGCAGTTGCTCTGCCAGCATCTTCCAAAGATTCCCAGGGAGTCTGGGCTTGGTGGGAAGACACTGATAGATGGAACTGGGAGGCTGGTGGGTGGCATGGAGGCAGTACTCCTCATCTGGCCCCAAGCACTGCAGCTCCATCACAGCCCAGGGATTTATTTAAACATCTCCTGCTTGATCAGGAAAACATGATTGCATTTTTCTGGTGCAAATCTCAAGGCAGGAGCAGCTGGAGTGGCTCTGCCCTGGCTGAAGTGGGTGGTGCTGGTGAGCCACCAATATAAACTTCAAATGCACTGATGTGGTGCCATGGCTTATTTTTAGCTATGTGTGGCTGGTGAATTATTTCTCTTGTCAGGGCAGGGTAAAATTTGGTGCTGTCCCACCCAAAGGGTGGAAATGCCAACGATGTCTTGAGCTACATTTCTGGGAGTTTAAATGATTCACTTCACTTTTTGTTTCCCCAATACAAAATGAAGTGAAAACCTCCTTCAGGACTTGATTTATTTTTTTTTTTAAACAGAAGATGTTTCTCCCTAAACACAAAGCTCTAGAGGCACTGCCAGTAGATCAGTCTCTCTGGAGGAAGACAGAGGTGTCTTTTCTTTGCTCCTGTGATGTGAGGAGGTCAGGGCTAGCGTTTTCACCAGCTCTTTTTCTCTCCCTCCGTGCCAGCTTCCCAGATGCTGATGTTCACTGCGTACCTGGCATTTGTAGTTGCACTTTACCTCGTCCCCCTCGCCATCTCCTCCCCCTGCATCATGGAGAAGAAGGCCCTGGGACCCAAGCCAGCCATCCTGGGCCACCGTGGGGCACCCATGGTGAGTAGTGATCCTTGCCCCGTGCTCTGGCTGCTCTGCCTGTGCAGAGGATGCTGCTGGGCCTGGCAGCGACCAGGCTGCTCTCCAGGGAGTGTGGATAAAACAAAAACTACTTGGATGAACTTCTTCTGCCCAGGATTGCTGTGGAAGGAAAGCAGGGCTTGAGCCTGCGATGGTCTCTGCTGTCCCAGGAGACCCCACAATGTACAGAAAAGTCCAGGTTTCCAACCCACCTTGCTGAAGGAGTAGTCTGGAATCATTTATTTGTGTTTTCAAGGCAGTTTATCAGTTCCTTATCAAAAGTAGATTTCTCTGCCCTGCCAGGGTTGGCACAGAACGCGTCCAGAGACACACTGTGCCCGCCCCGGGTCAGCTCTGATCTTTTATACTAATAACTACCTATTGAATGTTTATCATTAATTACCAACCCGTGCCCCTCACACCACACTGTCCAGATCTGTGTCAAACCAATCCCAAAGTGCCAGCAGCACCAAGAAGATGGAGGTGATGAAGAAGAACAAAAGATAACATGCCACGTGTAAAAATTCTCCATCTTGTGCCTCACACCCCCCTGTACAGATCTCCAACCCCCCTGTCCAGGGCTTCAAACCCCCCTGGACATACACTTAAATTTTCTTCTTTTTACTTATAACTACTACTATTTTTCTATCTAAGCTTTTGTGATTGAAATTCCTCATACAAAGTTGACAGCCTGTTCCATGGATTAGAATCAGAGCCACGGGCATTTTCAGTATCATTCCAGGGTCCCTGACAGCTCTGGCAAGGCTGAAAAGCCTCCTGAGCAGGTTTTGGGTCATCCAAACGTGTCATAGGAACCCCCTGGGTTCCAACAGTTCCAAGTGACAGCCCAGATGTTTGAGATACAAACAAAAGGGCAATTCTTGCCTTGCTCAGGCTGGTTTGTGCCACTGCTTTCTTTTGGCTGCTGGTTTTCATAGAATTGTGGAATCCTTCCTTTCATCTTCTCTTAGGTACCCAAACATTGCCATCTATTTGGGGAGGCTTTTTTTTCGTCAGGCTTCTAAAGAGCTTTGGTTTGTGCTGCTTGTGCAGGGAAAATCAAGAAGCATTTTCTTTGCTGCACACCTCCTTTACGTATTAAAAATAAGAGCAGTTAACCTGGCTGCTGGCCTGATTGATAGCAGCAAACACTCACAATGAACATCTTCTGCCAGAGCAGGAGAAAGGCTTGTCTGGGAAATAAATCTGTGTCAGGTCAGGTCGTCTTTCATTAAATCAAGCTTCAGCTTTCTTGTGTGGGCAGTACAATAATGAGGTCTCATCTCCTGTATCTAGTTATTAAATCCCTAATGGCTTTTGCTTATGAGTTTATCTTCTTGTCCGTTGTAAGGCTGGGGTTTTTTTGTTTTGTTCTGTTTTTTTTTTTTTTTCCTGTTTGTTTTATGCTTTTTCACTTCCTTTCAGTCTGGTTGAGGAATTTACTGGAAATTTGGGTCACAGAATCCCAGAATGGTTTGAGTGGGAAGGGACCGTGAAGACCATCGAGTTCTAATCCCCTGCCATGGGCAGAGTTACTTATGGATGCTCTCTAAAATATGGGGATTAAAGTTAAGTTTTATTTCATGTTTTAAACAGAACTCTTACTGCATGATGGGATACTAATGCTGAAATCCAATGGACTGGCAGACCCCACACAGGGAACTTCCAAAGGGCAATGTTTTACACAAAAGAAAATTCCATTTCTTAGGTATCACTTTAATCCTGCCTTGTGGGTGGGTTTTTTTTTTTGTCCAGTTCATGGCTCACAAGGAGACGACTACTGGAAAGGAGAGATAAAGAGGAAAAAAATTACTAAAAAATAAATTAAAATTATGGCTATTTTTCTGAAAGGACAAGAAAATACCCTTAAATCTTGTTGATGAAACAAAAGATCAGATCCTTTAGTGGGATCTTAAAAACCACCTTGTTGAAACCCCTTGCCACAGCCAGGGACACTTTCCCTTAGCCCAGCCAGAGGCTTGCAGTGGCTGAAATTAGTTTGGAATAAAATTTGGTTCTTCTGTCCAGGCTTCTTCATTAACCTCCCCAACAAATGATGCCATGAGTTTCTTTTTCAAGCCCTGGCTAATTAAGGGAAAAGCACAATGTGGTGATGTCCAGCTGCAGCCAGGTTGGGCTGCTCTAATGCAGTCCTATAATCTTCTTTAAGGAAGGTCCCCAAAGCTCCTGACTCTGTTTGAACGCATTTGCAATGGATTTCTAAGCACAAAAATAACCAAAATCAGTTCATTGGCGGTAATTTTCTAGAAATTACTTGCTGTGTCTCTGCAGCAGGAAGAAATGAATAGTAGCCTGATTTTTGCAAGGGATGAGTCCCTCAAAACAAGCAGAGAGAGGAGGAAGAGCATCTAGAAATCCTGTGCTGGGTCTGTCTGGCTCTCAGTGACGTGGGCATGGTTTATAAAAGACAGGAGCTTTGGAAATCATTGCTTTGTGCCCCAAGGTTTTTTTTCCCTTAAGGGATTTGTTGTATCCCTTGTTATAAACCTGGATTTGGGTTTTAGACATAGCATGCCTGAATACATTGTATGAAGCAGCTATCCCTTAAAAAAACCTGGAGAGACACAGAGAGAAGTACAAGCAGAAAGCTTGTGCATTTTTTTTTTAGTTACTGCAGTTTGGCTGTAAAGCCTTTTTTAAAAAATAATATTATTCTCAGTAATTAGTTTCTGTAACAGCAGCTGCCCTACTTGGATGCATCTTTACTTTAAACATGCTTGATTTGGAGCTTCAGCTCCTTCGTTCTCGGAGGAATAGACAGGCTGGGAGGATGGAAATTCCTGTATCTCAGATTTTCCTTTCTCACCAAACCCCTCACATTTCAGGGTTTATAAACCTCTGGTACAGAGCAATCCTGTCTCCAGAAGGGGGCCATCTCTGGGGATAGGGAGCATCTGACATTGTTGGAAAAGGTTAAAATTGCTTTCCCGGCTTTGTGGTTGATCTTTGCTGAGTTTTGTCATCGGTGTCAGTGCATGTGCAGCTCCCTCAGGGCCAGCATGGCCCGGGAGCCGCGGAGGGCAGGTTTTGGGTCTGCGATGGACTCACTGGGAGAGGCAATTATTTCTGTCAGGGTGGCAGGCTGGGGACTCACCATGTGCTCAGGGGGAGATCTGTCTTTGCCTGAAGGGTTCTAATCCCAGAATTAAACCCAGGATGGTTTGGGTTGGAAGGGACCTTAAAGCTCATCTCATTCCTCTGCTCCAGGATGGGCAGGGACACTTTCCACTATCCCAGGCTGTTCCAAGCACCCTCCAACGTGGCCTTGGACACTTCCAGGGATCCAGGGACACCCTAGGCACCCTGTGCCAGGGCCTCCCCACCCTCACAGGGTGCAATTCCGTGCTAATATCCCATCTGACCCTGCCCTCTGGCAGTGGGAAGCCATTCCCTGTGTCCTGTCGCTGTCTGCCTGTGTAAAATGCGCTCTTCCTTTTTACCAATCCCCCTTAAAGTCCTGCAAGGCTGCAGTGAGGCCTCAGAGTCTCTTGAGGCACTGGAGGGCTCTGAGATTTCCCCAGAGCCTTCTCTTCTCCAGGCTGAACAACCCCTGCTCTCCCAGCCTTTGTAGGAGAGGGTTTTGTGGGAGGGGGGTGCAGAAGCAAACGCTGAAGTGTAGAGACAGCATCACCTTGCCGAAACCTGAGGAAACCTGAGGAAACTTTGGATGGGGCACCCCAGCTGGTGACAGCAGCAGCCCAGGGCGATCTGAGCGAGTTTGGCTGGGATTCTCCAGAGCCTTGTGGCTGCTGCTCTCTGCTGACAGCTACGGGAATGTGCGGAGAGCTCTTGGAGCTCGACCTCGGGTGACCCAGCTTTGTGCTGGGGGTGCCGCCTCTGCCCTCACCTAAACAAGTCTGGCTTTGACTAGGAGCTGCTTTAGGAAGATAACGCGGCTCTGTGCTGCCTTTGTTGAGCAAACATCAAAATGAACTTGGATCGGTGTGTGGCTGCAGCCAGAGGAATTCAGTGCTGAGATACTGGAGCTGGGTTCTTGGTGCTGACATTTGCTCGGATTATTTTACCCCAAAGTTTTGCTGACCTGAGCCTGTGAAGTGATCAGAAAACAAATGTCACCGACAGCCGCTCTAAGCGCAAGTTTTTATATTTATATTTATTTTTTATTATTGTATCTTGATTGCATGGTGCAATTAGGCCTTTTCCCTTAATTATTCCTCTTTGCAGTCCCTGAGTAAATTCTGGGATGTGAATACTCACTGTGTCGTGATGGAACTGATCCTGGAGGTGGAAAAACAGGGTGTTACAGGTCCTCTAGACCCAAAAAAAATTGGGGGGGAAAAGTAATTTATTTTTCAAAAATAACTTTATTTTGTTGTGATTCAGTGCAGAAAACCTGCCAGATTTTCTTTCTGTAGTTGTCAGTATTTTTTATTTCTGGTCTGCCTGTTGTTGTTTCGTGGGTATTTTGGGAGTAGCTATACTGTACTGCTTTTGTAGAACAGCAAAGTATTTGTTTTCACACCATTTTATTTTAAACAAACCCTAATTCTGTTACCATCTGCTCTATTCAACAGGGAGGAAATTAAAATAAAATCTGAGTCCTTCTTTTTGATAGCCACAGGAATAAATTTTCTAGGCTTAAGGCTGTTTTTTTAATTGTTGGTAAAACTAACTAGGACATTTGTTATTAGAGAAACTCTCTGATTTTCAGACTATTCAATGACTTTATGGAATGAGTAGAAGTGGGAGTAAAATATATCTTACAGAATGCATGGTCTAGTTGTTCTCTGTGGTATGGAAGAGACAGGAATTTTTGGGCACAGATAGATGTGGAATAATAACATCTCCAAACCCTTCTCCCACTCCCAGCATCCTCCCTGACACAGCTTTGTCAACTTTCCTCGTTTACTACTGATCTCTCATTGCTATTTATTTTTTTTTTTGTGTGTTCTCCTGACAGCTGGCCCCAGAAAACACTCTGATGTCCTTCCAGAAGGCAGTGGAGCAGAAGGTGTACGGGGTCCAGGCTGATGTGGTATTGAGGTAGGTCAGTGTGCTGGCTGCTCTGAGACTGCCTGTGGAAAATCCTAGCCAGGAATGGTCCAGCACATCCAGTGCTGCTCTTTGCAGCTTTTTCCCACTGGAAAGGGCTGTCCTGGTGAGCTCATCCAGGAACTCCTGTCTGTCCCTGTCAGATGATTATTTCACTGAGGTGATGGTGGAAGGTGGGCTTGTCCAAATGAGGGAATCTGGATCTCTTTGTCATGTTCAGTTGCAGGAAGGCTGTAGTTTATCCTAGAGCCTGTTTTATTCCAGTAAAACACAGCCTGGCCCTGGGAACAGACAGAACTGCTTAAATGTGGCTTCTTCTGGGATAACCCCAGGTGCTGACAGAGATTCCAATTTGACTTTGTCGCACAGGAGAGTTTTCACCAACCTTGAAAAACCATCCCAAGAACACAGCAGGAGGAAGCCCTTCCTTCTCCTCTTCCTCTCCCTCACATGGAATTAATCTTTAGAGAAGGAGGAACCTGGTGACTGTCAGAAAATCATTCTTTGCTGGCAAATGTGAAGCTGAGTGGACAAGACCAATTAGAATTTAGAGAGGGTTATTTCCAGAGCTGTGATATGTTCCAGGACTTTGATAGTTCTTTAATATTCTTTAATATTCCTGCTCACAGTTTGTGCCAGCACCACTTGTAAACACAAGAAAGACTGAAAGCAGATATTTTATTTTTTGACTGCTTTGGAGGTTCGTGTTGAAGGAAGGATCAACACAGCTTCTCATCCTGCTCCACAGCCATTCCACATCCCAAACCAGCTGGAAAGCCAGCTTTGCTCCAAGCAGCAGGAGCCTGGAATTGCTGCCTGTTCCTCTTCCTCTTCCTCTTCCACCTCCTCCTACATCTCTTCTTCTAAAGCAAAGCTCTGGTTCCTGTCTCTGAATTACTGCTTCAAACCTGGGCCTGCCCAGACACTCTGGTTAGCCCTGAGTGGTGCTGTCAAGTGCCCCATAGGATTTCTGCATTGTGGTTAATAGCAGTGCTCTGCTCTTCTGTGAGACGTTCAGCTCGAGCTCCTGGCACTTCTAAACACTCTGCACTCTTCATTCTGCAGTTGCTGAGCNGCTGGAAAGCCAGCTTTGCTCCAAACAGCAGGAGCCTGCAATTGCTGCCTGTTCCTCTCCCTCTTCCACCCCCTCCCACATCTCTTCTTCTAAAGCTCTGGTTCCTGTCTCTGAATTACTGCTTCAAACCTGGGCCTGCCCAGACACTCTGGTTAGCCCTGAGTGGTGCTGTCAAGTGCCCCATAGGATTTCTGCATTGTGGTTAATAGCAGTGCTCTGCTCTTCTGTGAGACGTTCAGCTCGAGCTCCTGGCACTTCTAAACACTCTGCACTCTTCATTCTGCAGTTGCTGAGCTTCTTTTTTTATTATTTTATTTTTAACTGTATTTATTAAACCCTTTCTGGCTGCGGCAGCGTGGGATTGCCGTGTCAGCGGGTTGCTTTGGGCTGGGGGAAGGAGTTGGCACAGCACAGGCCAGAAATAGCAAATAAAGATGCCAGTGACCTTTGTGAGAAGGGACTTCTGAGGGCAGTGGTAAAGCTGAGGCAACATTTGCTCTGTCGTCTAAAATTGGGTTTTATTTTCCCTCTGGGAAACAGCTCTGGGTTGTCTCCTGATTCAAATGGGATTTGTCATTTCATCCCATCCTCTTTTCAGACCTTTTCTGAGTCTCCTGTTAGGAACATGGGCTCCTTGCTTTGGAAAATATCAGCGCTATCAGGCTGGCTGCCCTGGGTTTGTCCTGATTTCTGGGTGCAGGCAACTGTTCCCCTGCCTTTGATAAAATCTGTCACTACCCTGTGTGGTTTTACCACTGATCTGGTCACAGAAAATTGAGTGGAAGAAAGTTTAAAGAGTCTTTTATGCTTTCCAGAACCATTATTCTGTAATACCCAGATGACTTAAAAACCCCAGGGCATGCATTTGGCTGCTTAGTTTCATCTGAAAGGTGTGGGGTTTTTTGTTTTTTTTTTCTTTTTTTAAGTATGAATTTAACTCATGTGGGCATGAAACCAGTTTTCAATTGGAGAAGGCAATTTCAGAGCATTTTTGGTAGTTTGGAAGCCTTGCATCTTGCTGACAGCCTGATGTTCACATACAGTCTGAGAGGCTTTGAAAATTTCCCTCCTGACCTGCTGTGAGCAGTTTGAGGAGAGTTTGTGTGTGGATGCTCTGGGAAACCTCTGATGTTTTTGGGAGCTGCAGAAGCTGAGGAAGGAAGCTTTGATCAGCATTCAGGGTGGGTGTTCTTGTCAAAGCCACCTGAGTTTGAAATTTTTGAGGAGATCATGGGGAGAAGTGGATGAGGCATGGACAGCATCATGTCAGCGCAGGAGTGACTGCCAAAATCCAGCAGGGATCTGAGAGGGATTTTCCTCTTGAGGATGCTGGGCATTTCTTAGGCTGGTTGAGACCTCCACAAGGATTTTGATGTAAGAGAGGGCTGGAATGGGAAGGGGAATTCCTCTCCTCCGCCTGTAACAGGGTCTGTGTTTGCAGCTACGATGGGGTGCCCTTCCTGATGCATGACAAGACTCTCAGGAGAACAACAAATGTGGAGGAGGTGTTTCCAGAGCGGGCCTACGAGCACTCCTCCATGTTCAACTGGACTGACCTGGAAAAGCTCAACGCTGGAGAGTGGTTCCTGCGGGTGGGTAGCGTGGAGCCACGGGCTCTCAGCTCATCCCCTTGGAGGGTGGAAGGTGTAGATCCATCTCCTTGGTGATGTGGTGCAGCTGGACCAAGTGTGCGTGGACCGTGTTTAGTTCTGGCTCTACTAAACTTAGGCTTGGTCTAAGGCATGTTGTCCTTCTGTGCTTCTTCTGGAAAAAAAGGGGCTCAGCCCTGGCTGACACCACAGAGAACTTCAAGACCCCCAGAATTGTGAATGTAATTATAGAAAAAGAAAAACCAGCATGTTATACACTGTTCCCCTTCTTTAAAATTTAATTTTGGGGCAATCATCTCCACAAAGAAAAAGTAAGAAAGTCAGGCTTTGCACTGGGGGTGTCTGGGCTTTGTGGCAGTAATCCTGGGACATGCTTTGCTTTCAGAACGATCCTTTCTGGACAGCGGGGTCTCTCTCAAGGGCTGACTACTTGGAGGCTGCCAACCAGTCAGTCTGCAAGCTGGAAGATATGCTGGAAGTGATCAAGGACAACACATCCCTCATCCTGAACTTCCAGGACCTGCCAGCAGCTCATCCCTACTACAGCACTTACATCAACATCACCCTGGAAACCATCCTGGCATCGGGAATTCGGCAGCAGGCTGTGAGTTCCGTGGGGCTGGGGATATTTCAAAAATCCTTTTGGTTTCCATGAATCCTTGTGTGCCTCCAGTGGGGCATCACTGGAAGTTGTGCCAGTGGGCACAGGGGTTGGAATGAAGCAGCTGGTACTCTCTGGGTATAAGGAAACTGGTTCTCCATCTTTTTTTTTGAGCCCCCACTAAGGCTACAGCAGAGATGAAGAGCAAGAGAGAAATAGTTAATACATAGATGTGGGGATGTGATTCTCCCTCAGTTTTTTGGGTTTTCCTATTGGAAATGCATGTGGCTGCTTCTGTGCTGCTCTCGTGCTTTGGTAGATGAGTGTCACTGGTTGGGGCTTGGAGGAGCCTGGCCTAGAGAAAGGTGTTGGAATGGCAAGGGGTTGGAACAAGATGACTTTAAAGGTTCCTTTCTACCCAAACCACTCTGTGATTCAGTGATCCACTTTGCAGCTGAGCACGAGCTGTCAATTGGATATGCTTTGGAATGGTGGTGTGAGCTCAGGGAATTCCATGCCCTGGGCTGGAGCGTTCCCAGGTTTGGGAGCCCTGTTTGCCATGACCTGTGCCCTGTCTGGCTCTCCCCACAGGTGATGTGGCTGCCGGACACGGAGAGGCAGCTGGTCAGGCAGGTTGCTCCGGGTTTCCAGCAGACCTCTGGCCTCAAGCTGGACGCAGAGCGCCTGAGGGAGAAGGGCATCGTGAGGCTCAACCTGCGGTACACCAAGGTCACCAACGAGGATGTCAGGTACTGCCCTCTGTGAGAGCCCTCAGCATCCTTTCCTCGGCATCCCAGCCTGTCTGGCTGCACAGAGAGGTCTCTCCAGATGGATTTGCTCTTGGAAGCTTGAGCTGTGCAAGCTTTTTCCTATCCATCATCCGGAATCCAGGCTGTTTCTGGGAGCGCACAGCTGCCTCTGACATCTCTACATGCTGTCTCAGGATATGATGATCCTCTTTGAAATACAAATGTATGAATTGGCTGATTCTTATTGCACTCACAGCTCTGGGAAAAAGTGAAGGCCTTTCACACTGAGTTCCCTCCGAGTGCCGCTTCATCCTCATTAGCAGCTGTGCTTTGCCTCTGTTTGTCTGCTCCAGAGCTGCTAGCATGGAATTTTGATTAGCCCAAAGTCTGAATTTGCTTTCAGAAATTTTTCTTAGCAGAAAGAGAAACTCCTGTCCTGTATCACCTATTTAGACTGATCTGCCCTTCTCTGTAATGACTCTGGTACAGCAAGGGGTTCCTCTTCTGCCTGAGCCTCCATGTGAACTCTGTGGTGTTTCAGCTCCCAGCTTTGCCCCCTTTCTCAGGGAGGGCAGATTGTTTTTAGTAGGGCTTTTCTGTTTTTTAAAATTGAAATTAAACAGGTATGCAGAAGAGAAGTATCTCCAAAGGCTCCAGTGTCTGGCTGCATGTTAGAGCTGAAGTAGGGAAGAGCTGAGCCTGCAGCTGTTTGGGAGCATGGCTCTGTTTGGGACGATCCAGCTGTGTCTTTCCGTGGCTGCCAGCAGCCAGTCCAGCTCCTCACCCTTAAAACCAAGGTTGTGCTTTGCCCGCAGGATAATTCCTGCTCATTTCTCCTTCTGCTTGCTCTGGATGGAGATCTCTCTGATGGAGAGGGCTCTATTCCCACTTACTCATCTATCCCAGTTTATCAGCCCCAATCTCCCGTAAATCCCACCTGAGCTGTCTCCAAAATAAGAGCTGTCACCTGAATGTTTCTTCAACCCTGTGGTGCCCAGTCAAATGTTGCTGCAGCGCTGGTTTAACACAGTTCTCTCAATTCTCCCCAAATCCAGCAACACTGCTGCAACCACCCCTGCCCTTGGGAACCCCTTTGGAGCACCTTGTTCCTGTTCTGAGCTGGGAGATGTCCATATCTTGTACTGTGACCTTCCACCTCAAAGTGTTTTGCCAGTGTTAAATTGCAGGGATTATTGTGTGCTGCCCGTATGAGGGAGATTGTTGATGCCCCTGCTTCATAAAGAAATAGAGCAATCTGTGTGAATTACCTGGGTACCAGGTAATTGTCAGTGCTTGGTTTTGCTGCTGGCAGCTCCTGGACCCCAGCTGGCAGTTTCAGTTCCTTGGAAAATGACCTCAGGAGACTGGAAGCTGTAACTCTGCAGTTGTCCCCAAAACAAGGGCATGGAAGTTGTAGGAATTGATGCTGGAGACGGGTCTGCCAGTGTTTAATTAAGCAAATTGCCCCTGAAATGTTACAGGCGTCTGAGGCAGATGCTGATTTCGCATCAGCACGATGAGATGGTTGTTCCACAAACACACCATGTCCATCATTCCTGGGGAATGCATCTGAGATGGTCTGTGGCCTGTGCCAGACAGCAGCCAAGAGGTGAGGAAAAGCTGTCACCATCAAACCATAGGCTTGCAGTGCCCTCGGGTTGCTCACAAAGTGCCCGCGCCCTGTTAAAAACTCTTTATTTTGCACGATTCAAACCAAATAAACCCATCTGTGGTTGATGGCAAGAGCCCTCCTCTTGGAGATGAGGTGTGGTGGGGTCCTGCATGTCACTCTGTGTGTGCCTTGGCAGGGACTACGCCATGGCCAACCTGAGCGTCAACCTGTACACGGTGAACGAGCCCTGGCTGTTCTCCATCCTGTGGTGCGCCGGCGTCCCCTCGGTCACCTCCGACAGCTCCCACGTCCTCCGCAAGGTGCCTTTCCCCATCTGGCTCATGGTAAGCAACCCCTGGCAGGGGCTGGGAGCCTCTGGGAGGAGGAAATGCAGTGCCTAGGTGTAGAGGTGAGAGATTTTCCAGGGAGGTTTGGTTGGGCTTGAGGGTTTTCCCTCTCTGTACAGCCAAGCCCTGAGATGGTTATGAGCTGATGTTCCTCTTGCACAATCCTATCAGTTTGGGTGGAGCTGATGCTTGAGAAGGCTGGCCTGGAAACAGAGACTGGGTAGAATAAAAGGATAAAAAGGTGTTTATTGAAAGGATCCAGCTTGGGCAGTGCAGGAACCCCGCTGGGCCTACATCCAAGTCAAACAAATGGGCACAAAATGGCCGCTGGTCATGAGGGCTCACACTTTTGTAGGTTTTGGTCCATCAGCACATTGGAGTTCATTGTCCAATTAGTTACGAAGCTCCAACCTCCTTGTTGCCTCTCTGTCCTCACTGTTGTTTACACTCTTGGGCCTAAAATTTATTTGTCCTTGGTCCCAAGCTGGAAAGGAATTGTTTTGCCTCCCTACCTTTCATGTGAAGCCCAGAACTCCACCCTAAACCAGTGCAGAATCTGAAAAATATAAAAGCTAAAACTTAAAGCATCAGGATCCTTGAAGATTGCATTGCATTCCCTATTTAACCCACATGATTTTTCCAGTTTTCCTCTGAGGGAAGAGCACCTTTGCAGACCTGCTGAGCAGCTGTTAAGAGTGGCAGGAGAAGCAGGCACACACATGAACCAGCAAGCCAGGCCTCTGTGTCTTGGCCAAGTTGTAAAATAAAGTTTTTGCCTGTTCTGAATCCCAAATTGAGGACAGGTTTTTACCTCTGGCTAAAGGCTGTGCATTGCTGCACAAGGATAAGTAGAGAGCCAGTGATGATGGTTCAGCTGGGCTCAGCTGGTGTGATGACCACTTAGACTGGCAATTGGTACCAGGCCTACCAGTGCCTGAAAGGACAGAAAGCGCACTTACAGTACAGGGCTTTGCCTAAAAGGTCCCATCTGCACTTAAAATGGACCCTGCATGGATTTATTTCCCTGTTTTCTCCCAGACTTAGATTCCCAAACAGCATCTTGCCCTCACCCTGAGGTACAGCTGAGATACAGGAAACTGTCAGCCCAGAGAGCTCTGAGAAAATGTCAGCACACAAAAGGAGGGAGAATTTCAAACTGTTCCTGTTTATAGATTTCCCTGATAGTTTTGGATGACAGCCTGGCTTTAGGAAGGTCATAAATATTGTGATTTATACCTAACCCCTGCAGCTCTGTGCTTTTCTTGCTCCTTGGTGGTAACTTCAGCCATGTGTGGTCTCCCTGTGATTGCACAAACCCAAATGTTTAAGGTCTGCTTCTGTTTTCTGTCTTGCAGCCTCCAGACGAGTACCACCTAATCTGGATCACGTCTGATCTCATTTCATTTCTCGTAATTGTAGGAGTTTTTATATTCCAGAAGTAAGTTTGTTACAGCTCTGCTCTTGTGTATTTGTGACCTGTGTTTTTGTCCAGATTGTCGGGTGGAGATAGGAGAGAGGAGTACCCTGAGCCTCACTTCTTGGATTGCAATAGCAGAGGAAATATTTATTTAAAAATCGTTGCAAACAATAATTCCACTCCCAAGATGGGATGGA
Source organism: Bombycilla garrulus (assembly GCA_013400315.1). Classification (NCBI taxonomy): domain Eukaryota; kingdom Metazoa; phylum Chordata; class Aves; order Passeriformes; family Bombycillidae; genus Bombycilla; species Bombycilla garrulus. Next base: position 8,746 of record VXBU01007392.1, on the reverse strand, counting down.
GAATTGGATGCACCTTTCAAGAATGAGAGATCACAGATTAGTGGTGTCAGATGCCTTGCTTTGCTCCTAAAATATGTGGAAGAGAAACTGTAAATGCTTTAGGGAAATGGATGTTGAGAAAGTCATTACAGTGTTTTAAAGGAAGAAGAGGGATTTTGAGGTTCTGCCATTACAGTGTTCAAAAAGAACATGATACAGTTTTCTTAAATCAGTTTGTTCATGTTTGGATGTAGAAATATAATGGAATTATGGAATGGTTTGGGTTGGAAGGGACCTTAAAGATCATTTGGTTCCAACACCTCTGCCACGGGCAGGGAATTACTGTGGGAAACATTACAATACTGCAAATCAAAGCAGAGGCTTAGGTAGAAAGAAGAAAGAGGAACTAGGCTCCAGAAGTTGGACTTTTCTGCAGCAAAGGGTTTGCTCTTCCAAGAGCCTTGTGCAGGACAGACCCCTTTCCCTGATGTTCCAGTTTCTCCACCACATGAAAGAATTACTAGCAGGGTTGAGAACATGTCAAAACCAAATCAGAGCAGAATTGCCCAACTACCACCTGCTGATGTGATTCAGCTCTGGGGAATGGGGCTTGGCATTTGGCCTTCAGTGTCACGGTTGATTTTTTTGGTGTGTTTTTGGTTGGTTGGTTTGGTTGTTTTGTTTTTTGTTTTTTTTTTTTCCCCAAGTCCTTTCTGGGGCAAACCAGGGCTGCTTCCTTCATGCAAGGATGAGGGGGTGGGTGGGAGCAGAGGCACTGCTTTGATGTGCTTGTCCTCTGTCCCCTGCACGGCTTCTCTCTCCTCCGTAGCCATGGCAGGGATTGCTCCTGCTCTTCTGCTCCAGCCCCAGTGACAGGATCATGGCAGCCTCTCCAGAGGGGAAATACCAACTGTGATGACTTCTAACTAACCTTTTTTTGCCTCCTTGCCTTGTTTATTTTCTTACTGCTCTGACTGTTGTGCATGTTCCTCCTCTTTCTCTCTCTGCTGCATTCTGGCATCTCACAGCTATCACATGATCAGGTAATTCTGGTGCTTTCCTCCTCTTTCTCTTTTTCATTCAACCTTCCTTTCTCTCTTTCTTTCTCCCTCTCTGCTATGGCTTCACTGCAGATGTACAGGGTACAATGCAGCTTTTCTGACGCTTTCCAACATCTGGCTTCAGGAGGGGACGGTGAGGGTTTGAACATTGCACAGTCCATAGCCATGAGCACCCTGGAAGTCTGATGCTGAAGCCAGGGGATGTTTTGAAGGCAGTCTGACCTTCTGTTACAATGGTCTAAGTCACTGCCTTTTAAAACAGCCCAATTCTGAGATCCTGGGGCACACTGTAGTTGGGAGATTCCCAGAGGATATAGTGCTTTCTCTGCGGAAATAATCCTGTGTAAAATATCTCTTTCCTTCCTGCATTTACCAGAGATGTTTGAGACCAGCCTCTGTCCTAAAGAAAATTATGGAACCTATTCAGTTATATAAAGTAGCACTTCTCTAATTAATTCTCCGAATTAATGGGGCTGATAACTGGAAAGGTTTGTCTCATCAATTACTGCCCTCAGCACTTGGGATCTTTCTGAGTTGCACCCCAGTGAAACTGGAAACATGGTGTGAAAATAAAGAGCGCTGCATTAGGGGAGGGAATTGAGCCTGGGGTGCTGGATTTGATCAGAATCCCAGATTTCTCCTCGTTCTGGCCCTTCCCTCACCAGTCATTCCCATCCCTTTGGAGGGAAGCGCTGTCACTTGTCTGCACTCAAGCCTTTGCCGCCTCCCTGCTCGGGCCGAGCTCTTCCCGTGTTCCCTTCTCCGCTGCTCCCGCTCTGTGCCATGGGGTTGCATTCCTGAGGATTTGGCTGCCCCTCCCTCTGCCCCGCACTGCCTCGGGGCGGCCCTGCAGGTGTCCACGAGGTGCTTTGGTGGTTTTTTCTCGTGGCCTCTCCCCAGAGCAGGGCCTGGCTGTGGGGCCGGGCTGAGCCCTGCTGTGGGTGCAGGGAGGTCGGGTGGTCTCCCCTTGTCGCCTGCCCCTTGCTCGTGGATGAGGAGGAGTGTGGAGGAGCTGGGCAGGCTTTGGGTAGCAGCAGGCACAGGAGGGGGACTCCTCGCAGCTGGCTTGGCTCTGTGCTTGCTCCATCTTACCTCCTCAGTGCGGATCGACCCCGTTTTTTCCTCCACCTGCCTCTCTCCCACCCTCTTTCCATGGCATTGAGCATCTCCCCTCCCACCCCAGGGTCTGGCCGTGGCCCTAACCCGGTGTATGCTGTCTCTGTGTTGTTGTCCCAGTATTTTTTAGTCCGTTCCCACCCCGTGTCCGTCTGGTCTGCTCTGACGCCAGCCTCCCAGAACAGGACCTTCCTGCTGTCTCTCTGGCCTTTTTGCACGCTGCTGTTCCCAAACCTGGTCCATCACAACAGAGTCCAAGGGGGTAGGAGAGGTGCTCTTTTCTATTCAACCAGCTTTTTGGAGACCCCGAGGCTTCCGAGCACAGCACAGAGTGTTTCACGTGGTGTTGGTTGGAGTTGCATCGTGGTTCAATGTACTTCTGAGAAGATGTTTCAAAGCCCCCCTGAAAGATGGGGTGACCCCTCTCCTGGCTCAGTCAGAGCACTGCACCCTTGTGAGAGGAGCCATCGCCTCCTCATGTGTGTCTCACCGCCCTGGGCCTGCCCACAGCCACCACGGGAGAGCACAGAGCGGTGCTTGCTCCTCTTGGCAGGAGGAGAAAAGCCCTTGGTCCCTGCACATGTTCGAGGTTGTGCTCTCTGTGCCTCAGAACGACCCGTGTCCTCCACGGGGTAGCTGGGATCTGTGGGTAAGAGGTCACTTTTGGCCACTTGAAGCTGAAAATCCTGGTGTGGTGGGAAAAGATTGTACCGATGTGTTTTGGTCATGATTTAGAGTTTAAGAAGGGTCTCATCCTGTGAGATCTTGCAATTACATTGGCCTTAGTGGGGTCTGCCTGCAGGGGACAGTCAGGCCAAAAATATGTTCTTCCAGGTCAGAGTGGCACAGTTTAGATGATGGTGATAGAAGAAACTTTTTTTCATTATTATTTGTTTTATACTTCAATGTCTTTGCCTCTTTGTGCTTCCTCTGCATTGCTTGTGTCCATGGGTCTGTGAGTTGTGTCATGTTGCCATCCCTTCCCTTCTTTTCTGTGTAGCCTTCATCTATACCCTGGTCAAAGCCTGATTCAGGTTGCCCAGTGTCAAGCATTGATTGGGGAAGAGGGATTTGGGAAGGGGGTGGAAACCCTAAAAAACTGACACCAGCTACATTCACCTGGGGAAAATATTGCAAACCTCTTTTGTGGATGCTGATTTGTCAGGCTGTTGCCACAGACCCAGGCTGGAGAGCTCCTCAAATCTTCTGCTCCTGGGGCTGGGTAGGGGGTTAGAAACTGAAGAGAATGTGATTGTTTTGATCACCTTCTCTTGTGTGGCTGAGCCACTAGATGGTGTCAGCAGATCAAGAAACCTCCTAAACCACCCGAAATCCCTGCTGTTTCTTTATCAAGTAGTTTTAGGGCATCCCTGGCTCTGGCAGGGAGAGTGGGAGTCCCTGATAGGTCGGTGGGTTGTGAAAGCCTGGCCTAAACATCATCCCTTTGTGGTGGGATTTTGGGAACAGCTGCCTGGGCTGAGCCCACCTGGCCGTGTTTTCCCCAGCAGCCCACCTTCCCCTCCCAGTGAGGGTCTGCCACAGGGCTGCTCTCAGTGCCCCCAGGTGCCACATCCACGTGGCTGTTAAATCCCTGCAGAGATGGGCACTCTACCACTGCCCTGGGCAGCTGTGCCCGCACTGGAGAGCCCTTTTGGGGAAGGAATATTTCCCACACCGGATCTGAACCTCCCCTGACACAATCTGAGGCCATTTCCTTGCTGTGTCTCAGGTTTGAGACTTCAGATTGTCTCTGAGCTCTCTTCTCCCACAGGCCTGACCGTGGCACTCGGTGAGGGAAAATTTGTGGTTTCTTTGCTTGGCTGGTTCTCTTATTTTGTTCCCTCTAAAAGTTAAACACCTCTGCTTCCTTTGTACAACGGGAGAGGGCTGTGGGATTACAGCTGCGGCCCTTGGGGAAATTAGTTCACAGATTTGTGAATCCATGGGTCTAATTCCTGGGTGGAATTTGGGTGCTCGAGGTGGTTCAAGGTGCCCGAGGTAACACACTCATCTCTGAACATCCTCCTGCCACGTGGGGTTGCGTTAGGTGCAGGGCAGCAAAGGTGGCCTCGTGCCCTGAGGGTGCCCCTGTGTGCGGAGAGCAGTTCCTGAAATGCTGCTCCTGTCTTGCAGGTGGCGCCTGGGAAGCATCAGGACCTACAACCCGGAGCAGATCATGCTCAGTGCTGCCGTGCGCCGCTCCAGCCAGGACGTCAAGATCATGAAGGAGAAGCTGATCTTCTCAGGTAGGAATGGCTGGGGCGGGTGGGTCCCTAGCTGTCACCCTGCTGAGGGAGGAGCTGCTCTCCATTCAGGACTCTTCTCCTGCTGTGGCTCACGGGACCGGACTGAGCTCGCTGCACTGCAGTCGTGGGATGTGGGCATGGCTCATGTGGGGGTTGGAATGGGGGGATCCTTAAGGTCCTTTCCAACCCAAAGCGTTCTGTGATTCTGTGGCCCGTCCCAAACTGGTTCAGGTCTGAGCACTGATCTGCTCAGAAATCCTGCATTTAGCTTCCAGAGTTATCCCATCTCACATCTCCACTCAGCATTGTCAAAAGCCATAAAACCCACTAATAATGGCCTGTGTGACCACAAATATGGTGATGAGTTTGGGGTAAACCTGGAATTCAGTGACATTAGAGGTTGTGGCATTCCTGATATCCTTGTGCTGCTCCCAGAGTTTATTTCTGTTGGAACACATTGTAATGTGTCCATCACATGCCACCTCTAAGAGAGACAGCAAAACTGTGAGCAAAGTGGAAATGTTTAGCTTTAAAAGGTTAAATGTGGTGCATGAAGCTGGAAAACTCACCTTTGAAGGAATGTGAATATAATCCCTCCACCCCCTGAGCTTTGTTATGGGTTTTCTTTTTTTGTATTTAGGGTCTGGAGATGCCCAGCAGGGATCAGGGTTTAGTGCACTGGGCACAGACAGAGCAAGAAGGCAACTTTGCTTATTGTGTGAAATGCCAGCCAGAGGTGGTGAAAATCAGGTATAAATCCAGGGAACCCAGACAAGGAAAGCAGCTTGGCACAGCAGAATTAAGCTTCCCTAATGTGTCCTAGACATAAAACATCCCAGACATAAAATCCCCTAGAGGTGGGGGGTGCAGATTGAAGTTCTGTGCCTCTGAAACAACTATTCCTGCCTAGGGTGGATGTTCTACTGTGGAAACATTGCTGGGTACAGATTTTTCCCAGCGAAACCAGTGATTAGAGGAGTCAGTCCTTTCCCAGGATGGCCATTTGGGTAGGGATTAGGTTCGGGCACTTTGTACCACCCTCCCACTCTTGCTCAGCCTGTGACAATGACATCAGGCGTAGGGGGGATCCAGCTCTGCCTCTGCTGGTGGCCGGGTTTTGACGGGCTGGAAAGTTGAGCTGAGCTCCAGATTGGAGGCAGACGGTGTTCAGAACTGGTTGGCAATGAGTGCAGTGCTCCTGATTCCCTGTAGGATCAGGCGAATGCCGTGTGCTGGCATTGCCTGGCTGCTCAGCACCTCGGCTCCCCACCCAGGGGGAAGCTCCTGTGATGCCATCCCTGCTTTCTCTGCCCTTCCCAGAGATCAACAACGGCGTGGAGACCACGGACGAGCTGTCCTTCTGCTCCGAGAATGGCTTTGCCAACGAGATGGTGACGCCCACGGATCACCGGGACGCCAAGCTGCGGCTCAGCTGAGGGCTCTGCTCCGGCCCCGCCCGCGCCCCGACAGCGAGAGCCGTGCTCTCCTGCTTCCCGTGGGGTGGGAGCCTCTGAGGAACTGCTGCTCGGGCAGAAACCCGCTCCCCCTCCCCACCACTGGCTGCTCCACCTCCCTGGTTGTGAGGCTGGGGGGCTTATGTTTGTAAATATGTAGAAAATCTCAATTTTTTTTTTTTTTGGTCCTTTTTTTTTTTGAGTGTAATTTTTCCAGGGCATGAGTGGAAATACTGTGTTCATTAAATCCTCAACCTTATGGCTGAAGTTCTTTGAATCTTGATGTGAGAGCCTGAGTCCCCTTGGGGGGGCTTTGGGAGCAACACGTTGGACGTGTGTCCCCTTTCTCCCACTTCCCCTATCCCAGTCCTTCCCCTGGTGCAGCGACTGTGTAGCTGAATGTTGTGATGTTCTTGTGAAGTGTTCACTTTGTTACAGTTTCTTTTCTTTTGGTTTTCCCTCGTTCCCCTTTCCCTGGGCAATGAAATTGTAGCTCTGATGCAACCGGAGGCTGCTGGGAGAAGAGAAGCTTGCCTAGGAGAGGAATTCACACTGCTCTTCCCTGCTGAGGTTCAGAGCCAGGGAAGGGCTTGCACTGGCTCAGTCACTTGGGCACCTGCTCCTTGTCCCATCCTCCTTCCCCAAAGCCTGGATGCTCGATGGGGAGCGGCCTTCTTGGAATGTCCTGCCAGAGTTCTGTAGGCAAATCCTGAGCATTGGCTGTAGGTTGGTCTCTGCTGGCAGCAGTTTTTTATTTTTATTTTTTTTCCCCCCTTTTCTTCCTCTCTTCTCCCCAAGCTGGGCTCTGCTGGGAGCCTGGATGGCTTGTGACAAGCAGTGCCACGGGCACCATCACTGCTGGGATCTGGCTGAAGTGCCTGCCACTCCAAGTGGCGTTTGCAGCCACTCCTTGCTTCCCTTCTGGGAGAGGAGCTGGGGGTGCACTGGGAGCTTCCCCCTCTCTGGGCCGAGGGGTGAAAAAGTTGTAAATAGTCTGGAAGGTGAAGCAGCCCCAGGATGTAATTTATTCCTGCAGGGAGACCTTTTCTCCTTGCTGTAAAAGCAGGATCTTTAAAGCTGTGTCCTCCAAAGGAGATCATGATAGTCTTGCAGCAGGTGCTGACAGGCTCTGAAGGCAGAGGCTCCCATCAGCAAGTGTCCACTGCAAAAGGCTTTAAACCAAAATCTTAGACCAGAGGTTAAAAGCAAAAAAGAAAAAAAAAGTAAAAAATAAAAAAAATAGAGGAGAAGGCAATCTGGAGGATGCTGATGTACATCACATTCCGGGAGAAACAGCCTTGAGCAGTTTGTTCTTGTTTTGGAACTGCTCTGTCCTTTTAAGCTGAAATCCGGTGGCATTTTGAAAGCCGTAGGTTTGGACTTAGTGTGTAAGAGCTGGGGACAGAAGTGGCTGACTTAACTATGTGGAAAAAACACATGAATAATGACAATGGGAGTTCTGATGCTCTAAAAAGCACCACTTAAAATGAAGACTTTGTTCCTTTGCATCTCCCCTGGGTTTTTTGTGAATGTAAGTGGAAGAAGCCCCTGGTCCACGCTCCCTCTCACCTTCCCCAGATGCTGTCCTTCTCCATGTACTCTCAAGTCCGTGAACTACAGTGTGTCCTGTTCTTCAGAACTGCAAGATTGTGGTGGATTTGAAGGTATTTTGAGAACTAAGTTGATTCTCCCTTTGATGTGGTGCTGTATTGAAACATTCCTGGCGGATTGTCATTGCCAAGTGAGAGGTGTTGTTAAACCTCAGCATCTGTTGGTGGTCACCTGCATGTTCTGTTTCTATCCTTGGAGATGACTTTATTGGAAGGTTAAGTGCTTGAAAGCTTGGAAATGTAAAAGTAAGCCAAGAGTTGTTTTCACAGTTAACTTTTTTTTTAATTTCTTTTTTTTTTTATGACAAGACCCAAATTTCATGCATAGTGCACTGACTGTTATTGTCCTGAATATTTGCTACCCTTTTTTTGGAAAAGAAGAAGAAGATACTTTTTTGATGAGACTAGAGCTAGACCAAAATAAACTCTGCAATGCTCAGTGAAATAAACTGTCAGTATTCCCCTACCAGGCTATTGTTGTTTTGTGTCATAGCACTACACAGAGGCTCCCGCTGCCCATTCAGAGAGATTTCCCTTTATTTTCTGTCATGCTCAGCACCTGGCAGCTCACTTTAACCCCAAAGGTTGAAAATCCCCTGGGAACAGTTGGAATCCAGAGCAAATCCTGCAAAAACCAGGCTGAGAGAGAATATGAGATATTCCAGCGACTTACTTCTCCCAGTGCATTTTTAGTTTAACACAGAACCCCTGTCTTCGCCTTTGACCTCCTATGTTTTAATTTGGGATTTTCCTCAAAAATAGTTCCCCGCCTAGGCTGGGAAAAAAAAAAAAACAAAAACAAACCTCCAAATTATTTAGGGTGTTTTGGGGTGGGTTCAGTTGGTCACTTGGCAAGAAGTTCCTTACCTCTTGGGTTCACCGAGAAGCTCAATGTGAACACGAATGAGTCAGTAATAACAAACAAACAAATAAATAATAAATAGCATAAATA